>JBAMBK010000919.1:0-452308 GCA_037043435.1 Drosophila suboccidentalis
TTAGATTTTCATTGCATGCAATGGGCATCGATATCCATAACTACTATATATATCCATATCGCAGCCTGCATAAAGGACACTTTATAGATTGTTGCTGAGCTGTGTTCGTGTCCGCCCTCGTATTCATGTCCTGTATCCTCATTTCCGTTGCACGTATTTGTCATAGCCATGGCTCGAGCTGTAATCAAACCATTCAATGTTTATTATGCATTATTCTTTTTTATCGACCACTCTATAAAGAACTTTTTATGATTATGCCAATGTATGCTTTTTTTTTGTTTGGGCCAAACGATATGCATAATATTATATAGTTCGTGTAGTACTAATTGCAAAAAGCTAAGGTCACGATTGTACAAAGTGTAAATTGCACAAAAACAATTCATTGACGCTTTTAAAAGATTTTTTTTATTAATAAACTTGTGTACACGAACTTAGTAAATAAAGAAATTGAGATAGCTTCATGTCGTCAATTTCATCTCAAATTTTGTTCGTTTCATTTTGTTATAAAGTTTTTGAATATTCGGCATCACTTAATAAATAAAACAGAATTATAAATGGGACTTAGAGCTTAGTCAAATCAATTTACTCGAATGCTAAAGCTCAAAGCTTCCTCGGATTAAACACAACTTAAAGATCAGTCTTTTATTAATATTATCAACGGCATGCAAAAAAGCTTTCTGAAAAACTTCATCAGTAAAATAAAGAAAACAAGCGGAACAGTCGAGTGCACTCGACAGTTATATACCCTGGGCCTACGCCTCGGCACGCCGAAAATTTTATGCCAATGCAATTCTCATACCAATCCTTAATTATTAACCTATCGCTTCTGTGGCAGCTACATACATTTAGGATATAAATGAGTGATTTTAACCAATTTACACGATATCTTGAAATTTTAAAAATTAATTAAACGTAAAAAATATAAAAAAAAAGAAAAAAATTTGGTTGATCAAATCAGGAATCGAACCCACGACCTCTGCCGCACGGGCGCGTATCTCTAGCAAATAAATGGAAATTATTAAATAATTAAAATTCATCTACCATCGACAGACCGGGACCGGGGGACTTGAACCGCGATCTGCCGGTTTCGCTTGCCGAGTACCTATCACTTACACCACTCCAACACTTGGTCTGATGCTGGCAAACTCGATATACATTCTCGATGTACATTCTAGCGGAGTAAATGTAAAATGAATTAATTGACCTTTAATTCTATTTATTAAATTGCCATTGCCATCGACAATGGCAATCGTGTTGAAAGTTGGTGATTAGTCTCTGGGTATGATCCTACACCCGTTATGTAAAAAAATTGAAAATTTTATCTTAAAGTTCTAAATTAAAGGTGATGTAAGTTTTTGATAAATTATGCCCCTTATAGTGGGCGTAGAAAAATTTTAACATAAACTGATATTGCCTGACATAATGAGGAGTCTTCATTCCAAATTTGGTGGTCCTAGCTCTTACCATCTCTGAGATCCTTTCGCTTATACGGACAGACGGACAGACAGACAGGGGATATCGACTCGGCTGTTGATGCTGATCAAGAATATATATACTTTATGAGGTCGGAGATGCTTCCTTCTGCCTGTTACATAATGTTGAACAAACTTAATATAACCCCAGGGTATAAAAAAGTCAAAATAACTGTTTAATCAAATGTGCAGCTTGAAAGGACATTCGTGTCACTAATTTTAGAGTTATGCTCATTTTTTGGACATGAGTGAAATCAAATGCAATCGTTTACTCAGTGCAGTCACTTATGCACGTAATATCCTGTCGTTGGGCACGTCTCAGCTGCAGTGCAAGTCAATTTCAAAGTACTTGTAAATACCAAAGTTAGCAAGTTTTGAGCCCAAGTTCTGGGCCACATTTAGAAGCGATTGAGTGCTAGAAAGGACACACGGCACGCACACAGGACACTTGACCAAAGCAACAAAAAGAAAAGAGTGAAATGTGTGCACATACAGGACACGTTAAACCAAATCGACAGCTAGAGTTCTTGGCTTAGATTTAAGGCGTAAAGTAAACACTTAAAGGCCAACAGAGTAAACCACAAAAAAGAGGGGGACTGTCCGTAAGTGCAAGTTGAGGCAAGTTTAGTGGTCAGGATGGCAATGCGCCTAAATTATGCCGCATTCATAATGCAACAGAGTCGAGAAGTTGCAGCTGCCTCTGGTGTCGTCCCATTTGACATATCCTTGGGCGAAACTCTGCCAAACTCAGCCACATTAAATTTTATGCCCGCTCATATCCTCGAGCCGAGCACACATCCTGCTACCGACTGGTCTCCAGCATCAGCTTCAGCTTCAGCTACAACTTCAGCTACAACTACGGCTCCTACCCCAACTTCATCGTGGTTAAACTGAACTTAATGCCAAGGCTTTTGGGCCCATTATTTCAACGCGTTTTCTTGCCATTTTGTTGTACATGAGTAGTCAACTTGTTGTTGCTGTTCTCCTTTTTTTTTCCTCATATATTTTATTTTATTTAAGAAGTTTCTTGCTGCAGTTCTCTTTTCCCATTATTTTTTTTTTCTCGACTAAAGTCAAAAAAATTTATTTAAAGTTCAAAGTTGCTTTTCTTTCTTTCCCTTTTTTCATGCTTACATTTTGATTTTATTTTACGACAGTTTTGTGCTTTGTTTCTGGACAACTTGAGCTCACTTCTTGAGGCGTACACACAATTTGCTCAAGTAAACTATTAGAAAATTTCTGGATAGCAGATAAAATGATTAAATTTGTTGGTTAGTTGGAAATATGAAAGCAGTTGCAAAAATATATTGCATAATGAAACGAAATACTTTCATTATTGATCATATGTTATATCTTTTGAAAAAACTTGTAATGAACTGGAATAATAATATAATTTTACACATACATTAGAATGGAAAACTTAAACTAAATTTTTCTTGTTGAAATTGAATAGAGCTTAATATTAAAATTTAAAAATTGACAAACATTTAATTTAACTGTCAATATATCTCCTAAAATGTATCGAGTTTTCCCAAATAAAAAATATTAAAGTAAACTAAGTTGTAAATACAAAGTTTGTAATACAAACAACACTGTAACATTTTCCCTAACAATTCATTTTTCATTTAGAAATTATTAAGATCTCTTAAAATGGTAGGTTTTCTTTAGAAAGCGATTTTGTATGTAAAGGATCGAATTCAACATTTTAAATCTCGAGTTTTAACGCCTAATCAACTTCTCTAGTCATAATTAGTATAAAACACCATTTTAACATTTAAGTATTTTTTTCTTATAAAATTGTATTTCAATTTTTAGTTTAAATATAGTTTTAAATAAATAAATTAATAAATAAGCAAATAAGTAAATAAATAAATAAATAAACAAATAAATAAATAAATAAATAAATAAATAAATAAATAAATAAATAAATAAATAAATAAATAAATAAATAAATTAAAAAAGAAATAAATAAATAAATAAATAAATAAATAAATAAATAAATAAATAAGTTAATAAGTAAATAAATAGAACGGTCACCAAAAACCACATATCTACAAAAATAAATAAATAAATAAATAAATAAATAAATAAATAAATAAATAAATAAATAAATAAATAAATAAAAAAAAAATAAATAAATAAATAAATAAGTAAATAAGTAAATAAATAGAAAGGTCACCAAAAACCACATATCTACAAAAATAAATAAATAAATAAATAAATAAGTAAATAAATAAATAAATAAATAAATAAATAAATAAATAAATAAATAAATAAATAAATAAATAAATAAATAAATAAATAAATAAATAAATAAATAAATAAATAAATAAATAAATAAATAAATAAATAAATAAATAAATAAATAAATAAATAAATAAATAAATAAATAAATAAATAAATAAATAAATAAATAAATAAATAAATAAATAATAAATAAATAAAGAAATAAATAATTAAATAAATAAGTTAATAAATAAATAAATAAATAATCGTTGTCAACATTACAATATCTGTAAAGATGAGAAAGAATTTACCTAAAGTTCGATTTGCGTAGAGAAATACTGAATATTGGGACGATTCGATAAAGTACCTGAAGTCCTTGTCTTTAACTAGACCAATTGCTAAGTGAACTCAGCTGCAACTGCTGCAGTGCTCCACATTGAGATGTAGAGCCAATCGTGGATGCTGATGCTGCTCTTGGATGCTGCTTCAGATGCTGCTGCTGTTAGGATTCCCATCGGTGGTTGCACTTACGCAGCTGTGCAGATTTCAGATTGCAAGCGAGCGCGTTGACAATGCGGCCCGTAACTCAAACTCAAACTCGTGCCATGGGCCATGGCTTAAAGTGCCACGCCCCTACACTCTCCAACCGTCAGCGTGACGCCCACAGTAAAGTTGACAGTTTTTCTTTACTTTTACGCGCGGCTGAAAGTCGTGAAACAACTGGAAAATAGAAACAAAAAAACGTAAGCCAGAGGAGGAGGAGGGAGAGAGAGTTGTGAGGGAGACACGTGTGGCAGCAATCTGGAATCTACAACAACATTTGCATCTAAGAGTTTTGCATCTGCATCCGCATCCTTGGCTGGGCAATGTTTGCCGCACGTGCCACACGTAAAACTTAAAAATGCGCCACCAACAGCTGCCACCAGCTGCTTCCGTCTGCTCCCAAACTCGGCTAACTGCAAGCTCTGTAACTGTTGCTATCGATACCAGTTGCCGGCTACGAGTACTCCTCTTCGCCCTTATCACTCCTTCTCTGCTCCCTTTATGGCACATTTAATATGCCATTTTTATATGTTTGCATAGGGTATTATGATTATGCTATGAGTCCCAGTTAAAGCCTGGATTCTTGATCGCAAATTGCTACAATAAATGTTGAGTGAAAAAACTATGGACTTTCTTAAGTTTGGGTATAGTCGTACTAAGGATTTTGTAAAATAAGTTGAGCTTATATACTTTATGGTATTTAAAATAAGATAATATTTTTAAAAATTCAGCTTCTTTATTTTATTACTATTTTATTTAATTATTATTATTATTAATATTATTTTATTATTATTATTTTTGATATGACGATATTTTTAAAAATTCAGCTTTTTTATTTTATTATTATTTTATTTAATTATTATTATTATTAATATTATTTTATTATTATTATTTTTGATATGACGCGACTTAAGTTTTATTGGACTTAAAGGTTTTAAGTTAAAACCAAATGTCTTGTATTCAAATGATTTAGAAAAGTGCTTTATTTATATTAAAATAGCCCTGTTTCGGTTCCTACTCAAATGAAAGGACCTTTAATTTTCGGTTGAAGATTCCTGCTTTTTGTATAATTAATCAGGTTCATGGTATTGTAATGTGTACCATGTAAGATTAATAGAAACAACAACAAATACAACTGATTGATTCACGCCTTAAACATTCAACCAATAGTTTCCAAAGAATTTTTCTACTTATTTTACTACTTATATATTAATTATTAAAGTTTCCCATTATCTAAGCATTCAAGAGAATTTCTCTACAATATTTCGTTACATATCTTACTATATTTATTTAAATTCATTTTGAAAGTTAAAACTATAGTAAATAATCAGTTGTAGTGTATACAGCACTCGTTGTTATTTTGCCAGATATTCAACTCGTGTCTTATTTTCGCAACATACTTTTAGATACTTTTGCCAGTGCGTTGGCACTTTGCATTCTTTTACACAGCTTCCACACTCTCTTTGTCTCTATCTATATAGATATCGCTTTTTCTTTCGCTCTCTTTCTCTCTCTCTCTCGCTGTGTGTGTTTTCGTGTCATTCCCTCTGGAGTGACTCTGGGCATGCAGCGAGGCGCAGGTTGCACCGTAATTTACCAACTATATCCGCCCTGTTACCTCGCTCGGCTCCACTCGAGTCGCTCGCTGGGCGGGCCGCCATGGACCGGATGCGGAAGCGTGCCATAAAAGTGGCATATTTGCCGCATCCTGTTGACAATAACTGGGCCTTGGCGCCTGCAACTGGCAAACCGGCAACTGGCATCAACTGCCAACTCCCAGCAGCAGCAAATGGTGCGCGATTTCTGGCATTGACTTAAAGTTTAAAATGACCCTGTTTAGTTTTATTTATCAAAGTTTAGCCCAATCGATAAGTTATCGATCAATCAAAAAAATAAATATGGAGTAAAATGGAAAATTTTCCTGAGTTTCTGTTAAATTAAAATACAAACTGATCAGAGTGCTGTAATTTTGACTACAATATACCCTATAATCAGTTCTAAAACAAATTATTGATAAATAAGTAAAATTATGTAAAGTAAAATTAATAATTTGCTTGATTTTCCGTTAAATTTAAATAAAAACTAAAAAAAGTAGAGTAATTTTGACCATAAAATACCCTGTAATCAGTTTTTAACATAAAATTTCGTATGTAAATTTGAAATCAAATTTAATTCAGTTGGTAATTCAAACAAATTTATGCTTTTGAAATTAATTTCCCTTGACTTCCCATCATATCCATTTGGACTTAACTTTTCTATGTAGCTCCAAGTGACCCACTGACCACTCAAATAAATAACGGCAATTGCAGAACAAAACTAGAGTAAACTGACCGCCTATAATTCGAATAACTTTATATTCAACCTATTTAATACGATTTTCCCTCATTTTTTTTAAACATCCTTTGCTGGGCAACCATAAATCGCCAGAGGATGGAGAATTTCGATTTGGGTCTGTGCAATACAAAAAGCCCAATAATTGACACATAAATAATTTTAAATAACTTACTTACTAGCCGGGGACTGTATAGAGATATGTCGGGTCGACACGCCCACACAATCTTATTAAAAATGTCCCCGGATAATATGGGAAAGCTGAAGCTCAAGCTCATGGGCCATAGTTGGCCGCATGTTTGTGCAACTTTTAACTGGCACCGCTGGGATAAATCATAAAAGGATATTTTTGTGGCAAGCAGCAGCACAAGACACCAGAGAGGCAGCAAAAAAAAGAGAAATGAAGCGAAGATTGGGGCATGCTGTCGAGGCCATTACTTGGCAGCAAAATATTTTTACAAGCTCTGCTTTTAATGTGGCCAATTGAGGTTTCCACTGTTGGATTGTTTCTCCCTTTCGCTCTGTCTCTTTACCCCTTTCGTCGTCTTTCTCTTGGTCTTCTTTGTGTGTATATCTTTATGTGTTGCTAGCCATTTATTGACATTTCTTTGGCACTTTGCGTAAAACTACTTTGAGCGCCTTTAGAGATTTCGGTTTGCCTTTGATGCCACATAAAACTAACATCAATCAAGTCTCCGATAGGATTGCGATTGCCTCAGGTGTCTAGCTCCAATCAAATTCAAATATACAAAACCCTAACAACTTTAAGTTTCTAAATAGACCAACATTTGCTTCTTTTTTTTGGCAATTGTCAATTCGAAACTCGAAAAATTCAACTGTCGAGCATGCAAAACAACTTCCGCAGTCGGCAACATCAGAGAATGTTTGAATCACAATGGGAATAGATTGAACAAATTTCAAGCTGTGACACTGCCCTACTTCGGTATAAAATTAATTCTTGAAGTTAATATACAATACAAAATATAGTTAAATTAAATCAGCTTCTACATCTTGATTTGATACATCGATAATTATTGTTTGAGTTTATTAATTTGTAAATAATTCAATAAACAATTTTTAAGATATTATATTGGCAATAATAAATAAATGTATACATTTCAAATATTTTATTGCTCTTATTTATAATTTGAACAAAGCGTTATAAGAATCTTCTGCTCTCTATTTTACTGTCCGGGTTCTGATAAAATTGTTGTATTCAAGAGACATTTTTTTTTTGATTCAACAATTAAATCCTTAATTCGACCATGACCATTAAATTGAAAACTGATTTTTATTTTAAAATAAAACAAAAAGTGTCAAAGATTTATTAAACAACTTTGAGTAATACTCAATCCCACAATAAGCTGGTGCATAATTTATTTTGTTAACTTTTAAAGGCTATTTTTATTATTAAAAAATGCATATTTGTTGCCTTTGGAAATTCAAACAAATATGGGCATTTCCAGAAAAAAGTCCACCTCGTATAAAAAACGTAAAATTGATCAAAAACTTACATCTTGTGCAATTTCTTAAAAAAATGTATTTAAGTTATTTATTGAAGCAATAAACGCTAGAAGAAATTCAATGGGATAAACAAATAGATTTTACATTGGAATAAATTCACTTTTTCTATATTTTTGCCCATTTTCTTAAAAATTGACTTCCAAAATGGACCGTTTGTATTTTAACGATATATGAGATAGTAAAATTGTAGAAAAAACCCTTTTTAATACATACTTAGAAATATATTGAAAGTTTAATTTAAATCAAGTTTTACAAGCTGTTTTCGATATATCAAATAAAATTTGATGAACAAATTCTTGGCACAAACTAGGTGGAAAACTTGTCACGTTCGCTATGTCGCGTTACAAATTACAAACAAAACTTGTAAAATAATTAAAATGATAGTAACTTATCAAAATTATTTCTAAAATGGAAAACTACATTATTTTATTATGGTTTAATTATTTTATTTTCTTCTAAATTACTCGCGATATTTCGCAGAGTTTCGCATTTGTCAAGATGAAGTCAAAGATGACTTCCATTTTTCGCATTGCATTGTTTTTTATAAATAATTCGAAAACGACAGGTCTTCAAAGCTTGTCTTTTATCATAAAAGTAGTGTTGATAAAATGCATTTAACACGTGAGAAAACAGTTATGAAAATGTCGCGTTCTCGATCCTGGAAATATCCATATATGTACGTACATAATGTATTTTTATGTTGACTTTTAAAATGTGTTGCATTACGTAAAGAGGCGATACATGATTTTGTGTGCATAGTTGCCTTTGGCGTCAACTGTACCTTCAACTGTTTGTTAACCGTTGTTTTGGTTATTCGCACTCGCGCGTCTCTTGGCCAAGTCGCTGCAACTGAATGAAATGTGTTGCATATGCAAAAGCCGCATTGCTGCGGACACGCACGCCAAAAAATGTGAAGGGTGAAACGAACGGAGAGAGAGGAAAAGAGAAGGAGAGGCATAGCAGAACAGAAGCTAAAAGATGTAGATGAAAGCGCTGATACAAGTGACAACACAGGCGTCTCGAGTTTGATTGAAAATTTGCATTTACAAAAGCGCCAAGACAAAGTTGCCGTCTCTCTCTCCCTACCTCTCTCTCTCTCTTTCTCTTACAATCGAGTGTGGTAAGAAAAGTTGTCCGCTAGAGACAGCTGTCAAATAGATGTAGCACGCGAACCGAAGACAATTTTGTGGTATTTTGAATTGTAAATTCTTCACATCAACTACCAAAGAAATGGCTGACTGAAAAGCTGACTGAATGGGCTGGATGGATAGATGGATAGATGGATGGATGGATGGATAGATGGATGAATGCCTGTCAAGTGCCGGCAAACTACTTGGCGTCATCACATATGGCATATTGTGTAGCGTCACCTGCGACAACATGGCCCAAACCTCAGACAAAACTGTTTGTATCCGCATTCCATGCCACTCAAAATGCAAAATCTACCAAAAAAAAAATTGTGTGTCGACCCAGTCGCAGCTGCAATGCAATTTACACTTGAATACAAAATCGAAGGGGACTTTCCCCTCTGACAAAAAAAAAAAAAAAATCAAAATGAAAAAGTATGAAAAGCAATGCCAAACACATAAACCTAACTGCAGTAGTCAGGGAAAGGAAAGAATAAACCAAAATCCTATGCAAAATATGCTAAAAACTCTCGCACTCGATTGCAATTGCGCATATTAATTGAAAATTTCTCACGCAAAATGAATCCACAGCAATTGTTCGAACTGCATGTGTCCCGAAAACTGCATAAATAACAAACTGCACGTGTGTAAAGGGCGGGAAAAGGACAGAACAGAACAGAACAGAGGCTACTACTACAAATCGTTATTACTTTGGCCAAATGGAAATGCTAATCTAAAAATGCAATTGCTCATCGATTTATGCAAAGAGTTGTTCCTCTTGTTGTTATTCCCTTTTCTCTATTACCAATTCGTCAGAGAAAATGCTAATCAATGTCCTCCAAGTTCACAACATTTCACAAATGTTTATTTATAAAAGGCAACAATTATTTGGACACAAATATTCTGTAACAATCTTGTCACTTCCTCATGTTTTGACTTTGAATTTCTACTGGCCAATTTACATTTGAAAATACGCAAAAAATTAAGAGTACTTTCTAATCCAACCAATGAAATTTCAATACTATTTTGTGATTTTAAATTGACATAAATCTAAACTAGTGTGTGTGTGTTGAACACAAAAGCAATGGCAATTCAAAGTGGAAATTAAAATAAAAAATATTTTGGAGATTAATACAATTTAAACCATGTTTCAATATAATCACAATCAATATCTCAATTCTTTATTAGTACAGTTCTATTAAAAAAAAAACTTTTTATACCCTGAGGGGTATATTAAGTTTGTGCAAAGTATGTAACAGGCAGAAGGAAGCACCTCCGACACCATAAAGTATATATATTCTTGATCAGCATCAACAGCCGAGTCGATATAGCCATGTCCGCCTGTCCGTCGGTCCGTGTAAACGAAAGGATCTCAGAGATGGTTAGAGCTAGGACCACCAAATTTGGAATGAAGACTCCCTATTATGTCAGGCAGGACAAGTTTATGTTAGAATTTTGCCACGCCCACTGTGGGGGGCGTAATTAATCAAAAACTGACATCACCTTTAATTTCGGTATTTGAGTTAAATATTGAAGTTTTTTTTATTTCAACGGGTGTAGGATCATGCCCAGAGACTAATCACCAAATTTCAACACGATTGAGCCATAAGTAGTGAAGATATTAACGATTTTTCAAACCCCTTTTTAAATGCAATTCTATAAATAGAATTAATTCGTTTTGTATTTACTCTGCCAGAATGTACATTGAGTATGTAAGTATATCGAGTTTGCCAGCGTCAGCAAATGTGTCGCGGTAGCCGAGGTGATACGTCTTCGACTAGCAACCAGGGAGATCGCGGTTCGAATCTCGGTATGGGCGCGGTGCAGATGGCTTTTAATTATTAAATGTTTTCATTTATTTAAATTTTCTTTCTAATGCTAGAGATACGAACACACGCACGAGGGGTCGCGGGCTCGATTCCTGGATTGGTCAACTAATTTTTTTTTATATTTTCATTATTTTTAGTTTTAATAAACTTTTAAAATATCGTGCAAATTGGTTCAAATCACTCATTTATATTATAAATGTATATAGCTGCCACAGAAACGATAGGTCGATAATTTAGGATTATTATGGGAATTGCATGGACATCAAATCTTCGGCGTGCCGGGGCCTAGGCTCAGGCTATATTACTGTCGAGCGCACTCGACTGATCCGCTTGTTATTATGTAAATTTGTTAAAATGTTGAAAATGAAAATAAAATTAAAGATACATAAAAATTCTTATTTTTTTTCTTAGCTTATAACAGTTATGTCATATTTTCTTATGACTCCTTAAACTGTTTACTGTTCATATGATTGTCAAAAGTCGAGTTATGTTGTCTTTGACTCATTTGTCTCATAAATGAAACATTTCTCATCATATCAGTAAATACAAATCTATTTAAAAAAATAAAATTCTGTTACAACATACATATATTGTGAGAGCTTAAATTTAAGTTTCACGCAAAATGCTTCTAGTGGAATATTTAATAAGGCTTTTTGCTATAGCGAACTTGAAAAAAACTAAATGGTATAATATGGGCAATTGTTCGTATGCCGATAAAGTATCATTAAACCATGTCTGCTCTGGAGCAGTTACCAAAGACTTGCATGCACGCTGGGGCGACGGTAGGGTGAAAGTTGGAACTGATTATGCCGTCTGGGCGAGCTCGGAAGAAGCTGATGCAACGGTTTTGGTATCGTTTAAGAAATCGGATCTGTTTGATTACAAAAGCATCAAGGTGAATGCGCTTGATTACAAGATATTCGGTGTACAAGATGGCAAGGACACCGAGATTGAGTTCAAAAAGGGCAGTGTCAACTGCTTTTCCTATGGTGTACGATACGTGAGTGATCTGAAAAATAATTGCCAGGACAAAGACAACAATCCTGACGATATTTGCCCTAATCCTATACTTCATTATTCAGATCCCATTGGCTAATTTGAATTTCAAAATTACAATGCGCTTTCGATTAATACAAAATCAAATTGGAATTTTTTATTTTTTTTTATCCAATTCTGGTGAAATGTTTATGAAAACTAAATGCAAATCCTTTTCGCAAAATCTCCATTTATTGATTTTTTTTTTGAGAATTTATAAGCCCCAAGATCTCGCACTGCAATTGTGAAGTCGCTTTAATTGAACTAATACCAATACTTTTAAATGTTGACACGGCCAGAAGGCAAAAGGACTCGATGCTCGCTCGCCAAATTCGTGGGTAACATCGACAATTTTGCAGACGACCCTCTAATCATTTTAACAGCTGCCAATCATCATTAGCGCCTGGTGATGGCGATGGTGTCGGTGGTGCTGCTGACGGTGGTTTGACTGCCGTTTGCCCACCATACATGTTGTTGGAAGCCATTGGCAAAATTTCAAAGCTATTACCAGCTAAAACTATAAAACCGCCAATTAGCAACGCGTTGGCAATAAACTAAACAACGTTTCTGTCTGTTGAAAAGGCTAGAAAACTCAACTGTAATTTCAACTACATATTTTTCTTGACTTTTTTTTGTGTTTTCTTTTTTTAGGTATTTTGGGGCAGATTGGTTCTTCGGTCCGCTGTCGAGTCTGAACTCCCTCTGTCTCTCTGTGTGTGTGTGTGTGTGTTTTAACCGCGCGTTTTTAAGCCAATTTACCCGACTAATCAGTATAAACCACTTCAAAGCAGCTGCCACGTCGAGTCAGAGGCAAAATACATACAACATTTCCACCTTCATCTTGCTCTTCTTTGTAATGTGCACAAATTCCAATGTGTCCGGGGCATTAAAAGGCAACAGACGAGAAGAGAGCTACAGTCGTCAATAGGAGGTAGACTCGTAAAGGCACAGCTCGAATGTGTAGAATAAGGTATTTTAGCTTTTACTCCTTTTCCGGTGCAATGCGCTGTCAGTCATCAAATAATTTTACACAACAAATTTTAGGGTCTATCTGATATCCAATAGCGTATGTTTTACATAGATGATAACGTCATATTGTTTCAAAAATAAGAAAAATTAATAATTAAGATCAATTAGCTAATCAAGTTGAAAACTTTGTCAACTTAAACTCGAACCTTCCAACTAACATTAATTGGTTTTATTTGTTCAATTAACTATTTACTGACACTAAATTAGAAATTATATAAAACAATTAAATTGAAATAAGACATGTTCGACAAATCTCTAAGTTCGTAAAAGTAACCTTTGATATTCCTCAAATGTTTTCGCAGCATTTGTTTCGACATTGATTTAATGTAAGATATATATTATATATAGTAATAGTAATTAAAATTATAATAATTTAATATTGTAAATCAAATACAATAATAATAATTGTAATGATAATAGCACTGACAGTAATAATTATGATTATAGTAGAAGTGATTTAAATTTTTATAAAAGTTATAACAATATTTATATTAAAAATAATAATAGTAATGATAAAAATTTTAATTTTAATTATATTAAGATTTATTTTTCCAATTAGATGTCAACTAGATAAGCAATATAATAGGTATATTTTTAATTTTAATCGTGAGATATATTTATATCAGATTGTCAGTGAGACTAGTGCACTAATTAAAAAGTACTCCTACTTGTAGCACTAGACAATAGTCAATAAATAAATAAAAAAAAATTCTTTATTCTTCATACGGCATTCCGCTTTTCACTTTCGTGCTTCGAGTTTTTGGTGCAGTAGAAAAAAACCTTAGCCTGCTTTTAGGCTTTTGATTATTATAACATATTTTATTTTAGGACATAACAAATTGAATTGTCATTAGGGCATTCGCAATTCCATCGTCTTTCCTACACAACATGGACTTTCAAGTTTATGGCGAGTGCTCGCTACTCCAAAGTGTTAAGTGTTAAGTGATCCTTGGCAAACGTGTTAAAATGTGTAATTTAATTTCGACAGCGGTTTTAAAGGTAACTGCAAAGTAAGAGAAAGATTTCTTTCAAGATTTTTACAGTCCGACATGTTGAGATTTAAGCTGCCCAAAGGCAAGGAGCACAACTTTAAAATGTCAATAAAGCTGCATTGCATGTGAACGGCATGGAAAGTTGGTCGACAACTTTTGTTGGCCCTGGCAATAAGCAAAATAGACAAGCGGAAAAAATCGGCATTGACAACGGGAAAAGCAAGTTAAGTGAAGTTTTGCAGGGCCCAAAAAAAACTAAGAAACTTCAACGCCATATGTCAATTTGGGATAACAACTCGTTCAGTAGGATGATATTCGACACAGTTAAGGCGTCCGAGCCGAGACTTTTCACGTTCACAGTCCCCACTCAATTTGAAAGACGCCGCACAGATTCCAAGAGGAAAGAGTAAGAGCCAAGTTAATACAGCAACAACAGGCAAAAATGAAGAAAAGTTTTTAACAACTTGGCTCGGCTTCGGTCAGCCGTTGAAGTTTTCTAATCTGTTTCTTGTACGAGGTTGATAGATACTCGTGACCCTGGACTCGAATTTCTTTGCTGATTCTTAAACGGCCCCGGCCATTGATCAGATACTATTTTCATTTTTTTTCTGTGTTCGGCCAAGTGTTTATTTTCCCACTGCTGGCCTTAGGTTTGTTTATTTATCGGATACAATGGTTGGGGCTCTGAAAATCAACTTGTATAGAAAGTCAATAAAACTGTTTGACAACTCACTGACTGGTGTGTGTGTGTGTGTGTGTGTGGGTGTGTGGGTGAGGAGCCTTTTGGGCACATTAAATTTACAATTTATGGTTGACAATACGAAAGCAAGTTGTATATGTATTTATAGCCTAAATAAGAAAGGGGATTCTTAACCTATCAGACGAAAGGCGAGGAGGAAAACTTAAGCGTAAAGAATTCAAGCAAAACATGACCTAAATAAATGCATAACTTATCATAAATATTTAGAGAAAAATACAATAAATAATATATTAAGTTTATAGAGTTTTCGATTATATTTGAAGATTATTAGATTATCGCACAGTTTCAAAACCACAGTTTTTATAAAACACAAAACTTAACCGGGAATGGGAAATTCGCTTTATATGCTAAGTATATTATAAATAGAACAGGATTAACATCTGAATGATTGAATAATAAATAATGAACTGTATTTAAATAAATGTGAAAATAGCAGATAATTTGTTAGTTTTCAAAATAACACATTAGAAAATATTTAAGATATTTTAAAACATTTAAAAACAAAACAGTGATATAATTTTAAGTCATAGAAAGCGAACATTATCAGGGATGCCACAGAAATCTCAAGCGGAATAGAATTCCGCAGAAAGCAATTCCGCACGGATATTTCCAAGGTGCTACAGAACTTCGAGAGATTTAATTTTGTTTTAGCATTTTCACCAACTTTTTCAAAATACGCTGCAAAGGGCTGACACCTTCTTAGATTTAATTACCCAAAGGTTTGATTAGCAACCTTTTCAAGTTTATCATTGCAGAGCAATGAGCTTTTAATTTTTTTCTTATTTAATTAATATAGTTTAATTTATTTATGTAATAATTGATTTTGTTTAGCTAAAATAAATTTAAAAGTAACTGGCGCGAGAAAATAAAAGTAACTCGACAACTCTATCAATTGTATGCCCTTAGTCTGGAAAATCGTCGTGAAAAATGTTTTCACAAATTGTACAATAAGTTAAAGGTTTTTTTCCCGACCTATTTTTTTTAATGCTTAATTTAAAGAAAACTTAATTTTTTTTAATACTATTTTTTTTAAATACCTTACTTCGAGTTCTGACTCAAAAATGTGGCAACTTTTAAATGCCGCAGCGCTTATTTTGATGAATAAATTTCATTTATAAAAAATTGCCCTTATTCACATATCATGGTTATGCATATATCATGGACTTAAAGGGTACAATTGATTCGTAATGCAGTAACCGTGTCTCTCACATTTTGCTGACCTCATTCCCTATCCCTCGGCATCCGATTCAAAGCCACTGCAAATCATTTAAGTTATTTTCTCAACATAATTATGACATTGTATTGATGTTGATGATGATGATGATGATATTGCTGGAATATAAAGGCAAAAAGTAAAAAAATGTTGTTAAAAATGGCAATTAACTGCATACAGCAGCAGATAGATGCAGTTGCAGTTGCAGATACACATACACGTGGCGTATGCGTAATTTATCATATTTTTACACGCATTTTTATTTCCATTTTCCGCTTGGAGTTTATTTTTCTTTCATTTTTTTTTTTTTGTTCTGTGCATTTTGTTCATTTTTGTGCTTTTTTGTTTCTACTTAAAATTCGATTTATAACAATTTGCGGTAAATAAACTCACGTTATAAATTGCTGCATATTTTTGAGAGGTGGCTGCGTGTCAGCAGCAAATATCTTTGCTAGTAATTTTTACAATCGTTGCATTTAAGGTGCATTGCACTTTTCCCGTTGTTGTTGTTATCAGTGAAGAGTGATCATACCCTGTAAATTCCCCAACAAAATGGAGTAGACTTATTTTTGAAAACATAAATTTTAAAAATTCTTTTAAAAAAGATTCTTACAGTTTCTTTAAGTGTGTTCTTAATCTTAAATGAGAATATGCAGATGAGATATAAAGTAGGTATTTAAGTAATTTTTAAAGCAAAGAAGCCGCACTTGACGTTTTCCAGGGTATGTGCACATATATCAACTTCGTCTCTCGCTGTTTTAAGTTGCAATTGTTGTAATTGTCCGGCACGTTTCCATATAATTAATGCATAAATTATGCATACAAAGCGATTGCAAAAAAATAAAACAAATGAACGCGTTGCAGGGGGTAAAAGAGTGGAAAAGGGCGATGGACAGGGGGATGGAGTGTCGGGAGTTTGCTGTGTTCTGTTTGTTGTCTGTTGTGTTTTTCTTATGCCTTGTAAATACTCGTAAAACTCGTAAAACTTAACATGGCCATTTAACCGTAGGCGATTTTAATACGATAATGACAATATTTCACAAAGGACTCGAACAAAAGGATTCGAAACAGGACACCCAGCTATCGGGATCCTCGGAGCAAAGTTCAAGCCTTATACTTACCGCTGATTGGCAGTCGACTTTAATTTAATGGCAACGGAATTCGCCCACAAACGATTGTCAGGTAAAGAACAGAGAAAAAAGTATATCTGAAATATAAATAGTTGTATTTGATGATTGTATATTTAAAGTAATAGTTCAATACGAAATTGAATTCAGTTTAAAACTCTCTATCTAATTTCAAAATTTCATCATGATCGTTAAATAAACACACAAGTTTTCCCGCCATCTATTATTTAGTCATTATCTGACCGCCAGATATCTCAATGGATACGATAATCATTGAATTCCAACTGTCGGCCATTTAATAATTTATAGAATGTTACTTAAATTCGCTTCTCCCTCTGAGTAAAAACTAATCCGAGGAAACAACCCAGCAATAAACTGACAAGCCACAAATGGAAAACACAAGCTGAAAAAACTACAAAAGTTGCCAGTTCAGTGCAGGGGGAATGGAAATGAAAAACCATTTAGCCAATTTAAATGTTGTTCGAACAAGCTTAAGAAAGAAGGCAACAAAACGTGTAATAGACAAACCAAAAAATCAACAAGAAATGCCAAGAGAAAACTTACAGAGAGAGAGAGATATAGAGAAAGAGAGAGAAGCACAAGCTGCAAGTAGATAAACTAGCGACGCACGAAGGCTAAGAACTAGAGCAGCAAATTGCATGCAACAGCAGGGAAAGGACGACCAGGACGCAAGGACACGCATCTGCCAAGCAGAGGAGTCTACGGATAACTACAGATACGAGCGCACATACGACTTGGAAGTCCATCAGTTGTCCCCCCTATCCACACTTCACTTAATTAGATTGCGCTTCGGGTGCATGTTTACTCTGGCAACAACAGCAACTGCATAAAACTTGCAACACGCTAGCCAAAAAAAAACCTCCACACAAATGAGGGAACAAACGAGCATCAAAAAAAACGAGCATCGAAAAAAAGGATGAGAAAGATTCTCACACTAATAAAACACATTTCAGCCAGCGAAAGTGAAGACACAGAAGAATTGCGGCACATTTAAAAGTAGTTGGAGTCTCCCCAGATGCTATTCCCGCTCTCCCCGCTTGTCGCCAAACTAAGTACTCGTACTTGCAACTAAAATGCTTCTAATAACACAATAACAACAGAGGCATTATAATTTCCCCAAAGTCAGCTTCTTTCTTTAGTTTTCCAACGGTTTTTTTGTCAACAACATTTAACAACATTTCTCATACTCTAGCATAAGAATAGACTAATTCTATATCTCATTTACTCACTCACTCATATAAGTGAATATTTTACATATTTATTTATTATTTAACAACTATTAAGAGTTGACACAATATATTTAATTTATATTATGAGCAGAGAAAGCTTGCCAGTAAATCTAATTTGAATTGAACTTCCCGACAGAACCTATACAAATATTTAGAGTATTCTATTCAGATTAGTTTAAAATGGTAAACTTTCATTATGATTGCTTACCGTACCAAAACTATACACAGTTGGTAATCTTTTACTAAAAAACTATCCAAGAAAACACATTAAAATTGAATTCTTCTTATATGTAAGTATATCTTCACATCTTTCAAGCTACTCCATTATCTAAAACCTGCAATAAAACCCCAAAAAAAAATAAAATAATTATTTACAGGCTTTTCAAGTGTCCCTTCTTAAAATGCTTTTAAAGTAAATTGATCAAATTAAAATTTCAAACATTATAGTTATTAGATGATTCAATGAGTTTTATTTAAATTTTAATTAAATTATTAGTAAGATTTATAAAATACAATTGACAAAGAGTTTTAATCATCATTATAAGATTTTTTCTGTGATTTATTTTAGCCAGACATTTCTCTCATTCAATTTTGGTAAACTTAACGTAACTGTAATCTTTTTGAATCCCATCCTTTCTCCCACATAATCTGCACACGATTTTCACCAACTTCATCCAAAAGTTAAGCAATCCTTTAGCCATTACTTGTAGTTGACACAAAATAAAGTCGAAATTCTTTGTTAGTTTGTGGTCCTTCTTGTGCTGGAATCCATTTGAGAACTGAAGGAGAGCAGTGATAGCACATGTTGCCGCTGTTTTCATCTTGTTCTTTGGTCCCCGCGGGCAACTTGCCTTGATTATGACAGTTGGTTTACATCTGACAACAACAACAACAACTACAATATCAACAGAAACAACAAGAAATGTTGAAAACTAACCCATTGTAACTGCTGGCAATTCTGATAGCTTGTGTTTGACTTGGTCAATGTTATAATTTGGCCACATGTCTTTTGACTTTAACAAGGACATTTCTTGGGAATTTGCTGTTGTGTTTGTGTGTGTTAAAATATCTAAAACGCAGCTCTTGCCTGATTGCTATTTGTTTAAACTAACAATTTGGCTTGCCATTTAAATGTGAATAGACCCAAAGCTTGGCATGTTCTCTTGTAATTACTTGTCCAGTTCCTGACTCTCCTAACTGGCCCCGATTGTTGAGTGATAAGTGCTGCCTGTCGTCGCAGTTGCATTTGTCAGTTGCCAAAAGGCTGGGAGTGGGGTTGGGGGGCAAAGAGATGGCTTGTGGCACTTGCAACATGGTTGCACGCGCTGGCTAACTACCTCGCGTACGAGGCTTGGCGGCGTTGGCGTTTTGTCTAGCTAAAATACCCTGCCAAAGCCACTCAAAAGGTAGCTTCATTGTGTGAGAAAAAATATACAACAAATATTTTTTAGTCTAAATTTTTAAATAACTTAGATATGGGCTAATCCGAAATCGAAAGTTGTGAAAAAACTGCATGTTTTTTAATAATAGTTGTTTTTTGAAATCATTTTCAGGCTTCGAATTACAAAGTTATAAAGGTTCTACGGTGGTTTGGTTGTTCATGGCCGAGCCTCACCACTTAATTCCTCTTTTAGCCAGTGAATTTCAATATTTCTTATAAAAAAAGGGTATTGTCAATGGCATAAAAAGGGGGCAAATCAGTCGTCTGAGTGTTTAGCGCTTAGCTCATCTTAAACTTTGTTTCATTTTCTTTTATTTAAGATAAAAACTATATTGGAAAGATATTTAATATATATTCATAATTTGAACAAAAGTGTGTGTGTAAAACGTTTAACGTCCGCAACGTAACGTCCGCAACAGACAAAAACTAAGATTTTTAATTAACGAGACTACTTATCTTTATTTTTGATGCTGGATTGATATGGTCATGTATTCCACTTAATTTTGTATAATTGGATATTTTTTGTTTACTAAGCAAAATTCGCTAATATATGTGCAAATGCACGTTAACCTCAAATCGACTTCCATTCTTTGTAACGGCCGCAACGGAAATTTCAGCAAGCCAAATTTTTGTTCAAAAACAGTAGAGCTTTTATCTTAAAATAGGCTTAAGAGTACTCCCAATGAAATGCATTTTCCAGAAAATTTCATTAAAATTCACTAATCTGAACGGGAGTTGTATCAGTTTAAACATGAAAATATGCGTGCAAATGTAACGTTCGCAACTCAGGATTAGCCCATATCTTTAACATTGCTTACTTACCCTCAATATGTAATTATTTCACAATTTTTTATTTACTTTAGGTAAGTATACAAACTTTATCAGCTTCAAACCACCTTTATGGACTCATTACATATTTCTCATTACACTCAGAAATTTGTATATGATTTTGAATTGTAAATATATATAAATACTAGGGGGCTCCGCCCCCTGCTTGCTTCGCTCGCCAACCCCCGCTCGCTTCGCTCGCATTGAAACAAACATTTAATCTGTGAGTTTGGTAGAGATATCTTAAGAAACAAAAAAGTTTTTCATACTAAAGGTTATTTTGCATCCGATTGTTCCTATGGCAGCTATATGATATAGTAACCCGACTTTGACCAAATTTGTCCAGAATGTTAGAGACAGCCCCAAACATTTAATCTGTGAGTTTGGTTGATATATCTTAAGAAACAAAAAAGTTTTTCATACTAAAGGTTATTTTGCATCCGATAGTTCCTATGGCAGCTATATGATATAGTAACCCGACCTTGTCCAAATTTAGCCAGAATGTTAGAGACAGCCCTAAACATAGAATCTGTGAGTTTGGTTGAGATATCTTAAGAAACAAAAAAGTTTTTCATACTAAAGGTTATTTTGCATCCGATTGTTCCTATGGCAGCTATATGATATAGTCATCCGACTTTGACCAAATTTAGTCAGAATGTAAAGGACAGTCTCCATGATACAATCTGTGAGTTGGGTTAAGATATCTTAAGAAACAAAAAAGTTTTTTATACTAAGCAATTCTGTGACCTTTGACCTTGATTTTGACCAACTTACAGGTAGAATTTCGCAAAACGCCGTCTTATTGCACGATGAAATTATCTCACCTATGTTGTGTCAAAATTTCAGCTTTCTATCTTTTACCGTTTGGGCTGCACGTTGATTCTCAGTCAGTGAGTCAGTCAGTGAGTCAGTCAGTGAGTCAGGACAACGAGTTTTATATATATAGATACTGCATATATTTATATAAATACTTTCCCTCTCTTTGTTTTCTACAGTAGCTAATTGAACTTAAAGGAAATCGGTTGATTTAAATTACCATTAAGTATGGTTGTGAATCGTATATATGGTTTATATAGAGTTATTTGCTTTTGCATAACCAAATATACCCCAACTTGGTGGAACTGGAGTTACTTTGAAAGCAAAAAGAAGAAGGAACTTGAACAAAATAAAGAAATTGTGTAGCACATTTCGCCAGGAAATCCAAACCATAAATTTAAATATAATTCGTCACAGAGAGAGTAAACTCAATCGAATAATATTTGAAATAAATAAAACTACGAACTATACAATTGCAACTTCCAGTTGGGGCCTCAACTAAATAACTAAAAACATTTTTGCGTAAAATATGCATAGAAAATAATATTAATTTAAATTATTAAAGTATATTTCCAAGACGAATCACAGCCTTATCGACCACACAATTAAATATAAATCGAAATCACGATTAGTTGTCCGAAGTACCACAGTAAAAAACATGATTGCAGATCGTTTATACAGTTTTTATCGCCTCGTTTGGCTTTACGTTGTAATTATATTAATTTCTTATAATTATTATATGCCAACTTGGACAAGCTTGGAACGAATTCAGAGAAATTTTCAGTGTGCTCAAAACCAGAAGAAAAGGAACAATACGGAAAGTATCTTAAGGAAAACTATTAAGTATATAAGTTTTCTCAGATCAAATTGTGAATCTGGAAAAAAACTACGTTCAATTGGATAGAACATATCAAAAAGTCAAGAACGACGAAGCTAAATACATTAAATTAGAATAAAAACAAAGAAAATAAATACAAATTTTGTATAAATAAATATTCAAATAATAAGTAAAGTTTTATACTTTATTTAATTTAAGCGAATTGTAATAATAACTGCGCAAAAGTTTTCTAAACACATGTCAAACTGATATTTATTAATTAATGAGATTTAAACTTAATCAAATGAAGCACAAAATGTCACATCCTGTAATCTGTAACGAAATAAATCGAAATTCTTATTTATGAAAATTCTTATACGTATAAACATTTAATAAAAATATGAATTCCAAAAGAGTATGATAAATTTAATTTTCTTTCCAGCAAACATCAATGATTATAAGAAAATAAAACTCATTGCCACACACGGAGTATGTTATAGTTTTGCACTTTAAGTTTGGCTTATTGTTGAGTGCTCTTTTTTTTTGGTGGGGGGGTGGAGGAATGGCCCAAATGTTTCTGTAAATTGTTAATTAAATTTTTCTGTTCTCATTCTGCAACGGACGTGTGGGAAACTGTGCGCCAAAAAGGAAAACAAACAGAGCCCTGGCCAACGGGTCAAAGTTGAAAGTGCAGTTTTTTTTCACATTTCAGTTTTGTTGTTTTTAGGTAAGCCAAGCTGAGTAATTAACAACAAATGGAAGTCTTTTTACAGCAGACAAAGAGAGAGAGAGGAAGAGAGGAAGAGAGGAAGAGAGAGAAAGAGAGAGGGAGAGAGAGAAGATAAGCAACACATGTGGCAAGACTTCATTTACAACCCGCGTATGCATGTGGCAGGCCCTAAAAACCGCGTGGCACTCTCGGTCGAAGCCTCATATTATCAGTCCACGGCCAATGGCCAGCAGCAACAACAACAACAACAGCAACAACAACATCGTTGACTTGTAGCAATTACAACAATCAACATTGTGGCACGATAAGCGATAGCTGCAACAACAATCGACAATCGAGTCGAAGGCAAGTCCAAGTGCTGGCCTACACTAAACCGCGATTACAAACACAGCACAAAACCAAGTGCTCGGCTAACAACAACAACAACAACAGCAACAATAAATAGAACAACAACAGCAACAACAACAACAACCGCAATGGGCAATAAACTGAGCTGAGAGCGCAGCCAGAAAACGTTTTTGATTGGTGGCTGTTGTTAGGGTAAACTAATGAATACAAGTATCTCATAGATACACTCTACAAGTATCTGTGTGTAAGTACATCTACATATATATGAGTGTGTGTGTGTGTGTGGAACGCAACTTAAGTGCCGCTGCCAACTGACTCACTCGCATTTTCTTGTTTATTAATTTAAAAATGCAACTGCCAGCAAAAAGCATTTGGCAACACATGCAATCAAACGACAACAACAACCACAACAACAACAACAACAACATAAGAAGATTCTTAGCAGCTTCTGATCAAAGTATAAAATTGTTGAAATGTGCGGGCTGCGTGTTCGCAGACACACACACACACACAGTCACTTGAGCATGTTTATACGGTTCCCGTCTTGGCTAAGCAATTGAAAGCCAACAATTTTTAACCAAACCGAATATAAAATTACCCTGCAATATTGTTTCTATGGCAGCTCTATAACAATTTATTTATGTATTTATTTATTTTAATTATATATATTAACTTTTATTTATTTAAAATAAATGAATTATTACATGCTTCGGCAATATTTAGTTTAAGTGATGTTGAAATATCACTCTGCTCAAAGAAGCAGAAGCTGCTTAGATTGAAATAAAGAATTTGGTATTCTAGATATTTATAATCTATATAGCACTGAGACTACAGTCTCCATCATTTGAAGTAATAACTATTTTAAACAACGCTTTCCTCACTAACTAACTAACTTTCAAACTTCTTCATTTATTTAATTCAGGAGCTGATAACTTCTTTTAAACTGTTAATTTTAATAAGTGAAAACGAAGTTTCTTAAAAAAAGAATTTGGTTATTAAATTAATTAAGTGCTGGATTATAAATATTTAGTTGTCGAAATATAGTTGTTTCCATTGCAGCTGCAAATATTAAAATATAAATCTATATTGAACATTCTCTTTCTTAACTGAATATTTAATTTCTTAAGAAAGCTAAACGCTTTAAATAATCTATAAAAAACAAGAAGCTTTATAGAAAAAAAATATTGATTAAAAATACCCTATAAACAAAAGAATTTAGTTCAAATAAGATATATATTTATTTATATAACATAATTATACAAAAATAACGATGCTAATTGCATAGTATACAACATTTTAATGATATTAAATTTTAATTTATTTTAAAATTCGACACTATCAGTTTCAAACAGTCAATATATAAATTTAAATAATCTAATTTAAATTTTTTTTAATTATTTATGATTAATATGTCATCAGGAGTATTTCAGATTTAAAGTAAAGTTAGTTTCCCTAACAAGATTTGTGTGTAAAGTTAAGATCTGTTCAAGAAGATCACGCAATGCAAATGATCTCACACGAAAATCATATATTTAAATTGAAAATGAACAATGGTAATTGGTTTTGGAAGGTGTCAAGCCGAATCCACTTCAGAAAATCTCGCATTCATTTACATCACCATCACCATCGCCATCTCTCTTGCCTGCCCGGAGACGAGTGTTCTCGCACACTCGCAACGAATGTATTCAATGGGTATTACGGATCGTTACGATTCGTCAAGCACATGGCCAACTTTTGAAACTGCGACATTTGTTTTTGCTGTACGTTCTTGTACGGGTTTATGGACACGTCGCTGTCGTCTTTGGGTTCTTAACGATATGCGACAAATGTTGACCCCAAGAGACCAAAATGCGAGTACAGCACGCAGAGAAAACCAAATACAGCAAAAGAGAGAAAGAGGGAGGGAGATAGAGACAGAATGAGAGAGAGACTCGCACACAGCTGCAAACGTTACGCCATGAAATTTATTTGGATTGGGGTTGGGTCAAAATTTAAATATTTCAGCGCCAACAACGTCAACAACAACAACAACGGCAACGGCAACAACGTCAACTGATTTTTCGCGTTTCGGGCTCGTTTTGCTTGATTGCCCGATCGCTGCTCTATCGTGTTTTTACTTGAATTGCCGTCTAGTCGATCATCATCTTGCTCTTCTTTAAACACAACACAAAATATTGGTTGGAAATTACTTTTTGAACTTGGTCTTGATGGGCAGCCCCCTCACCATCTCCTCCCTCGCCACTTTCCCGCTGTTGACACACACAACATTCCCCATTTGAGTATATAAATTTTTATTGCCTGATTGAATTGAGCTGGGTTGGTTTTGGGTTGGGTTGGGTTTGACTTGACTTGAGTCTTCTTTCTGCTGGCTTCAATTAGGGTTCGCTTTTCGGGCTTATCGAATCCATAGAAACCCGGTAACAGGCCAAACGAAAAAACAAAATAAAAAACGGCAACAGTTTACCGATCGTCACTTATTCCGGGCCCCCTTTTCCACTCTACTTCTTTGCGTGCCATCCTTCGTCTACGCTCTTCTGACCTGTGTCAATATTTATTGGCTTTATTTACAGCCAGAGCCCACTTTGGTTATTTGCATTGAATTTGTGATTAATTTGCCCCGATAAGCCGAAACGATCAAATTGTTATGGGACCGAGACTTGGCATTTCCGATATGAACCAACAAATATTTCTCGTCTATAACTTGCAACTTTCAGCTACAATTTTTCAAAACAACATTTTTAGATGAGTAAATAACAACTGAAAATCATTATATTAAATATTTTAACCTAACTTTAAAGCCACAAAAATGTTGTAATAATCTTCTCTATTATTAAATTAAATATTACAAAATCTTTCTATCTATTTATCTATTGATCCCATTACTCAGATATTAGTAAATTTTTATTAACTTAAGACGGATTTTTACAAAAAAAAAAGTCTCAAATAAAAATTTTAACAACTTTATCATATTAAAATCAGATTTTAATTATAGCTTGGTCATATTATGTGTGATACACTTTATAATAATAATATTCTAAGATTGATTGACGGATATTTCTAAAAAAAAATTGCTTATTTAAAAACATATTTTTCCTATTAAGATGTAGAGTTTTTATTAGATTTCTGAGCAGAGCCGTTATAGCCACGTCTATTTGACCATTATCTGATCATTCTTAATACATTTGTTGAATTCTCACAATTAATATAAATACATTTTAGCAGAAAGCATTGATAGCATTTGACTTGAAATTGATTATGAGCGCTAATCTCATTGGGTATATATTTATATAAGAAAAATAGAGAGCTTTAGTTTTCTGTTGACTTTATGACTAAGCGGTACATATTGGAAGAATTACGATGAAAATGATGTTAGCGAATATTCTAATCTCTGGGTTAATTTTAATTGCAAACGCTGAAGTAAGTTTAAACATTTTGAAAATTTAATAATTAAACAGAATCAAATTTCTTTATCATTAAAGACCTGTAGGGAATCCAAAGAATTGGAGAATAATTGCGGTAGATACTGTTATACAGTCGTTAAACCCGTCTTAGAGCACACGGTCGAATTGCAGAAGCAAGTTAATAGCCAGGATCTTGACCAGAAAAGGGATACACAAACCAAATTGGAAAATATTGAGCGACAATTGAAGATATTACGGGATGAGATGACTGAACTTAAGCGAAATTCTGAACAGGAAAAATTAGAAGATAACAAAAGTTTATTTGAGAAAATTGGATCGAAATTTTATTATATCGAAAGACATCAAAAAATGAACTGGATTTCCGCTGTCCACAGATGCCACGAACTCGGTGGACACTTGGCTAGTATACAAAATCAAAGGGAATTCGAGGCACTGACACCCAAGCTACAAGATATCTATTGGTTAGACATCAATGATCTTGGCCATAAGGGAGTGTATCTCTCACTTACCACTGGCCATAAGGCTCCCTACTTCAATTGGCATCAGGGAGAACCCAACCACAATGGAAACGAGCGCTGCGTCATGTTGGAGCCTAGAGATAACGAGTTTCATATGAACGATCAGGATTGTTTCAATGAGGGATTACCTATCTGTGAATTATTTAAAAATTTATTTTAAATTATAGATTATATAAATTTAAAATAAAATGCCTACAACTTCGGACTAAGTAAGCAACACATCGAGAGCATTACATTATCTAATGACTTAAAATCTCCATTAGAAATCTCCATAAGAAAGAAATAATATACAGTCGAAATTCCCTAACTCGAATCACCATTATCCAAAAAAAAAGTCCGACTTATTGAATTATTTTTTTAAAGTCTTTTAAAAGGAACTACAATTTCATTCATTCATAAATACATTTCGAATTGCAAACTTTTCTTGTTATTTTCAAAACAACCAGATTCCAGTTTGTTCAAGACCTGTCAATATTCTCAAAAATTGGGTTTTTCGTTCTTTTGCTGTATCCAGAAGAAGTTCCCGATTCAAATGATATCATAATTAATTTTGTACTCCAAAAAAAACATCTTTACGAGGTAAAAGTCTAGTGACGAAAACATTTAAATGCCCCAAAATTTCTGATATCCAATTTAGTGACGAAATATATTAAATTTTTTATGTATGTTCATTTATTATATATGCAAAAAAAAAAAAATTAATATATACAAAGTAAAAAAAAAATGGCATTCAGCACTTGGCGCAAAAAGGTTCAGCTTCTTTGCACCTAAAAATAACTTTTTGCGCAGTGCCGAATGCCATTTTTTTTTTAAATTTTTTTTTTAGCGGTTTTTAGCGATTTCCCGCTAAACTAGCTATTTTTCGAAAAAGTCGTATAACAAACGTTTCTAGATTTTTGATCGGGAACAAGTCCTCATTCACCGATTTAAGATATTTTAACGGTTTCATACAAACAGACAAACAAACAGACAGACTTTTCATCTCATTTTCGGAAGGCCCCTAAAATTTTCAAAATTGAACCAGTGGTCGGGTTGAGGTGTCATTCAACGCGTATTTATATCTCCAATAATTGAAATTTTGTCCATCCCACTTACACCTGTTTATCTCACAAGCCAGGTGAGTTTCCAAAAGTCTAAGTATGCACATTTTTAAGTTAAGTTGATACCTTTCGATCGGTATATAACTCGACCTCATCGGACAGTCATAGCAAATTTTCCATTCTTCCTGTGTATATATGCTAGTCGCCTTCGCACCCTTCGTGCTGCTTTCGTCACTAGCGCGGACTGCCGTCCGCAGTGATTCTTTAAAATAATGAAAACTGTTTTCGCTGAGTTACCATATTTATTCAGCCACCTAAATTTTTTGGTCCACTTTCGAATTCCTTAACTAATATGTTCGAATATTTAATAATTTAATTTAATAACTTAAATATTCTTGCGCTGATACGCTAACAAAAAAGTACATAAATTAAGTCTTTCCTGATTCTATCATAATGCATCACTATATGTTAATTTACATCAATATTACATAACCAAACGAGCCGGTAACAAAGGCATAAAACAGAAGCGAAAAAAAATTCAAACTTTATTGGGGATTTTCCCGAAAAATTCGACTATCAGAAGCACTGGCCAATATTTTTGTTAGAGTTACGGAGAAATTCGACTTATGGAAGTTCGAGTTACGGAAGCAGAATTGTATGAAATTTGCTCAGTAAACGCTATTGCCACTCGATTTGGTTCGAGTTAGAGAAAATTTGAGCTAGGGAAGTTCGACTGTATATATCAAAACAAAATAGTACAAAATAAAAAAAGGAAAATTGTTCTTGAATAAAGGCAGTAATCGCAAATAGAAGTTAAGAGTCGGAAAAAATCGGATTATTTCCAATTTTATGTTGTTAAATAGTGCCGATTTATAAAATGGGCTATCCCGTTCAAAAGATTTACAAAATAATAAAATTTTTATTTTTTAATTTTTTATAGTCAGTTGAAAATTTGGTTTTTTTTCATTTTTGATTGTAGAAATTAAAAATAATACTTTTCAATTTTTTTTTTTTAAATCAGCAAATAATTTTATAATTTTTTCATGAAACTTATGATCGCTACAATCCCTGAACAAAGAACCTTTTAGGAGAATTTCAATTGGATTATGCAAAATCTTTTTTAATAGTACTCTTTCGTCTGCTGATGTTTCTCTTCTTATCTCTTTATTTTCTCATCATATCCACGCCAAATACAGCCTTCCCCTCACTCTTTCCCTACTCAGCCAATAGCGAACAATAACCGTTTTATGACTGCCCAATTAACGGCACAAATACCAAAAAAAAAAAAATAAATAAATTTGAAAAAAAAAAACTTTATTTTTTTTTCATCTCGCACAGACGAAAATTTAATCGGCAGTAGAAAACAAATTCCGCTTGCATGACTTTTAATTTGGCTGGAAAAATGCAAAAGAAGAAATGGAATTGGAAAATGAAAGAAGAGGAAGAAGAAGACGAAGGGGAAGCGGCATAAGAGGGGCGAAAAGGCTGCAGCGGAAACGGCAGCTCCAAACGGCGGCTCTTTGCAATGAGAGAAAACGGGAAAGGGAATCAGAATTTCATTTCATTTCAATTTTTTTGCCAGAAATGATCATGACAACATTTGTGCGGGCACGTTGTTGTTGTTGTTGTTGTTGCCCCCTTGTGGCCTGTATGGAGCACGCGGAGGGCCTGAAAACACACAGAATACATTAATTGACACTTGGCCGGAAATAGTTCATTAGGCATAAATTACATACAGACAAAAGCACTCACTCTTGCTCTCTCTCTCTCTCTCTCTCTCTCGCACGCTTGATCGTATTTTCTGCTTTTTCTTTTTTTTTGCCATCGTCGAGTTGTCGATTATATTTACTAGATTTCAGCGGCTTAAATGCTTGCAGGGGAATTTGTTGTTATCTGTGAACGTTCAGAACGTTGCAAGACACAAATGTTGGGCATTAAAAACAAGCAACAAGAGAGAGAGAGAGCGACACATACGAACAGTGCATCTCACTTGCGCGCTTTTCATGTCGGTTCGCTCTTTCTCAGTCTCTTTCCTTGAGACTCAACATGTGTGATCCAAATGTTTAGCTGTTGTTGTAAATTTTCACAAGAGGCAGAACTGCGACCACTGTGCGACAGCGGCAACGGCAACGAAACAAGCCAACAAAGCGCAGACAGAGCGAAGCCGTTGCCGAAGCCGAAGACGAAGCAAATGTAAAGCACGAAAACAACAGCAACAAGAGAACACAAAATGGGCATATTAATAAATTCAACTAAAACGCAATTGAACGCGACCTCAGGCACAGACGCCAACGCTGTCGACGACGACGTCGACGTTGCGACGTCACCACCACCAACTGAAGAGAACCTTCGTTAAGCGGGCTCAAATCTGCCGCGCTCCCCAGCCAGCCCCCTCTCTTACTCACCCACACACACAGAAACACACACACATGCAGACGTAAGAGCGTGCACTATTCTAGACATTCCCCTCTTTGAAATTGCAGACAGTTAAATGCATTACAGCAACGAAATGGAAAATGAAATAAGTGCAACAATTGTCGACTAGGAAGTGGGGAGAGTCGGAGAGAGCAAGAGAGCCATCCCATCGCATTTTGATCGGACTGAGCCCGTTAGCTGAGCTACAAAGTAGATCTAGACGATTAATAAACGCAAGCGAGAGGACAGACAATGTACGAATAACATAATGCTCTACACTTAAATATTTGCGAAACTCCCAAAAATCGACTGTCCTAACTTTGTTAATATTTCAACAAAATTATTAATTGATATGTTTTTATGGTGTAAAATTAATAAAATAATTTATGATATTTCCAATAAATCAGCTTCTGATTTAATTATCTTATTTGTTTCTCAAAACAAAAACTTCTTTAACTCTATTTCGTAATGCTCAGATACAAAAACGTAAGGAACACAATCATTTGCCCATCTCCAGCAATAAAACGGCGAGGCAGAAACAGCGACGGCTTCAACGCGTCAACGGATTTTTGTATTACACACAATTTCAGTTCTTGATTTGTTGCTGTATGCGTGTGTGTGTGTGAGTGAGTGACGTTGTCGTCTCAGTCGCTCTGCTTTTTTTTGCGCTCATTCTTTTGCTCGCTTTTACTTTCTGTTGTTGCAATTAAACGGCGTTTTTCCGTCTGATTGCCAGCCAGGCGAGAGAGAGCCGAGCCCGAGAGCCGAGGGCCGATAGCCGGGACCGAGCCCTGGCCCGAGCCAACGGCCTGCTCTTTGAGCTCAATGCGCGCGTCGCGCTATCGTTAACGGCGCGACGTCGACGCAGGCGTAGACGCAGGCGTCGATAACGGTAATGCCGACGCGCACACACGTTGTGAATTGGCCAGAGCCGAGCTGAGCTGAGCAAAGCAGAGCAAAGCAGCACGAAGAGCGTAAATAGCTGAGAGAGGACGGCGCATGTTGAGCGCGCGTGATTTTTGTGGCTCTTTCGCCTGCGCCTGGGTCTTTGTTTGGCCCATGTCTGTGTGCGCTTGTGTGTGTGCATGTGAGTCTCGCTTGTATTTTTAAAATGCTCTCACAAAGAGTATTTTCGTTTTGTTGTGAAATGTGCAACAATGACGTTAATTATTGAAAATAATTAATATTTCTTAACGTTGATGTAATTTTAATTCAAAGTAAACACAATGTTAACTAGATTCGATTATAATTTGTAGCTGCTATTTATCAGAAAGTGTGTTAGAGCATTACTTGTTCGGCTTGTTGTGCTGAGAGAGATATTCATATTCTTGTTGGTTTTGGCTTCGCCTCGAAAATGCGGGCTTGCTGCTAGCGTCGCTGCTGGCGTCGCGTCACGGCGTGTCGTCGTCTGTCGCGGCCAGTGTTGCCAATTTAGCATATTTCAGGCTAGATCTAGCATTTTTGAAAATGAAAAAGCTTATAAAATTTGCAAACAGCTTATAGCCTGAATACTAGCATATTTTAAAATTCATATAGCATATTCCAGCAATAAATGTTTTCGTGACATCAACGAAATATTTCAAAAGTTTAAAATATTTCACGGCATAAAAATATCGGATCTTGTTCTTTGATACGTGAACTTTATCCTTATGATCACAAATTCACAATCATTAGAATAAAGTTCACGTAACAAAGAACAAGATATCTAATCGGTGGTGTCATCGATATGTTGATTGGTGTGTTATAGCCGATTTTGAGTTGTGAAATCAAAGTGAAGCTTGCAAAAATGCCAAAAATATTGTAGTGTAGTATGGAAAGTAGTGAATTTGAGGATTGGCTACGGAAATTGGCAGCTGACGCAACAAAAGCATATTGCTGCTATTGCTATTGCTAAATCAACAATAGCAGCAAAAGTTTTTGATATAAGGCAGTATGCGGGATCTAAAAAACATTTATCATCAATGGGCTCAATAGTTAAATCACAAGAATATGTTAGTCATATTAAAAAAAAAAACGATAAATATTTAAGTGAGGAAGAAAATAATTAAATCTATGATATGTTAACCAATTTAATTTCAGCAAAAACGTAATGATTTTGTATGTTTTATTTTGCATTTTCTTGCCATTTTTATTTTCAGCTTATTTTAGCTTATTTTTACTAAAAATCTAGCTTATGCGGGCGCTCAACTCCTGGCAACACTGGTCGCGGCCGTCACAGCTCGCGGTGGTTGTTATTTTTTTTGGTTTTGGTTTTTAGTTGCTGTTTAAACTTGGTCGTGAGAGGGTAGGAGCCCCCGTCGTCGCTAGCATTTGCCACCCAATTGATCGCGCTGGCTCAAAAAATACTATAAAGAATATCAACTGTGAATTGATTGTGATAAAGTGAACTTTTGTGTGGTGTGAACAACAAGAATTGAAACAGTTAATAAGAACAAGATCAACAACAAAATTAATCTACATATACTACAACACATTTTGATGGCGCCCGCCGCCGTCGCCGCCTCCTCGGGCTCCTCACCCATCACCACGAATTCGCTGCAGGACATGAGCGCCGCCGCAGCAGCCATTGCCCTGGACATGAAGCCCAAAGGCGAATTGGCCGTGGTTCCAACGCAGAAGATCAAGAAATGTGCGTAAGCAGCTGGGCAAATATAGAAGATTTAATACCCTGTATTCTATTTTCAACTGATCGTGCCTATGGCTAAAATTAAATGATCTGATTTAAGCCAGCATCAAGATGATGATATAGTGATCTCGTAATTTTATTGAGATATATTTTAAAATATGGACCGACTCAGCTCTTAATCCCGATCAGCAGCATATTTTCTTTATTGCATCGTTATATTGAGATTTCGTGATAACAATTCTTCATATTTATTTATTTTCTAGTGGTTCGTCGCAACGCCTCCGACAAGTTGAAGCTCATACAGATGGTCCACGATAATCCAATTTTGTGGGACTCGCGCCTGCCCAACTTTAAGGGTGCCGAGGAGGAGAAGAATCGTGCCTGGGAGCACATTGGCCGGGAGTTCAATGCGCCCGGACGTCGTGTCGCTCGCGCTTTCAAATCTCTGCGCGAATCTTATCGCCGGGAGTTGGCCCATGTCAAATTGATGGGCAATGGATTTAAGCCAAAGTGGAGCCTCTACGAAGCCATGGATTTCCTACGAGACGTAATCCGGGAGAGAAAGTGAGTAGAAAATAATATCTAGAAACGCTTACACGTTGCTTATACTCGTATCATATCTTCATTAAGTTAAAATATAATAAGTCAGCTCCTAAAAAAAAAGAAGGAAAATTCCCAAGCTCAAATTCTAGGTTTTCTTAACAAAACTTTTAAAAATTAAATTTTTTCTTATTAATTATTGATAGCAATTCTTTTCTACTACTAGTATTGCTTAATTGACGTAAACTTTTGTGTTTTTAAATCTCTTTAAAATTATCATACATTTATTAAATTTAGAAAAATGGTTTGACAAATGAACTAAATTTTATTACTATGGATATAAGATCATATTTTTTTGGCTCCCATAATTTGAACTGCTCTTATTTTACGGTTCAGTCTGTTTAATCGCTTGAGATCGACTTGAATAACCTAGAAAGCATTCGAAAACCTTGCTCGCAATACATTGTAAACACAATATATGTACGGGTCTTATCAGCAGCTCAGTTTACACCCACCTGAATTTGGTTATTATTGACCGATCGATCGGTCGAATCATCGTCTATTTTATTGTCTTTTTCCATGTTCGGTGGCTCTTGACTAATATTACAAGTGAAGTAAGTGCGATAAGAGCGACAATAACAAAAGCACAACGAAATCGGAATCGGAATAAGAAACAGAAACAGAAGCTATGGGGCGAATGCGGGGGCCAAAGATCGGCCTCAATGCATGAATAACGGTTCTTTATTTTAGCTCGTCGCTTTGTGTTAGCGTTGCGTATGTTTTGGTTAAGGTTTTTTTTTTTTTTTGTATACCCTGATTTCTCATTCAATTTGGAATCAGCATATCAGCCTAAACTTTAATCATTGTCACGTCCGTTTCACGACTTGAACTCAAGGCAAGATCACTTTCAATATGCCATTTTCATTGCTTTTCTTTTCGCATTTCACAGAAAGGGTAAGAAAGAGTAGAGAGTGAAGAACAAAAACTATGTAGAATTCCTAAGTAAAGTAAGAGAAATGTTTCCTTTGCCACATTGTGTAAGGTTCATGATGACTCAATCGATCTTGTTTTGAAATTTGAAATGATTCTTATTGTGATCGAATCGTACATAACATATTGTATCGTATAGGTTACCATATTGTTTGTTCAGTCAAGTGAAAAGTCGATTCATTTTGTGGGTTTCTTTGGGGCGCAACACCTGAAGATTTCAGGAAAAGTAGAAAGGACTGATTCACTAGACAAAACCTAATCGAGTCATGATTGTGGTAATTGAGAAATATGTTCTTGTGGTCAGTTATATTTAAGATTTCCTGTAAAGCATCTGTCTTAAGCGTACTTTCGATAAGGCAACTACAATCTTCTCAATATTCTTTGAAACCTTATCGGAGACAATGTTGTGTATTCCCCAACATTTACATACAATATGATGAGTCATTATATTGAGAATCTTGCACTGATTATGTTTCAGAATTTTTAATTAAATTTGCTGAATTTTTTTAAACTTTTTTACCCTTTTTGTGTTTTTTTTTTTCTTTTGATTCTTAACTGATTACAATAAAAATAATGTTTTTCCTGTTTCTTCTTTTTTTTGGCATTCGTTCGCTTGTCTTTTTGAACCATTTGACATTTGTGTCCATGGAATTGCCCCTCTTATCGTTGTTGTTGTTGTTGTCGCATCGCTCTGCAATTTGCATGTGGAAAGAACCAGACAAATCTCAGCTAAGCCTCTGTAAAAACATCTGCCCAATACACAGACATGTCATGCATATGCATGTGTGTGAATATGAGTGTGAGTACTCGTTTCGAGTACTCAATTTCGAAACTGTTGGACGGACTAAAAACCAATTTGAACAAAGAAATGACCAGGCTCAGTTCTCATGGGCCGTCAGTTTGTGATTCTGCGATGTTGCGAGCTCCACCCCTAACCCCCAACCCCTGGCCCCTTCCCTACAAGTATGCGTGTGTGTGTGAGAGTGTGTGTGTTGTACTTTATGTACATATATTTATATGAAATAAGGCCATTTCCTTTCAATTGACTGTACCCACATCGGCAACAAGAGCTGAGGCAACAGCAACACAGTCAGTCAGTCAGAGTCGTCATTCTACGGCCCCGGGTCCCGCACACACACACACATGTATACATATTTAAATTCTTTTTTATTATTTTGAGCTGATAACAGACAACTGAACGGGCCCGGCCCGGGCCCTGGAACGCGGCTTGAGCCATAAAAACAGATCTCGTCCAGAGCGAAAATTATACAACGTTGTTGTTGTTGCTGTTATTATTGCTGCTGCTATTGTTGTTGTTGCTGCTGCTGTTGTCGTCGTTGTCGGCATCGCCACTTGAACCAAAAACAAAATCGAGGGAAGCTGCAAAGACCAACAACAACAACAACAGCAGCAAACGCTTTAGCCTTAGCTGCTGGCTGCGCTGCTGGTGGTGGCAGAGCGAGCGAGAATTAACGAAATGAACTGAACTGAACGAATGCAGCAGCCAAATGCCAGAGCGAGAGAGTGATAGTGGGAGAGAGCGAGTGTAAGTGGGCAACACAGTTAGAGAGAGGAGAGAGAGAATGTACTCTGAAAGAAAATGACAATCAGCGGGACAAAATGAACTCGCGATGAGATTGCGGCGAGTGGACCAAGTTTAGAAGCAAGCGTAGATTAAAAATGCGACTGTGAGAGTACAAACGATGCTGTGTATACATATGTGTGTGCGAGTGTGAGTGTATGGGTGAGCAATTGAAGCGACGCGTCGCTGCCAACGGATCAGGGTTAAAAATATGCGCGAACAGAGACCAGGCCAGCCAACGGGGTTGCTCTCTTGGTGACCAGGGCTCTGCTCCCCCTCCCACCATCACCACCGCTCTCTCTATATTTATGTTGTTCGCTCTCTCTCTCTCCTACGCTGTATGTGTTGCTGTTGTGTATTGTGGTTCTGTGTCACGCTTATGATTTAATAAGCAAATGAGCTGAGAAATTTATGAAATTGTTGTTTGCGGGCCACTTCCTCCCCCCACCACACCCCACCCCACACCCCGCTCCCCGCACTGCTTGACTGCTCAACTGCTTGACCAACCGCGCCCCACAAAATCTCAGCTGTGCTTAGGGAAAAGGGGGGTGGGTGTTGGGGGGCGGAGGCTCGTTGCGATCGTCTTAAAATTGTTTTTGCATATGCGTCACTGGCGGACCCACAAATTACTGGGCGTATACCCAATTTGCGTAATAGTATCGCAAATGTTATTAAAAATACGTATTTGCCGCGATTAAATAATTCACGATTTTATTTATTCTCATTTCGACATTTTACAAATATATTTATAAGGGTGACCCTTGAGAATTTCTGAATTTCTGCTTGCTGAAGGTGTTGTTTGGTGATTGATTGATTGATAAGTCTTAAGCTCAGAATTGAGTAAAGCTTTTAATTTAAATATAAAAAATATAAAGTAGGATACGTTAAAAATTAATTATGTAGTATTAGTGACAGTTGTAGTAAAATAAGTAGTAAAATAGGCGAGAAAAGGTTATAGAATTAGTCGGAAAATTATATATAGTTTGAGAATTGAAACTATTTCCAAGAGTAGTAAATAATAATATTTCCATTAGTAGTGAAAGTAGTAATAGGGTCATCAAAGTAGAAATAGTAGCAGAAATAGTTGTAGAAAATGTATTTGCCAGAGATAGTAGCTGAAGAAATAGTAGTAGGAGTCAACAAAGTAGAAGTAGAAGCAGAAATAGTAGTAGAAACTGTACTAGCTGAAGAAATAGAAGTAGTATTCCTATTTTCCCATTTTTTTCTCCTATTTTGTGATACAATCTTATAGAACAATATTTTTTAAATCTGAAATTTTTAAGGATTTTCCTCTAAAATGTATTATAGATTTCAGATTTGCATCTTAAAATCCCTCAAGATCTTTCTTTAAATCATTTTCTAAACTGTCGCAGCTGAGCTCAGAAAATGCTTGACCCAATCTCTGGCCATGTCTGCGATGTGGCTTATCAAGTGAAGTTAGCCAACAGCGGAAACTTGACCAACGGCAGCCGCAAATGTTTGAGCTGATAAACGTAAAGACTGGAATTTCTAGGAATAAAGAAGAACGCAGCTCAATTGAAATGCAAACTGTTCGTTATTAGTCTGGTGTGTCTATGACAGGCGGAAGCAAACATTGATAAGAACAAGTCCCAAGTCGGGTAAAATAAATGGACGAAAATAAAAGAAACCCAAACTCAAACCCGAAACCCCGAAACGAAAACAACCGCAAGCAAATAAAGCGATTTGGTTTTTTGGAACATGTGAAAATGCATTTGGCCGTGATTATTTTGGAAAACTGAAAAATGTGAAAAACATTTCGCCTTGCATATCGTTTTACAGTTCCCTCGCCTCCCTCGCCCCTCTACCCTGAACTCTTAACTCTGGTCCAAACCATGACCAAGAGGGGAAAGGGAAGGAATATACATACTATATGTATATACGCGAGCATTTCTTCTTCATCTTTTGCATCTAAATATAGCCACGTCTTCGGTTTGAGGCAGTGCAGCAGCTGTGGAAAATGGGCTTGAAATTTGAGTAGCACATTGCGAGTTGCAGGAAATCGAGCCAGGCCTGAGATACTACATACATGTATATTGCAGAAGCAGGAAAAACCATCAACAGTTTTTGGTAGTTTGTGTCGCATTTTGCGTTTTTTTTTTTGGGGTTTGCCTCTAAGCACGTTCTTCCATTGTATCTGTTGGGGTTGTTTTGGCGTCCATCTTCGTTTTATTTGGCTATTTTTGGAATAACCAAATGTTGACGAGGGGAAAAGAAAGTACTTGGCATTGATAGATACTATTGTATTATGTATTTTCACAGAAATTGTGAATCTTCTTCTCGATTGATCTAGGCTTTATGGCTGTAGTTACTGTCTAGAGAGTGTTGAATTGTAAAAGTACATCAAAGTCTAACTTACATAAGCGTCTTTTTAGATTCGCGTTTGATTTGGGCTAATGTTATACAAAGAGTTTAGATTCAGTTTTCAGTGTTTTTTTATGCCGATCAATTTATATATAATTTCTTGTTAAAAAAATGAATTTAAAATAATTATATTGAAAAATCGATTTATTATAATTTACAAATAAAAGGATCTTAGACATATTTCAATAAAAGTAAATCAAGATTAAATCTCTAAAATTAACATGGAAAACTTTAAGTTACGGTTTGATATTTTATTACTACATTTAATTTTTGATATTTTTTCAAAATATTATAAAATTAATTAAATGATACAGTCCAAGTTCCCTAATTCGAATTTTCTCTAACTCGAACTAAATCAAGTGGCAAAAGCGTATAATATTCTTAAAAAATGGAATTTTATAAGTCGAAGTCTCCATAATTCAAACTTTTTGTTTGGATAATGGTAATTCAAGCTAGGGAAGTTCCACTGTATTTATAAAAGCTAAAATTACTATTATTTAACTTTTGTAATTTAAATAGAAAAGTAAAATTTATTTTCCAATTAAAAATGTTTACACCTCACAAAAAACTGTAGCTAAGCTTTTGACATTCATCTAGGAGTTAGTTTTCTAGATTTTTTTTTTTTACTTATTATAATTTGTCATTTCTGCTTTAAAGATAATTTCTTTGAAAGAATTTTATAAATATGTATATACATATTTACTATATATTTCTTTTACTGTCGCTTCTTCCTATTATCTATTTTTATTATGTATTTTATTAAATATTAATAAACTAATTGTCTTTTTTTTTCCTCTTCCTTCCAGGGGCGCTTCTCATGCCAGCGATCTCAGTCTGAGCGCCTTTGCCCAACACTTGCACAACAACAATAACAACAACAATAATAACAACAACAACAACAATAACAACAACAACACACACAGTTTACTAAGTGCCAGCAAAGCAGCAGCTGCTGCTGCACTGAAGCTGAGCTCCTCCTTCAACGATTCGTCGAGCGCCGTGTTGAATCTGTCCAAATGCTCGACTCTGAACCTGAGCAGCGATGATTATTACTGCGATTATTATGTGAAGCCCGAGTTGGATTTGTCGACGGGTGGCGCGGGGATGGCGGGGAGCAGCAGCAGTGCGAGCAGCAATGGCAGTGGAAGCGGCAGCGGAGTGGGCGGCGGCGGCGGAGGAGGCGTGGCATCTCAGCCATTGCCCGCCCATCAGCAGGCCTTGGCCCAAGCTCAAGCTCAGGCCCACAACGACAGTCGCGTGAGCTCGACACGAAATGACAGTGGAGCCTTGAATTCCCATCAGCAGAGCTACGATGACATGGATGCGAGTTCATTGCGCAGCGGCGATGAGGATAACGACAATGTCTCGGACGAAGTGGAGGAACTGGAGGCCATCGATGCCGACTTTCCGTATCCCATCATCCTCGACTCCAATTCGCCGAGCAGCATTAATGGCGCCGCCGAAAATGGCCAGACGACGATGCGGAAACGTCGTCGCAATGGGGAAACGGATGAGCTGGAGGATGCGGATATCGAGGGCGATGATTACGAGGATCAGATGCTGCAGCAACATCGTCACCTGCGGCAGCAACAAAACGCCGCTGCCGCCGCTGCAGTGGCAGCTGCCGGAGGACTCGAGTTGCCGCCGCCGCAAACGGTGCGCGAGGTTCTCAACTCCAAGTTCTGTGGCTTCATTTCGGCCAAGTTAAATAGCATGGAGGATTCCGAGGCCGATAATCTCATGAATCGAATTCTGCTGCTCGTGGTGCAAATGCAACAATGCGAGGCAGCCAAATAGGGAAAAGGGATCGGGATCATTTAGTGCGGGGGAAAGGGGATCAGGGTAGTCTTAATAGTAGAAAAGCTCAAGTTAAGCTCATTATGGATTAATGCAGCTGCTCAAAGCACATACTTTTCTTGCCATCAACATTTTCTCATTTATTTAAAATTGTTTTTCTCAATTTGCCATACAAAAACAAATCACGTTCAATTTTCAATGCCAAATTTGTGCCATGCCAAAAAAGAACAAGAACTAGAACAAGTACCAAATGTAGCAACCCCTATGGAACCAAAAACCAAACCGAAACACAAAGAAAAAGACACAAAACAAAGACAAAGAAAGTTAGCAATGTATGAGATTTAGTTTATTATAAACGTTAATTTAGTTCTAAGTCTAAAAGCCTCTATGGAATGTTTCAGTTCACTTTATAATCTGAAACCCAGTAATACTTATCTTAGCCTCGTCTCATCACAAAAACTGAAACGAAAAATCATATTTTTACATTCACATTTATTTCTACTATTTGTTTTATTTTGAAGATACTCCTATTTTTATTTAAATTCGGTACAAAGACACAACCATTTGAATTCTTGCCAATGCAGAGTGAATAGCATTGTTAATCGTCTAAGTTTAATTTAAATGTGGCAAATACATATTAAATATATTAACATTACATTACACTATAAATATTTATAGCCTAAATATCATAAATATCATATCGTAATATTTTTTCTTTAACATTTTATCATCGTTTGCAAAGCGTTGTAAATATATTTACGGAAAAATCGTTAAATAAAATACATTTATTATACAATTTCTCAAATTTTGACTGGATAATTGGATTTTAAGATTTGCACCAGAGATTTAAGTATTTATATAACTTTTATACAGAACTATCTCTACCTATCCAAAGAGTTTCCAAATCGTCTTTAAATTTAAAAAAAATTTAAGATTTACTTTATATAGCTAAAATAAATATCTTTTGAATTCATTTAATATTTTACTTTTAGTTTATTAACTGAATCTGAGCTTCATTTATACCAAAAGAATGCCCGAATCAGTTTGTCCCAATATAAACTCAATTGCATTGTATTTTTAGATGAACCTCTACCTATCTCAACAGTTTCTGTCTATCGTTTGGTGGTTTCACTTCGTCATTAATAATAAAAAATCGTAGCCCATTCTAATAATTTGAAATTATTGTAGTATCTTACCTACTATTCTTTACTTTATCATGAAAAGCAAAAATCCCCTCAATATCATTTTAGCTACATCTTCTACTTAATCTCTTTCTGATATATTCCGTGTGAGTTTTCCATAATGTTGATTGAAAACCTCTTAGGATATTATGAATATCATTTATAAGTATGTCGTCCTTATCTTAGTCAGTTTTCTCAGGCAATCAATTGATATTTATCTTATTTACCATCTTCACACTGTATTTATTTATTTATCATTAAACACGCCAGACCATTAGCATATCTTGCACATATGTAGAGGCAGCCACTCTTTCTTCTCTACCTCTCCCTGTCTCGCCCATGACAAACTCACACATTTGGCCAGATGTGAGGCAAAACCCTGAAGCAGAAGACGCCGATAACATGAATACGGAAGGCGTCATAAAAACCAGTCGACAATGAGACAAAAGATAAGCCCAACAGCGCATGCGCCATGGGACAAGAGATGGCAGAGAACAGGGTCGAGAGAAGTCGGGGAGAGGTGAGGGGTAACCAGATGTGGGCATGCCAAAAATCATATAGACCAACTTAGCACTCATGAATGAGCGAATGAATGGCAGAGCGAGAGAACAATGAGGCTGCTTGCCAAGATACAAAACAACCCTCAATGCGGTCCATACGATCCTTGGCCCTTTAGACGGGTATGCACGGTATATTATCGTTTGGTTCGGTATGGTTCAGTCAATTCGGGTCTGTTTCTCTACCTAAGAGATTGTTGCCCTGCAAAAATGCGTCGCACATGCGCGGAAAATTGCCAAAACGTCGCGACGGTCACGATTACAGAAACTGGTTTCCTCACATCGGGTCTTATTGTCTGTTAGCCTTGGTACTCGCAGGGCGGCCTGGTTAAGGGATGCTGCATGGGTTCAATGACCATGGCCAGCATACGACAACAGTTCTGAGGGTAGAGCTCAGTTTTTGAGTCAACACTCGCCAGAATTGGTTGGTTTAATGATGGATTCTTTGTTGAAGGTAGCATGGCAGGCATGGGAAAGTGGCTATAAAAATGCGAGCCAAAAATATGAGAATGCTTTGGGGAAGATGCTTAAATGTTTCTTGTTTGCTGTGAGAACTACCAAAAATTTGTGGTTAAGAAATTAGAAGAAAATTTGAAAATTGGTAAACATTGTTGGGAGTTATGATCGTCAAGGATATGGACTACTTTGATTTTAGGGGAAAATTTTAGTAAAATCAGATATACGAGGGGTCTAACAAAAGTTCGGTAAGTTAGCGACTTTTAAGTCGTTTTTCAAAATTCCAAAAGTGTCAAAACTTTCGCAATACTTTTACGAGGTTATATTGAAAATTACAAACAAATCGGACGAAATGGACACTAGAAAACGCAAATTAGCTGAAGGTGCCTCAGATGAAATTCCACTACCAACGCAAACAGAAATTCATTATAGCCTTTTATTCGGTTTTCGATGCAAACTGAACCCGGAAAAAATATTTGGTGAATGTCAAAATGCCTATGAAACGATTGCACCATCTCTGAAGACTATTTCAAAATGTTTCCAAGGATTCCAGACAGGACATTTTTCTGTAGAGGAAGAATTCCGAGAAGGTCGACCAAAATCTTCGATGGACGAAAGAAATGTGGCCCTAGCGAGAGCAAAACTTGCCGAAAACCCTCGATCTAACCGGAAAATGATTGCTAGTGAACTGGACTTGAATGCCATAGCCGTTTCTCAAATATTGCATCAAGATCTGATGTATCATTTTAAATGAGGCCCAAAAAGAAGGTTGAATGCATTTTGCCCAATATCTTTTGAACAAATTTGAAAATAGAAAGTTTAGCAACTTTAATAAAGTCGTTACTGGTGCCAAAACTTGATTTAATAAATACGACCCGGAAACCAAACAGTAATCCATGGTATGGAGCGTCAGAAAAGCCAACTCACCCATTAAAAAGCTTTAAAAGCAAGATTTTTAAGAATGTTTTGAGAAGTAAATTTATAGGCTTAAGAAATGCATTGAAATCAATGGCAAATATGTGGAGAAGATAAAAAAAGACGAAGATTAAGAATAAATAAAAAAAAAATATTTCGAATTTTTTTTCGAGTCGACTAACCGAACTTTTGTTAGTCCCCACGTACATATAATGAAAAAAAAATATTTTCAAATCTTAGCCCAAAGATTAAGTATTATACCAGGGACCGTAATCATTATAAGTTATATTATAAAAATTACATTTTAATGATTATATTTTAATTTTTAAATTTTTTTCTTAATGATAATCATTATTTTTGAGTAGTTTTATAAAACTCAAAAATAATCATTAAGAATGAGTTTTATTTTTTTCGCTTAAAATAAAACTCAAAAGTAATTACAGGCTTCTGTGCTAAGATTTTTACCAATATTATTTTATATCCCTATAAAGGGACACCATAGGACCACGACCAGGAATTCATTTTAGAACTATAGTTTCTTGGTGAAAACATCTTAGAATTGACCATAGATTACGAAAATGGGTTACCATTTTTTCAATTTTTCGGACCCACACAAATCGATTCACTCTATTATACATTTTTCAATGTTTTTTCATGTTTTGATGCAAGTTGGAATGGGTTATCGTACTCCGATAAAAAAATTATGCTCGGAGGTAGCTATGGTGTCCCTTTATAGGGATATAAAATAATATTGGTAAAAGTCTTAACACAGAAGCCGTAAATTACTTTTGAGTTTTATTTTAAGCGAAAAAAATAAAACTCATTCTTAATGATTATTTTTGAGTTTTATACAATTACTCAAAAATAATGATTACCATTAAGTAAAAAAGTAAAAATCATAAAAATAAAAATCATGGTGGAAATACAGAGATTGTAACAAAATAAACATTTTGGTGCAAACCATTATTTTCTAGGTCTTTTATAAGTGTCTGATTTTTTTTATTAAAAAACAAAAAACAAATAATCATTATTTGCATTTAATTAATTTTTTTAAAATAGGCAATAATACTTTTTATAATTATAGATTAAGTCTTATCTATTTATTAGACCCCGTACTTTAAAAAAGTAAAGGGGTCTATTAATTTTGTCACAAAAAAAATGTGCGTAACAGGCAGAAGGAGGCGTGGCAGACCCCATAAAGTATATATATTCTTGATCAGCATCAACAGCCGAGTCGATATAGCCATGTCCGTCTGTCCGTCTGTATTGACGCCTAGATCTCAGAGACTATAAGAGCTAGAGACTCCAAACTTGGTAAGAAGTTTCGTCTATATTGCACGCAGATCGAGTTTGTTTTAGATTTTTGATCGGACCACTATATCATATAGCTCCCATTGGAACAATCAGTTGAAAATCAAGTCTTAGTATGGAAAACTTTTTTGCTGTTTGAGATAACTAAATTAAACTGACAGAATATGCATATGGGATGGTCCCATACATACTGACCAAATTTGGTTGGAATCGAATTACTATATCATATAGATCCCATAGGAACAATCAGTTGAAAATCAAGTCTTAGTAAAGAAAACTTTTTTGCTGTTTGAGATATTTCAACCAAACTGACAGAATATGTATAAAAGATGGTCCCATACATACTGACCAAATTTGATTGAAATCGGATTACTATATCATATAGCTGCCATAGGAACGATCAGTCCAAATAAAGTCTTAGTATGAAAATCTTTTTGTTATTTGAGATATCTTTATAATAAGTACGGGGTCTCCGACAGTCGAGTAACGCTCGACTGTAGCACCGTCGACTAGTTTTTATTTTACTTTATTAAATTTATTTGTTTTGGTCTTCCTAACTTTACTCCTTTACACTTTCTATCCAGAGTTAGGCTCATAACGCCACTGAAAGACCTTGGCTGTGAATAGCGTCATAGCTCGCCGGACTGGCAAAAAAATTCGCCCACCTTGTCGGTGTTGTCATTCGACTAAAATTTTAAATTCATTTAGGCTTTCTTTTCTTTATGTCTACTTTTAATATTGTTATATCTATTGTAATTATTAATATTAATATCTACTGAATATTTATCATCTATGTATTAATTAGAGGCAACAATGTTTGCTTTTTTAAATAAATAAATAAAATAAATAAATAAAAAAGGAGAAAGTAAGGCACTTAGAAATATGAATTGTTTTTTATTTAAGGTAATGAAACTGTCCTTTGTGACTTTCCGATAGAAAGATCCAACAACTCGAAGAAAAAATGTGTCTACTCCATTCTTAACTTTATTTTAAAGATATAAATGCAAACTTTTATTACACTTTACCTAACAATGCATCAAAAATATAAGTCAATTGCCGCACCTATCCAAGTAATGTATGTGAAAACCAACGAGACTCCAATCCTAAAGTAATCCAAGACACTCGTCAAATAAGTAGAGTTGTTTCTGCCTATTTTGTGAGTGGTTTAGGTTAACTTAAGATTACGAATCGATGTGTTTTTTTGTTTGATTTCCAGTCTAACAGTCAGTGTGTACTTTGTCCTCTACTGGATCTTTATACTCTGACGGATCTTCAGCTAAATTCGGTTGTTTCTTACTCGTAGTTGGGGCCTGAGTCTCAGGTTGGCTTAGCCTGTTGGAGTTGTTAGTTTGCCTACTCAGATCTTCGAAATATTTGCGCCTGTTAAAACACACATCCTTACAATTGTTTCGTTCGTATTTGGGAATCATTTTGACACGTGGATAAACTAAGGGCGACTCCAACATGGAATGATGGGAATATGTTCGCAGTAGCTCATGATGAGCAGGCTGAGATTTAACGCAGTAACATTCTAAATCACTAGTCCGATCTTTCGATTGTGGTCTCGGAGATTTACTTTGCCGATTTCCAGGAGAATAACAAAATATCCTTTCTTCAGTTTGTTCCTTGTTTTTATATGGACATTCCATAATTTTCACAGTTTTTGTACAATTTCCAATACATACTCGTCGTTGGCATATTCCTTTTTTCTTACATGACCGATGTGTTTTATCCCTTTCAATATGTGTCGTAATTTCTACCGGAGTTTTGTCACTAGCTGAACCGACAGGAGTGTTTTGTTTTATGTCTTCAATTGTATTGAAAGACCTGATACTACTTCGTTCTTGATCACCTATTATAGTACTTGCACTACTTTGACTACTTCTAACATCTTCGTGGTCTTGATCGTCAGCGTCCTGGGAGCTTATTTCTCTTATTTCGCGTCCTATGCTTATTCTATCAGATTCTTGAGAATAAATTGATCCCCGGGCGCTTTTGCTGGATGAGGTACTTTTTTTACTCCCTTTCTTGCTTAGCTTGCTACTCCTTTTACTGTCTGTTCGATTTCGATCTATTTTATCTTGAGACATTTTTCGTGTTGATGATCGTTCTCTTTTGCTAACTATGCTACTTCTTTTTCTCTTATCTAGATCTTGATGTCTTCCATATTTATCTTCGAAAATGCTTTGATCCGAGCCACGCTTGCTTGCCTTGCTAGTTCTTTTACTCCCCACGCGATCCCGATCGTATCTTTCTTGAGATCGTGTAGAACTTTTACTAACTATGCTGCTTCTTTTTCTCTTTTCTAGATCTTGATGTCTTCCATATTTATCTTCAAAAATGCTTTGATCCGAGCCACGCTTGCTTGCCTTGCTACTTCTTTTACTCCCCACTCGATCCTGATCGTATGTTTCTTGAGATCGTGTAGAATTTTTGCTAACTATGCTACTTCTTTTTCTCTTTTCTAAATCTTGATGTCTTCCATATTTATCTTCGAAAATGCTTTGATCCGAGCCACGCTTGCTTGCCTTGCTACTTCTTTTACTCCCCACTCGATCCCGATCGTATCTTTCTTGAGATCGTGTAGAACTTTTGCTAACTATGCTACTTCTTTTTCTCTTTTCTAGATCTTGATGTTTTCCATATTCGTCTTCAAAAATGCTTTGATCCGAGCCACGCTTGCTTGCCCTGCTACTTCTACTACGCTCCGCACGATCCTGATCGTATCTTTCTTGAGATCGTGTAGAGCTTTTGCTAGCTGAGCTACTTCTTTTTCTCTTTTCTAGATCTTGATATTTTCCATATTCGTCTTCGAGAATGCTTTGATCCGAGCCACGCTTGCTTGCCTTGCTACTTCTTCTACGCTCCGCACGATCCTGATCATATCTTTCTGGAGATCGGAAAGAACTTCTGCTAGCTGTGCTACTTCTTTTACTCATTTTTATAGCTTGATATTTTCTCAAGTCTTCTTCTAGAAGCCTTTGACCTGATCTTCGCTTGCTTATTTTATTCCTCTCTTCTGAATATTGATCTTGTTTCTGTTTAGAGCGCCTAGGTGTTGATCCTCGATCTCTGTTGCTACCTGTGCTAATTGTGCTAGCTATGCTAACTATACTACTTCTTTTACTCTTTCTTAGATCAAAATCATTATATAATTCTTCTTCAGGAATCCTTTGATCCGATCTACGCCTGCTTACTTTAGCAGTTATTTTTTTCTCTCCTGGATATTGATAGTATTTCTCTTGAGAGATTTTTCGCACTAATCCTCGTTCTCTTTTGCTAGCTGTGCTACTTCTTCCACTCCTTCTTGGATCGCGATTTCTTTCTAATTCTTCTGTGGTTGTGCTTTGCTGCGATCTATGCTTGCTTATCCTGATACTTCTTTTTCTTTCCGCATGATCCTGATCGTAACTTTCTTGAGAGCTTTTTGGTCTGGATCTTCGCTCTCTTCCTTCTCGATCTGTTTTGGCGGATTTGCAACATTTTTTACTCTCTTTATAATCCCGAAGGCTTTCTCTGCTGGCTCGGCCCAATGATTGAGAGCTATGAGGAATAATTCCTTGTGCCTCAAGAATCTGGGAATATCCTAGAGCACAATATTCAGCACAGTTGTGTATATTGAATTTCTTTAAAATTGCTTTATTCTTTTTCAAAGTTTTCTCCTCGAACTTCTTAAAGCATTCCTGAATCCTCACACATTGTCCAGCTTTAGAACATTTTCCACCACAATCTGCATTGCAGAAGTGACCATTCCCTCCATTTTTTGAATAGACATAACCGAGGGGCTGTTTCCATGTATGGGATCTCAATAAGTGACTATCTTCGCCATTTTCTTCTTCATTGTGTCGATCTCGTGAGCTCTTCGTAGATCTCTTTCTCTCATGTTGATCTTTGTCTTTAACTTCTCGATGGCCTTGAGAGCTTTTTCGACTTAGTTCCTTACCTCTGATGCTGGATTTTTTAGACATTCTTTCCTGTTTATCTTCATTCCCGTTGTCTTCAGGGTAGGCAGTTTTACGAAGAATTGATCCCGTGCCTGCTTCGTTGTAATCGTGACTTCTTTTGCCATTGTTGTGATCATCTTTTTCCATTTCTTCTTGATAGTTTTGGGATTTTTTATGGTTTTGAGATTGATTTCTTTTATTGGCGTTTTCACTGACACTCCCTCCCTCCTCATTTTCATTTTCAGTTTCATCATTATCTTTATCTTCTTGAATCGAAGGCTTTTCATCAGTTTTTGATTTTTTGTTGGACTTTCCATTCCATTTACTTTTCAATCTGCTTAGCATCGATCCTCTCCGACTGTTTGGCTGGTCAATTTTATCTTGACTTTTTGATCCTAACTTCGACGAACTGTGTTTTTTGCCCAAGCTCTTCTTTTCCGTTTTGCTTTCTTTATCTGTTTTTTCTTCTTTACTTGCTAAATGTGTATTAGTTTTAACAATAAGAGGCAAACCGTCTGGCATTTGAGTTTTGCCAGCAATCGATAACAGTGGCGTTTTGGGACCAAGTCTTCTCCCATCACTATGAGAACTTGTAAAAGAGTCCTGTTGACTTCCTTTTCTCACACAATTATTTTGACATTTTCCCGTACTAGAAGTACTTTTAATAGTTGCCTTCGTGCTTCTTTGACTTGGACTTTTTTCCAGAATAGAAGATCCATTCGGAGTTGCCTGCTGGATTCCATGACTCGAACTTTTCATGATACGATTCAGAGATCCCTGCAGGCCCCTTTGATTGGAACTTCTAAAACTAAGAGTTTGCCTCACACTAGGAGCACGATTAAAAGTTTGACTTGATCTTTTGAAACCGGTTTCCGATTGGATTCTGCGATAAGAAGTTGTTCCCCTACTTAAGCTACTAGTAACTGAAGGTTTTTGAAGTCTTTGACTTGTGGATTTTCTCGCACCAGTTGTATTTGAAAGGAGACTTTTCACTCCACTAGGTGTCTCATAGAGAGTATCCTGTCGACTTCTTGTACTAGGACTTTTTCCCTCGAAAGACATACTATAATATCGATTAAGACTTCCATGACGTGAAAATCTTCTGCTGGATAATTTATCCGATTTCTTAGACTTTCGCTTGTGTCGCTTTTTCTTGGACTTTGACTTTGATCCACCGTCAACTTTACAATCACAGGGCTCATCTTCACTGGTCTGCACCACTGGCCAGGTTTCGGCCAGGTAGCCTCGTTCACTGGCCGGTATCTTGGCGAATTCTTCTTTGCAAATGATGCAAGCACAGTATCTGCCATGCTGCACAGTTCCGTCTGAGGTTATCTCACACGAAGTTGTGTCGCCAGCTCTTTCATATTTCCGTAGATTGTAGCTGCTTTCCGATTCAACGCAGAAACCAGAGTCGGTGATCTCTGAGAGATCTGTGAGGCGACTCCTCAGCTGTGAGATGATCCTATGCTGTCGAACGCGAACATCGCCCATGTTATAAGCGTCGCTCATCAGCGTGGGCAGCTCATCGTTATCCCGACTGGCATCTATGCCCTGGCACGTAATCCTCTGAAGCTCCCGGAGCAGGCACAGACGCTCATTGCCCGAGGCGCAGGTGATTTGTCGCAATCGGAACTGGATCTTTGCATAGTGCGAGGAGATTGAAAATAATGCATCCTGCAATTTCTGCACATCGTCCTCCAGATTGCATTCGTAATCCGTTAGTTTGCGACTCAACAGAATTCCGTTCTCATTGATCCAGGTGTACTGACGCTCCTTACAGGTATCCCCAATGATGTTTTCCTCTTCTTCACTTTTGTCGCTTTCCGAAAACAAGCTTCCGCAGGAGCAAGTGCACTTTTTATCCCCATCCGCTGCATCGTTCTTCATTGCGATTCGGTATTCAATAATCCGGCTTATACTTGTATTGAGCTTCAGTTTTTTGGGTGTTGCTTTTACAGTTTGTGTTTGAATTTTTTTTCATTTAGCATAGAAATTTTGATAGTTTCCGAAAGGTATTTAAGTTGAAACTCTTCATGTTTTACAGCTTTATAAAGGAACCTTTGCAAGCATAATACTTATATACCATAATATTAATTTATTTTATATACTAGCGTTGGAAATTGAATTCTGACTTTCAGTTTGCACAGTTCGAATGGCTGTACATCTCGTAAATTAGTCGCATAAGACATATCAGGTATAATCCCGCCATGAACATAAAAAATCGCACAAGTGTATTCATTTTGGTCCAAAATTAAAAGAGCTCTTTGAAATATTCGAAAATTTGACTAAACTTTCAAAGTAAAGCTAATCAGGCTACAAATGGTATAAATGAGTATCTTATTTATTTCCCTTGAATTTTAATATTTGATTTACTTTTTTTAATCACATCGAAAAAAATAGCATAAGAATTAAAAAAGGTAAAATGGTTGTTGTAAGATGCTGAGAGCTCAGTAATACCAAAGCTTCTGCTGATCAGCTTATTATTTGATCTAATTTTTGCTGTAATTCGCCATTTTGTTCTTTGCTCTCTTGTGACTTTTTTAATGCGGTACAGATCCGTCATTTTAGAGTTTTACTCTCTTGAGCTCGCACAAGTCAGCTAAGAATTCCATGCTAGCTATACACATCCGCCATTTTGAAGTTTCACGCTCTCGAATTTGCACAATACTATGATATCAGATCCCCATTAAATCGCGCCATTTCCAACTTTCGCTCTCTCGAACTCATAAAGTTGTTTGCTCTCTCTTATTTGCTTTGTTGTTGCATTACTACAGGGGTGCCCAGCGCTTTTGCTTCTGCTAATCCGAATGTATTTTGTTGTTGTCTTATCGTGTTTTTTTTTTAAGAAACATGTTCCTCTTTTTTTTTCTCTCTGTACACATTGAAATTCAATAAATGTACGTTACATGTATGCGTGTGATTTCTTATATTTGTATTGGTGCGTGCATATCCAAAAGGCATCTTTGGGCACCCCTGCATTACTATAGCCCAATTTACACGGTCGGTTTCCGACCGACACTTTTTGACCGATGGAAAATGTTGCCATTCACATAATTCGCATTGCGTTCACATTACATGTTCTATGACAAACCGACGCTCTAAAATTTTGCGTGTTCACACGAGACCGACGATTTATTAACGTAAAGTGTCGGTCGGAAACCGATCGTGTAAATTGGGCTTATATAATTGTAACGCTTTCACATGCAGTTTTGCCGCTCTCGCTCTGTTCTTTCCTCTATTAGTGCGCACAGATCGACTGAGCGTGAGCAGAGAGCAGAGCGCTGGCAGAGAAAGTGCAAGACAGCAAAGCAAACAAAAAGAGCGCACATTGAAAGCTGTGCGTAACAAAACTACATTTAATATTCGTATATGGGCATTTCCACAGAAATGTCAACCGATGCCAAAAACGTAAAATTGATCAAAAACTCTCATCTTGTGAAATTTTCTTCCAAAAATGTATTCCAGTTATTTATTTTAGCAATATACGCCAGAAGAAATTCAATAGGATGAACATATAGATTCTACATTGGAATTAATTCACTTTTTCTATATTTTTGGCGATTTTCTTAAAAATTGATTTCCAAAATGGAACGATTTTATTCTATCGATCACACTAAGTAAGATATTAAGATTGTAATATAAACCATTTTAGTTTTTCGAGCTGTTTTCGATATATAATTGGAAAAAAGCGAGACAGAAACAACATAAATATATTGTGGAACAAAATGTCGCGTGCGACAGTGATTCAAGTCAAATTTAAAAAGAAAACCACTTAAACATGGGTGCTACGGAAATCTCTTTCACCTGGAAAATGACATTAGTTTCATACAAATTTAAGTCAAACTCAAGTGGAAGAGATTTCTGTAGCACACCTAAATATTTTTAAAATAAACAATCAACTTTTTTTATATAAATCAATGCCTTACATATTAAAATTAATTGCATTAAAATATTCGTTCACGATATGTAAGTTGCGTGTATTCATTTTTAATAATTTATGTAATTCATTCAATAGCTCTGAATTAATCTCTTTTGTATTATTATCGATTTATTCATATTGTTTACTTTAATAATTGGCTTCATTCATATTTAATGAAATATTCTTTAATATGCTTTGAGCTTTTCATGTCATTTAATTAATACTTCTTTTCAGCACACTGTGTCGTGAATCTTTTGCTACTTAGACTCAACGACAACGAATATGTGCCACAACATGCAGCATGCAACAGAACACGCCAAATGTGCAACAAGCTGAAAAATTGGTAGTTGTAATCAATGACCGGTCCATCGGGTATACCAGACCCCTCACTCACTTTTGCTCACTCCCTGCTCCCCCCACCCACCGCTGGAACATCACGCGAGCCGCGAGGCGCCAAACCTGAACACACTAAACAAATTTCGTGTTTCCAAAAGATTTAGTCATGTTGCAAGCAATTGATTTGGGGGCCCAACCAATCGGCACCTGCAGCTAGAGGGAGACAGCGGAAGGGTGAGCGGGATAGAGAGAAAGAGACGGGGATAGGCCGCGAATGCTATAAAATGGAATGGAACAGAAGCCGCGCTTTGTAAGCGGATGAACATGAAATCTATATAAGAGGGAGAAGGAAGAGGCAAAGCAGAGGGAAGGTTGTTGTTGCATTGTCAGTTGTGCGTGTCTAGTTGCAATTTGGGGATTTTAAAATGGAAGCTGATTACCGTTAACAGCAACAGTTTCAGTTTGCAGTTGTTGTTGATGTTGTTGTGCATTTTTGTTGCATGCTTTTGGGCGCGCACTGGAAAACCGTTACAATTTGAAAGCTTGATAAACATTCTCTCAAGCGAGCTGCTTTATTTATTGCCATGCCGGCCGGTGTGAACTTTAACGTTCTCTGTTTTTCTTGCGACGGGTTCATCTTTATGAGCTGCTTCTTGTTATTGCTGTTGTTGTTGTTGTTGTTGTAGGTTCTCCCCCTTTTTGGCTTTCGCACTTCGTTTTGCTGGTCGTGCTCGTAAATTGGCGCACGACGTGCTCGTGTGGAGTCCCGTGCAGTTAGAAATGACATCTCCAAAATGTCAGCTGTCAGCAGTTTGTGGCTTTGAAATGTGGAGCACACAGCACTTAAATGAGAGTAACAGCACCCGAGAGAGAACCGAACGGAGAGCCTACACAGCACACAGAGACACAGAGATGCACAAGTGTAGGTGCTCCTGGAAGCTTTATGGCGGCTTCGGCGAAACGTTTTGGCATTGTGAAACACTGGAAGCTCGGGCTTTGTGTATTTTATGGCAACGCGCTTAAGAGAGCGCTTTTGTTTACTTAAGAGAGAGTTGTGACTGGAAGCGGCTTTGAATTATTATTTTTATTTAATAAAGCAAAATATGCACATATTAAAATAAAAATTGAGGACTGAGTTATTTATATTATTTGTATTGAATTCTTAAAATCGAAAATTATAGTTTTTATAAATAAGTATTATTATACCATAAATATTTTATAGAAAATTTAATTGTTTTTGAAAGAGTGAATATAATAATTCATATAAAAATTTCAATCTAAATTTATATTATTGTTGTCTTTTACCTTTCATTTATATTATTATATTTTATTTATGAATAATTACTATGCACAAACATAAATTAAGTTCTTCACAGCTGCTTGCTGTCAATTGAATGTTAACTAACAGCTTCAGCTTCCAGGCATTCCAGTGTGCAACAGCATGCAGAGCGCCATAAAAAAACGAGAGAGGGAGAGAGCGCCAATGCACTTTGCAATTCGCTCTCACTCACTTTCTCTCCATACAATAACATAACAAACAATTAATTATAAATTGAGACACGCAATATAGACAATTTCTAGTACTACAAATATTTATATTTACTATATTCATATTTATTTTAAATATTAAGCATTAAAAAATAACAACAACATACTCATCAGCAGCTGCTTTAGGGAACTTCATAATGAGCATTGAAGCGTTTGAGGCTCGTGTGCGAAACACTTTGGGAATGGGACAGCAAAAATCACGAATGCGTCTAACGGTGCCGGCGCCACGTCTCTGTTTTGTTTGCTTTTTGGGCTGCCCATTCGCCTGAGCTTCGCTTCGTTCGGTTTCGCATTGGAATCCTTTGGCTGCTGTTGCTGTTATCCTTGCTGCTGCTGCTGCTGTCGACGTCTCTGCTGGCTGACTGGCTGCCAATGCTCGCGTCCCAACGAGTGCAGCGAATTTGGCGAGCCTTGTGCAGTTGTCGCTTCAGTTGCAAACGAACGATTTAAGCGAAAAGTTCGAAATTCTTTCGGTGCGGCGGACCTACGACCTACGACAACGGTTAAATGTTTGCAGCTACCGAAAGCGAAGCAAAGCGAATTAAGTAAATCTGTTGAGTGTTGAGCCAAATATCCAAATGAACTCACTTTAAACAACAAATATGCGACTAGTTTAAACATCGCGATGAAATACTATGTTTTTGGGCGGGTAAGTTGTGCTGTGTTCTGCGAATATCATTTGTTCGCAATTTCCTCTTTGCAAATATTCCACAAACGACACAAAAAGTCGAAAGTCGTCTCAGCTGTGTTCAGTTGTGCATTCCCTTTTAGTGTCTTCCCACTAATTCTGCTTATGACAAGCGTATGCATTTTGTATGCATTTTAAGCATTTGTTAGTTTGAGTTTGCCATAAAAGTTTGAAATTTATGTTGGTGTGTGGGCATTAGGAGTTTGCCCTTAAAAGCAAAAAGGCTAAGAGTGGAACTTCCTTTATACAATGTTATCATTATTATAGGAATTTATTTACACCCGTTACCTATTGGGATTTATATGGCAAGCTAATGTACAAAGCAATTGATATCTTCTTCTAAATATTATCTAGCATTTTATAGTCATTTTATGAACATTTTTCCTCACTGAAATTCTATTAAATATTGTAAGAGTTAGCTTTAGTTATTAGACAATAAAATAGCAACAATATGCACATGAATAAATAAGCTAATTTTTTTAAAATAAAACAACTCGTGTGTGTATGGCAGCGGTATAAATAACAAGCGACATAAATTTTAATTAAAACAAGTGCGGTATTTATGAAAATAATTAATTCAATATTAATGCGACGAGTTGCGAAAATTTGTAAAATCTCTAAATGGAGCTGACATTTTGGGTAAGTGCAAATTTATGCTACAAATTAATGTATTCATCTATTTATTAATGTCAGAAACTATTATAGTTGTCAGTTGCAACTAAAATATATACTAGAAATACTTTTAAAATTTAAAATGCAGAAAAGTAAAAGTTCTAAAATGAATTTATCTTTGTGGATATTAAAAATTCTTGTCTAAGCTAAACAAGTAGCAATACACTTAAAAATGGGCACTTTTAAAGAAAAATAATGAACATTTTGAATTTAAAATTTAATGCAAATTTTACATAACAAATATAATGTTAAAGGTGTATAAAAAATGTATTAATATTGTAGTTCAAGTAGATAAATTTGTTTAAGTGCCCTCTGGCTGCATAATTCAATGTCAATTATCTTAATGTAAAGTTAAATAATTCATATTTAATTGCTCAAAGCAAAGTTTTCTTTACAACTCAGAAAGTTTAATGAAGTTTAAATTAAATGGTAAGGCAGCCAAAATTTTCTGAGCTTTATTTAATGTTAACCTATTAAAGTGTTCTAGGTTACGCTTAAGCAGCTTTATAAACAATTATCAACCACTAAAATTAATGCATTAATTATAATATTATTCGACAACTATTCTTTATTGTCTTGCGAGATTTTTAGCCTATGTTGATTTGATTTTATTTAAATTAACTAAAAACTTTAAAAATGGTAGTAAAATAGCAATAGATAAACATAATTTTGTGAGTGTATATTGTCAAAAAGCCGGCAAATTTAATTATAGATACAGCTTGGGAGAGTTGTATAGTAAAAGAGATAAGAGAACTATTTTTAGGAAGGAAAATGTAAACACTTGGTCAGAAATGTTATATGCTTGTGTATAAATTATGCATAAGCGTAGGAGAACAAAGCTAATTATATTGTTAATATTTAATATATAGAAGAGAAGGAACAGAAATTAAATCCATAGTTAATTGATCCTTTATGATTCTAAAAACTATAAGCAAATATTACATACAAATTCAAATATGTTCTGCTTAACATATAAAATCCATTGGTTTTATTTTATTAATGTACGATGCATGAAATAAGAATCAGTTAAAAAATCTAACTTACCACAAAAAGTTACTGGAATATTTCTATAAGGTGCAACTGCAACCAAAAAGCACCTCGTCTAATAATGAAAATACAAAATACATAGCAGAAATGACTTCCACAACAGTTAAACGAGATACTCTGAAATATATTAAAATACTTTCAGTAAACAGCAAAAGAATTCAAATCATTTTCAATAGAGTTTTGCATAGAAAAGGGCAAACATAAAGAAAAAACAAAACCTGAGGAAAAGTTTCAACATTACGAGTTGCAGTCAGTGAGTGAGTCAGTCAGTCAATCAGTCAAACAAAAAACAGTAAAAAATACTGGCAAAATATGCAATCAACAAAGCCAAAGTGCGAAAAGTATTTTAATTAAACACAAATACACTTAAAACTGCCAACGGCGAAAAGTAGATGAAATAAAAACAACAAAACCCCAACAGAAAAGGAATCAGAAACAGGAAGAAAAAGAGAAAAAAACGTTGCCTACTTTTGGGTGCATTTTTAATTGTGGTTTAGCGCTGGGAAATCCCGCTGGATATTGTTATTTCTTGCTTTGTTTGTGTATATATGTGTGTGTATAAAGTGCAGCCTTCGATTGTCATTTATGGCAGGGAGACTCTGCAGATTTGAGAATGGTGTCAGTTACGTCAGTTACCTGGGCCACCTGGACGGCCTCTTCAGGTGAAGTGTGAATTGAAGCGCCGCTTGAGTGCGACCAAAGAAAAGCTCACTGCTCAAGTGGAAAAGCGGTTGAAGTGCGGCACGAGATGGAAAACAAAAATGATGGAACAAGATGCAACCAACCATCTAGCACAATAAGCAACAACAACAACAACAACAATAAGAACTACAAAACTGCAGCTGCTTTTGTCTGTCTCGTGGGTTAAAAATTGAAAAAAAGAGGGGAAAGCATGAGAAATTGCTTCTGGGAATTTGTCGGCATTATGCGAAGTGGGCGTGCAGTTGGAAAATGGAACAAAAGAAAAGTAAATAGATGCATTACGAGTCTATGAAAATGAGGCAGAGCTATTGATATGCATTAAAATACCCATTCGAGAAGTAGCAACATCTTAAAGGTATGAAGTACTAAAATCTGAGTAATTTCTGCAAATAGGAATTGAAATAGAGTACTCTTGTTAAAATAATTTTAATTTGAAACAATTATAATTTAAAATGCATATATTTAATATTATTTATAGCTTTCAAAATGTTTAGATGGCTTTTAGATTGTAGAGATTTTATAAATTTAAAAAAATATATATATTTATTTACATGTTCCTATTACAGTACAGTAAATATGCATTTTGGTCAACTCATTACATATTTTAACAAAACCAACAACATCTGGTTGGCACAGAAAGTTAAGTGTACCCATTGACCTGGCTCATTGAGGACATTGGCGGTTTGGTATTTTCATTGCTTACGCTTTGAATTTTATTGAATTTTAAATGACGTCCGCTTAAGCCGGCAGCCCCAAATAACCGTGGCTAATAAATTTAAATAAATAAACTGCAACAATTTAGGCCAAAAATGTTGCGAACGAAAACTAAAAACGAAAAGCCATAAAAATGTCAGCGAGAATATCAATTAACATGCTGAAATGTGACTTTCCCATTGTGATAGAATAGTAGATACCCAGTTGACAGATGATTTCTATTTTGTATTACTGTTATAATATATATTATACTATAATATAATATGTATAATAAGTTACTGTTGATCAGTGATTATTATTTTGTTATACTGTTTTAGAATTTTTTATACTCAGTCTGTACTACATATGAACAGTCTTCGGACTAATCCATTGCCTGCATTTAAGGGGTATTTAAATACATGAAAAGGGCGAAATTTAAAACGCGCTTTTAGGAATGAACAATTGCCGATGTTGGTTATACGTTTGGTTTTTTTTTGTTACTTTTTGGGTCAGCGAACCACGCCCACAATGTCATTTAAAAAATTTCACATAATTACAGCTGCGAATCAATTAACGGTAATTACAGCCGCCAATAAATGGACAGAGAAAAGAAAAATAGTAGAAATACAAATATTAACTAAAATGTGTAGAGTCTTTGTTGTTGTTGCTGTTGCTTGGGGTATAATAAATATTTCCTGACATTTTGTGGCATTTTTGCATGTCAATAATATTTATTGTTATTATTTCAAAAGCATTAGCGTGGTTTCGTTCGTGCTTGGAAACCGCCGCAAAGTATGCCACAAAAATGTGCAATAATTGTTATGGGAAAGGGTAGGGGAAAGGGAGGGGTAGGGGCGTTGTAAATGGAGAACTCAACTGAATGGTTGGGTAAGGAAATTGGGCAGCTTGTTTTGCGCCTCGTAACGACCAATAATTGTTACAAATCGAAAAACATCGCCTCAAAAATGCTCCATTTTTTTCGTGCTGCTGTCATTTTTCTGTTGCTGTTTCTGTTTTTTATGCCTTGTAATTTTTCACATTTTCCAAAGTTTGTTTTTGCTTCTATTTTGTTTTTTGCTTAAATCGATTTGTGGCGTTTGGCACGCAAACTTTCCAAAGAGAAGCATCGAACTAAATTGGTTAGATTGTGCCAGCGTTTTGAAGGGTGCTTCAAACATGTTCCATTTGGCGGTGGGGGAATTTGGTGCTCAACAATATTTATTAAGTGTTTGCTGCTAAATTTTTAGTATAAAATGCTTTAAAAGTGGCAGTTCTAATAGAACTTAAAGCTATTTGAGCATTAAAATTAGTTGGATATATTTAAAATTATGTATAACCCTCAGAAACTATATTGAAATTGATTGATTTTAAATAAATTGTTAATTTCCCTGTAATGCTAGAAAATATTCACATTGTTTTTATGAAAAATTTAGATTTTTATCTGAATGTAAATAGTTTGCATAAATAGCTTAAGATCTATTCTTTAAGTCGAAACAAATGTTTATCTTGTTTATCTGTTTTTAAATATCCCTATATATTGTATTCGTAAGTAAATTATAATTGGAAAAATTAAGAGCTGTCTACTACCCTTATTATAGAATAATATAAGTCTAGATAAATCAATATAATATCTTAGAAGTATCCAATAGCTAAAGAGTTGCCAACAACAACTCTTAAATTGTTTAGCATTGTTGGTGCTTTAAGCATCTGAAGTCTTTAAGTTTACTTTAACGAAAGTTCGGTTTGCCATTTCAATTTCAAAATGAAAGCAGCTTTACATTTGCCATCTATCACGGTCCTTATCATACATATGCCTTTATCGAAATGTTCTTATGAACGCACTTTGCATCTTATGAACAAAAAAAAAGCGCATATTGCGACATAACGTGTGTCAATATTTCCCATGGGTATATAGTATATAGCACCACAGATGTCTCTGCATGTGTGCTATGCGTGTGCTGGTTGCACAAAAAAAAAAAAAATGGCCACGGCCTTTGGGCGACAGCTCGCAGCAGCCTTTGCTTTGAGAGCTGCACTCAGTTTGGCGCATTTATAAAGTCCGCGAGCAGATCAGAACTGTTTGGCCTGAGGGGATAACGGAGGGGGGACACGGGTTGCGGTGTTTCGGCCATACAAAAGCGCGTAAGCGTATTATTAATGGCATGTGTGTGCGGTGAGCGAGAGAAGGAGAGGGAGCGTGAAATGAAGAGAAAGGAGAGATGTCGACGTTTTCAATTGTGCGGCATAAAACCCGGCGGGTTTCTGTTGACCGCTCAAGCCTCGACACACTGGCCAGTTTATATTTACTGCTGTGCCGATTTGGCCAACATTATGGCCAGCTGGCCATTTGGCCATTTGGGCCAGGCCACGCTGGCATAGGCCTCTATCTATCAGTAGCTCTTGCACTGCGCGCAGTTTTTAATAAAAATGGAAATACTCAAATATTGCACTGTGCCGGTCTGCAAATTTAATTTAAGTCTGACAATGCATCTCACTCCCTCTATCTTTTTCATTTTGCTTGTTTTTTTGTGCTTGATATTTCCACGCGCTTGCCTCTCAATTTTGGCTGTGTGGATAATATTTGCCAAAGTGTGCTTAATTTATAAATTCTTTGTAAATACGAGATCAACAACCATTTATTTCGACAGTCTGTGAAAATGTTTGCGTTTTCAGTGTCATAGTCTTTCAATGTTCTGTTGAATATTTTTAAGTCACTATTTTAGTGCTTAAAATATTTATTAAATACCATACATTTTTTGATTTATAATGTGTTTAATTTAGCAACCGATTTATAACATTTATAGATAAATGTTTAACATTCCAGTTCTCAAATTTATGGCTTTTATTTACTTGTTTTTTGCTTTTTATTACTTTTTGAAAGGAATGAACGAATTTACTTTTTATTTAATTAAACCGTAGACAATAGTGGAAGTCATTTAATTGAATTTTATTTATAATATAATATAATTTTCCACTTTTATTCTAAGCGTTATATATTAAAGCATTTTAGTATAAATAAGTATTCTATTTTTTTTTCTATATCAAGTTTATTTTATTAGGCTTAACTTTCTTATTTTATTTTTCAGTTATTATATTTTGATCTAATAGTCTCTTATTATTTGCTTTAATTTGCTGCACATTCTCTTTGCCTTCAAATAAAATTGTAGCACTTAAAAGTATGCTACAAAATTTGCTCAGCTGCTAGTCCTTAAATTTGCCACTTCTTGTTATTGTTGTTCTTGTTCTTGTTATTGTTTTTAGTGTTGTGCTCACTTGTTTTGTGTTTTGGTTGTGTTTTCGCACACATTCACTCTCATATGTGTGAGGAAAGCGCCTCCCCATAATTTCCGTTTTGATTAATGAATGTTGAAATGTCGAAAATTGTTTGTTGACGTCGAGAGCACGCTCATAGAACTTCTATATATATGTATATATATACACGAAGGTGTGTGTTAGGGTGTTATGTATGTGTGAGTATCCATGTCGGTTGTTAGTCTTTCGAATGTGCGCAAATAAACAACGATAACAAATGGAAAAGGAGTTGAGCAAACGTGCCGCATAAATGTCAAATATCAATCAAAATCGCACTTTGCGCAAACAACGGACAAGACACGCCCAGTTTTGAGTCGGGTTAATTGATAGACTCGAGGTGCCAGGCTCAAAGGGTTACAGGTCAATCAATGCTATGTAATAATAATAATTTAAACATAAATATATTTTTATATAAATATTTAAATAAAGTATCTATTTCTCTTGATGAACTAAGTAGTTGCATGCATTATTGCTAACCTGCAATTTATTTAAACGCGCATTTTATCAATACCAGAAACAAGAACAAAAACTGCAACTAGATCATACAGTGAGTGCAGTAAGTACATGTCTGCAAGCGTACGCAAATTATAGTGCATGGCTTTCACATTTTGTGTTTTGGCCAGGGCTGCATTTACTTTTGGCTTCTAGCATTTGGTATCTGCCCACATTGCATGTCAATGTTGAGTATTCAGAACAACAAAAACAAAAAAAAGAGAAGAAAACTATTCTCTCTCTCACTTGCTCTTCGTTGTTTCTCCTTCTCTATCTGGCTGGCATTGTGTAGGAGCATTGTCTAAAAATTTCGCTGCAAGCCAAAAGTTTAAACTGTTTTACAAACTTCAATTTTATTTTCGCTTTTTGCTTCGTTTGTCTATTGTTGTTTTTCTGTGTGGTATTGGGCCAAAAGTTAATTGAACTGTACACGCCCACGAAATTTATATACCCATTCCCGTATACGAAGACACCCATGAAGTATTCGGCATTCGGAGTGGGTGGCGTTGTTTTGAGGGCAAATGTCGAGTTCAGATTGACAGGCTTGTAGTTTGCATTATCTGTAAATAAATCGCTAAAGGAAAGTTCAACATTAGCTTAAAGCCTTAATTGAAGTTGTTCAAGAAGATTTCCTGTTGTACTTGAATCAAATTTTGTAGACTTTATTTTAATGGGTTTGATGTGTACAGAGAACTAAGCTTGGTCAAATAATTTTTTGGTCTGTCTTACATTAATAAATTGTACTGATTAATAAGCATAAAATGTAATATGTTAATAAAATAAAATAATGTGATTTTTGCCAATTTAAGAAGGAGGACAGTTGTTTCTCTTTAGCTTTTGTAGTTGAAATGTTCATCAAAATACCTTAACAATGTTTTTATTTGCATTGACAGAGTATGCACACCATCAGGACACACACCATGTGTGTGTGTGTGTGTAGGTGTGTGTTTGCACTGCAGTTGCATTTGCACAACGGTTTTTCAAGAAAACTTTTATTTTAGAACAAAAATTTGAGAAATAGAAAAAAAAGTCAAATACATATAAGGAAAAAACGAAACTTTATCTGTGGCTTTGCATTGTATGCATATTGTTGGCATTCTCTTCTCACTCTTCTCACTCTTTGTCCCCCTTTCTCTGGCTCTGTCTTTGTGGTTTCCCATTCGTCTGTCCGTCTGTCTAGTGTGCTTAGTCATTGTCTTTGCGTACAACTTCCGTCTGCCATTCGCCGCATGTTGACGTTGACTTTGCCAAATGCCCCGCAACCAATTCTTTCCCCTTCCAACTTGCCCCTCACTTGCCCAAACTTCATCCTCCTCTAGCTACGCAAATGTCTAGCCAAAAAAATGTTTCTCGTTGCATACTTTTGCGTGGAATTTCAAACATTCCTCATGTTGCTGTATTTTTTTCCATTTTGTATATTTTTTTTTGTCGGTCTTGGAAGCGAGGAAAAACAAAAATATTTTCAGAATGTGCGGAAAATATGTAAAGCAGTCAGGCGGAGGAGAAAACAGAGCGGTGAGCGATGCAGCAAATTAGAAAATATTGCATAGGTGCGGGAAATTGGACACAAAGGTTATGGATATGTTTCTGCCAGACTTAAGATGCCAACCAGGTGAGCTTTGTATCATTCAAGGTGTTAAAGAGGTACTTGATTGTCATTGTTAAATATAATATATATATAACTTTTGAATTAAATGCATGTTCTTCGTAAATTTAACAATCTGTTGCATATAATAATGCCGCTGACTTACTGCCTCGAAGGATGAAAAACAATTACACAGTTCTAGAGTTAATAATTGAAAAAATCAGATACAGATGCAGTCGCAGTCGCAGATACAGATGCATTTACATATATAAAATATATCAATAAATTTATTTCATTATAAATTAATGTTAATACGCTGCACATTAACGAACTGAATAATAATAAATTGAATACAAGTGTTCGCCTCGAATCGCTTTCTCGAATTTCCGTCAAGTAATTAAAAACAGAGGAAAAACTCAAATGGAATTGTTTTTTCTTTTTTTTTTATAGAAAAAGTCTGTCAGTGACTGACTGACCGATTGGTATGTAAATCATTTCAAAATATTTCTTTTTTCACAACATTTACATGCATTTTGTCAATTGTTTTTTTTCCCACATTTTTGTAATTTTTTTTATTGGCACTTAATGGAGAAAAATGTTGACAGACAGGCCGGCACATAATTATGTTAAATGTCTATCTTATTTCACAACTTTTTCTACTCATTAAAAATCATTGAATTTAACTGTTATGTTCGGTTGTGTTCTGTTTTTTAATATTCGTGTACTCTTTTAAATGCTGTGTTCATAATTAATTATTTGTTGATGTGCTTTATTGGCCTCTCATAAAAGAGAGAAAGAGAGAGGAAAGTGGGGGAAAAATAAAAATGCAGCCCAGAGAATTGATATTAATGGTCAGCATTTAGCAATATTACCAAATGAATTGATAGTTAAATGAGTGAATCTCTGTTCAGCAACGTATGTGGCAAAATTAATGACTGCAATTTTCAGTAATTTTATGGAAAACAAACGAACAAAAGGACACTTTATGCGAACTGCACTCTACATTAACTAAGTATAAAACATAGATTTAAGAGTGATAGATGGTTTCATAATCCAATATCATTTCACATTGGAATGGAATCTATTGCAATACTCAACAGCAAATTGATTTTGAAATTAAATGATTAAATACTATTAAAAATATTTAAAAGTAAGCCAAGTTAAGTTTCATATTTATCAATTATTACAACTATTTTTTTTAGTTTGTAGAATTGTTTTTGAATTTTTAGTATAATTTTATTAAAATTTATTATGAATAATGTATTATTTGAGGAGTTAGGATATCTTATGGCTGGGTCCAGAGTATCTCAAAGTAGAGTTCTTACTGCATTTCTTGTTACATTTCTATTGAATTGCCTCCAAGTAGTATTTCGCAACATAATAACTTTTGAAGAGCTTATTAAATAACCCTATGATTACCTTTAACTTGCTCTCACATTTTTTTCTTTCTTATTTTATTAGTTTCTCAATGATAAAACTCAACAAAAAGTGCCTCTGAATGTCTCTCTTTCCCAATCGCATCCTATCTCATACAAGAAAAAAGAAAAATCAATGTCTCATGGTTACAATTGTAAGCATTTTCCGGAAAAATCAGCCCAAAATTTCATGCCTACTTTTAGGCCACACTTCACAAACCTAATCAAAGTTTTACACATCAATTGTTCTAAGTCAGCTCTGCAGTTCGTTACCAAAAAGAAGAACCCAAAATGTGCCCAATGGACGCTTTTAGCCAGCCAACAACAACAAATAGAAGAAGGTTGGAGAGACATAAGTAAAGAAACTGCGGCGGAATGAATGAACAATAAGTAAAAGGAAACTCTTGTGTTTTGTGCCATGGCCAAGAGCCAACAGACAACAAGCCAGACAAAAGAGAAAAAAGGTATGAAAGTGGAAAATTGTGAAATCTGTCAACGGAAAATATTTGAATATCGACACGAGTTGTGCCACAGCCGCAGTCGGAGTCCCAGTCCCAGTTGAAGTCGAAGTCGAAGTCGCTGACGTGACTGCCAGTTGGCTGACTGTGTACGAGTATCCTTTGCCATGTGAATGAATGTTGAATGAGCAGCAATTCAAGTGTGCAAAACATACAAACAAAGCAGACCAGGGGCGGCTCGTTAAAGGGGAGTCTAAAAGAAAAAAACAGCAGCCACAGCATCAGTTGCAACCTGTGTTGCTTCTGTCTGCCTTGCTGCCGGTCTCTCTGTCGATTTCCGGTTTCGATTTCATTTTCTTGTTGTTTTTCTCACCTTGCCTTTCCCTTTTTGACTTTTTTTTGCTTTTTTGTATGCTAGCCAAATGTTGTCTTAAAAGTTTGCCAGGACAAGCATATATATGTAAATATATATATATGTGCATATCTATTTATACATATATTTTTTTATTCTATTCTCTATTTATTTTTTGCACATTTGTTTTGTTTATTTAGCAGTGCAAATTGTATTTCTTTGTCTATTTCGATTTCTTTTTTGGTTTTGCTATCCTCAGGATTTTCTACATTGTCTGCGGAAAGTAAAAAAGTGTAAGTTAAGCAGATAAAAGTTGAAGTGTTCAGAGTATTAGATTTTAAATTTAAATTGAATTTAAATTGTATTAAATTCGAAATAATTAATTATTATAATAAATAATAATTATAATAAATAATTAATTATTATAATAAATAATTAATTATTTTATAAAAAAACACTTTTTCTTAATATTTGTAAAATATATGTAAAGTATTAATTTAATTAATACATTTTAGCCTTAATTCAAATGCTTAAAATATGAATAGTTAATTTCAAATATGGAAGGCTATTCTGATGAAATGCTACTAAATACTAAACGTGAAAGCATTTATATCAAATTTGCGGCTATTTAAGCCAAACAATGCTACAACAAATTCTATGGCTATTTAAACTAATAACCGCTTAACAATTTACCGACTACTTGAGCAACTGGGCCAAGGCGTCGGAGTCTGTCCGATTGTCTGCAAATGGTCCTGAGGCGGACTTTCAGCAAATGGCAAATTTATGGCCACAAAACGGCCAAATTTACGCTAGTCACGATTTTGTAATTTGCAATTGTTGTTGTTGTAGTTATCGTTGTTCTGCTTGTTGTTATTTTGGCCGAAATGCTCGACGAGCAAAACAAAATGAGCCAAAACTTGATGTAAAAGGTAATAAAAAAGACGGCGAAAAATGATTAAACATAAAAATGCTGCACATATCAAAATGGGCAACACACACACAGCCACACACATTGGACTCATTAATGTGAATGCGTTGAAACATGCTGGCAATTACTCATTTTACGATGATCGCACAATGGCCAACGGGGCGTATACGCAACGGTCACGTGAATTGCTCAAATGGCTTTAATAAGCGCAAAACGCAACGCCGATTGTCATTGTCCGTTGTCTTTTGTCTGTAGTCTGTAGTCTGTTGTCTGTGTAGCGGCAGCAACAAAAGCAACAACAACGAAATGAATAATGTGGATTTAATGTCCTTAATATCCGAAGCAGCCGCAAAAGGAAGCAAAAGGCGAACCAAAACCAAAACCAAAACTAAACCCAATAGCGACAGTTTTTGCTTAGCATTCTGTCACACTCCCTCTTTGCTACCCTTTGCGAAAGAGTATTTTAACTTTCGGAAATATTTACAAAGTATATGAAATAATCCCTGATGTTATTTTATTTTAGTAAATATTGTGCTTTCGAATCTTTGATTGTAAGTTCATTCTTTGCTTTCAATTAGAAAAAGTTTCTTTAATATTTTTGATACTTATTTACAACTTTTATTTACTTAAAAATAGATTTGTTTTTACTTTGACAGAAACATGACTATTTTAAATAAATAAATATTATAATTTCTAGGTTTTGATGTGAGTTTTTATAGCTCAAGAAACTATAATTTTCAAAGCTTTACTTGAACTAATATTAGTTTAATTGGATCCCCAATAAAGCTGTGATTAACTGCTAATAAGTTGCTTAACAGTTTCTTAAAGCTTTCACCAATTGATCATAATCAACACAGACTCTTTTCGTTGACATTAATTTCATGTAGTGTATTTAATAGTCGCCTATGCACTACTGTCAGCTAGCTTTCCGTTTGTTGTAGTAAATTAGGCAACACTTAAAGCAGCTGTGAGACACAGTCCTGCCACAGGACATAGACACACACAATGCGACTCGGGCAACAGCAACACACAGGAAGTTTGAATTTAATGGCATTGCCGAGTCTGTCGTGTCCCGGCGCAAGTTGCTCAATTTTTTTGGGGGCGTGGCTATATCTGAGTCCGGAAGTGCGCGCTTAAGTGCTCATTATGTTTAGTTAATGCCGCTATTTATTAGAAAATCTAATGGGTTTTTCGTCTCATGGAAAACTTAACGGCAAGTTTTGTTGTCGGCTTTTGTCTCCTATAAAAATGATATTTGTGTCATTTATTTGGTTATTTGTTGATTTATGTTTCGATCATTTGTTATAGCAATTTGCATCTTGTGGTTTTTGCCTAATTTAAATTTATGCACTTTATTAGATAAATGGCTCGGAATTTGAAGGTCTCAAATTGCCCTTTCACCTTCCTCTTTCTCCATTTCGACTGCAAGTTCGAGTCTATTGACCGCGAATCTTGTAAATGATTGGCGCATAAATAAATATTAATGACGGGTAACGGCGCACATTGTGTAGGTTTATGAATCTTCAGTTTTGTTAAACACTGCTTAAGGGTTGCGGATTTCAACGGGAGCTACAAATATATCAAGACCTTACGCAGGATTAGTGAGTGAGCAGCTGTAGAGCCTCTGGTAATCGAGGTATTTTAAATAATTTATTAAAGAGCGGAAATATTATGGTTTCGAATTTTTTGTACTCGTCTAAATATTCTTCACGAAAATTTAGAAGAAAAAAAAAGAAGGTCAAAGGTGTCTGTAATGACGAAGCCTGTTTGATTTTTAACAAATAATATAAAACTGTATACTTGAAAAAAAAAAACATTTATCCCATTTAAATATTTATTCTTTTCGATTTAGAGTTAGATTTTCTGAGCTACTATATATTAGCTTTATTAAAGCTGAAACTTTTTAAAATTAAATAGATATCTTAATTCCGGAATATACATATGTACCATAAATATGGTGTTTAACATAAATGTACATCTTCTAAATATTTGAAACCATAATTTTAGGCCTGCTTTAAGCAACGAATTATAGCCAACTATTTTAGACTTTGGCTATCCAAACATTGCGCGGGCTGTGGGCAATACATCAGTTTATGGTCTGTGCCAGAAATGCCCCTAAAAATTAGAATTTATTTGTATAAATCAAATAGAGTGACACTTTGCGTGGTGCCAAACATAACTCAAAATATATCAGCTAAAATCACATGAAATTCGCTCAAAGCTCACAGATTGACGCGTTGCTGAATTACAATTTGGGATTTGTACTTTTCGAATAGAATGATTGCATTTGGTATTCGTATTCGTAGTTTCATTCATGAAAATAGTTTATTTACCTAACTGAAACCGTCTAAAAATTTCTTTTGATAATCTGTTTATTTGTAAACAACAAAATGCCAGACACAATTCGTAATTGTTTATGCATGGCCTAATCTATGGCAAGGTCTTGCATACTAAATTAGACCATAAAATGTCAGAGACAAAGATAGAAATGGAGATGGAGATGGAGTGAGAGAGAATGAAGTAGGCAGATAATTGGATAGTCAAATTGATGCACAGTTTGACATTCAGACAGTATACTACGGATTTGGATTTGTTGCCAGCTAATGGCCTAGAGTGGCTCCGACCACCGCCTGTCCATAAATCAAACCACAGACATATTAGCCAGCCCAAAAGGGAAGCAAAAACAAAAAAAAAAAGAAATAATAAAAAGAAAAACTGCAGTGCACATAGTAAAATTGTAAGCCAAAAAGCCAAATTGACTGAGTGATTGCCCAACTGTTTGACAGCCGCATCAGCAGCAACATCTGAGGCCGTTGCCAAAAAAAAATCTGGAAACGGGGAATCCCCCAACATCCCAAAAACGCCCTGCCTAATGTCCTATGCACGCGTTGAATAATGCGATGGCGACAGGCGACAGGCAACAACAGTGTCCGTATATTGGGATTGGTATAAGCCCAAATGGGTCCATTCCCAGAAAGTAGGCAACGTTCAGTTTAATAGACAGATGGCCAAAAGCCGGAGAAGAAAGCGGTGGGGAAGTGGGGAATGTGCTGGGAAATATATGGGGGAATATCTATATCTATATCTATATCTATATCTATATCTATATCTATATCTATATCTATATCTATATCTATATCTATATCTATATCTATATCTATATCTATATCTATATCTATATCTATATCTATATCTATATCTATATCTATATCTATATCTATATCTATATCTATATCTATATCTATATCTATATCTATATCTATATCTATATCTATATCTATATCTATATCTATATCTATATCTATATCTATATCTATATCTATATCTATATCTTTATCTATATCTATATCTATATCTATATCTATATCTATATCTATATCTATATCTATATCTATATCTATATCTATATCTTTATCTATATCTATATCTATATCTATATCTATATCTATATCTATATCTATCTCTTTCTATTTCCATACATACTCATTTCCTTTAAATTACATATTTACATCTGTAACTTCAACTCTTCACCTATGCAACCCCACGCTAGATGGCGCCACTTAATCTTTCTCGCAGCATGCAAAAGCACGAACTCCAAGCAACCGCAGAGACCAAATCCGCAACACAAAATAAATCTCATGTCTTGGGCGCAAAGTTTTCAAGACCGCACACACCGCAGAGTCGTTGCTTCTGGTTCTGGTTCTGCTCCTGCTTCGCAGTCCTTAGACTGAGTCCGGCGCAATTTCTGTTAGCTGAAGTTTGAGACTACGCCGTAATACGTCGCACGCTTTTGTGTGCAGCTGTCAGGTGTCAAAGTGTTGCAGTCAATGAGCTTTCTTTGGAGAGGAGGGGGTTATCCGAATTTTTTTTTCTTGGCCGTCTTCTCACTTGCCAGCTCACGTTTTTTTGGGCTTTTGGCTGCCCAATGATGACGATAAAGACGATAGCATCTTCTACTCCAAAAAGTAGCAGCAGCTGTCCTTTATCGCTATTTTCTCAGCTTCTTCTTCTACTTACTTCTCTCTTTCTCTTTCATCCGGAGCAATCCTGGGCAACAATCCATAAACGAACAAATTGCCTGAAAATCAATTTCGTTGGCCCCGTCGGCTACTTTTGTATCAACTTTTCTTTTCTTGCTTTGCGATTTTCCCGCTGTGGCTTTTCTTCTTTGTGTGGCTTTGTGCTAAGGCGTTTTTCTTTTTTATTTGCGGTGGCATCTTGGCATTGGCATAAGTAGCTGGCTTTATGTGTACGTCGAACTGTTGAAATTTATGCACATGTTTTGCCCATCCGACGATCCGTCTGCCCTTCTTCTTCTTCTTCTGATTCTCTAGGTGTGAGAATTGAGTGTGCCCTGCAAATGTGTCTGGTCCTTGGCCATAAACTACAGTCAAAACTAGTTTGATGGCTGACAGCTTTTGGGTGCTGCAAAGTCAAGCGGTGTCTGGGAATAAGCGTCGATTCAAGTTGGAAATATTTCAGGCACTTTGATACTTTGTAGAGTTAACAGTTCTTAAGAAATGCGTAATTTTTAAAAAGTTTAAAAATGTTATAAGTAAGAAGTAATTTTATTTTCAGTATTTGTCTACTTTTTAATATGTTTTATTGTATTACTACATATATTAAACATCTAATTTAATTTGAATATTTTTGTGTTGAAAGAAAAGTAAATTTTAGTGAATGAAACTATTTTTTTAAACGAATATTATAGGTTTTCTTTACTAACTCTTGTTTATATATATTTCTTTTTTATTGTTTGCATACTTTTGACTTGTTCAAGCTTAACAAGTGAGTTTTGCGTAGCTTGGCATTTAAGACACTTGACTGCATTTCCATTACTTATGAGTGGGCAATTAAGCGCTGTCGTTCTGGGATTGAAGACAATCAACTGGCGAACTGTGAACCAAGCTGCAGCTGTTTAGCGATTAAGCTCTAAATGTCACTTAAATGTCATTCGATTACACGTGGATGTATCACGATGAAGGCTCTCGAGATTGCAATGGCCAACAGAGTCTGGTTGAGCTTGTTGGGTGTTCAGTGTTGTCAGGTTGTCTGTAGTATGTTGGTGTGCAAAAGGTGAGCAAAGGTGTGTAATTATCGGCACTTAAGCATGGCAGACAGACGGTACGGTACGACTATCGTCCAGTTGTTGTCCCGCTGTCCGCTGGAGCGGAAGCACCTGTCCGGGGTGTTTTGGGAGGAATCCAGGAATCGTTGGCATAATTTAGCTGGCAGCCATCAGAGCGCAGCTTCATTTCCTGCTGCTTCGAATGCAACTGAGCGTACATAATTAATTATTTGTGCAACTGCATGTGTGTGTACGCATGTATGTGTCTGTGTGCGGGTGTGTGTGTGTTGCTCTGTGTGTTTGTGTTTGGCGATACGATTTACTTTTCTCGTCCAAATACTCTATCTCCCTCTCTCAGTCTTGCTCGTATGTGGTCAATTAACAAATGTTTGTGGTCAAAATTGCATACAAATTGAATGACTTGGCTTCTACACTGATTAACTGATTGACTGATTGATTGATCAATCGATTAGTTACTCAGTAGACTTAAAAATTAATCACTTTCACATTAACTGCGTGTCTGGCCTTTCAATTAAGACAACGACTTGAAATAATGATATAAAGCGTTTAAAAGATTAAAGAGTTTCAAGATTTACTTATATAGAATATCACAATTCTCTAGGTTATTTTAAATTTTCGATAATAATTCAAAGTGTTTCAAGGTGACATCATTATCATCATCATTATTTCCTTAACACTCTGAATAAAAATTAGAAATAAGAAGCTTAATAAAATGATTTAGAAAACTTTTACGCATTGAAAAAGGGATTCTAAATATTTTCATTTGGTACTGATATCAAATGTAGTTGAATGTAAAAAACACTGTTCTTATAATAACTTAATTTTCAGACAAAATAGATCAAATTCTTTAAGAACTGTCCACAATTCTTGCCTCTCACAAGTTTGATCCCTTCGTCTGACGCCAGTGGGCAAATGTTTTACAAGTTGCAATTAATGCGTCTGTATGCCTTGGATTGTCCTTTGCCCATAAAATTTTGCGGCACATACGTGACCATAATTACAAAACAGACAAAAACTGACCGTAAAACTCAAACACAGAGAGTGAGAGAAAGAAAAAACCATAAAAAAGTAGTCGAATCTGAAGTGGAAACAGACCGCAAAGACTCTGGGGCTGAAGGCGACATAAACAACGAAATGGCGCAATGCAGAAGAGCAGAGGAAGGAGAACGGAAGGAAATGAAAGCAATGGAATGACTGAGATGAAAGCCAAGACGAAGAAGATGCATATAAAAATGCAGGCAGTGGCTATATAAAATGAGGGATAACAAGGATTTACATTAATTCAGTGGCGACATCGTAAAAAGTGAAGACAGCAGCCACGTTGGGCGCCATACAAAGTTGTGGTTGGCGCCCAACGTGGGTGTAAAGTGAAAAGTTTTTTAATTGAAAACTAGTCGACTCTACGCCCGCTGTCATCGTATGTTGTGTTCTGAGTGTGTTGGCTGGGAGAAAGGAGCGGAGGCGGAGGCGGAGTGGGGCGTGGTCTCTGACCCAAGCAATTAATCAAATGTTTCTATGATAAACTTCAAACGTTACTCGAATCGTGCTAGGCAATACAAAACCGCATTCATTTATTAAATCTCTCAGCTGGCGAAAGCGTCAGAACGACAGCCATCAATCAAAGCCCGAGTGTTTTTGGCCCTTTTACGCCTTAAAGTCGTCAAAACACGAAAATATTTTCAATTTAATAAGTACTGTGCGTTCAACTTAAGCATTTGACAAGGAATGATGTCGCATCGATTTTTCTGTCCTTGACAAAAGACCCAGAGATGTTGCCAAAACCAGATTCCCACCCCCTCATCTTTAGCTACAACCCTCTTGGGTCGACTGTCCAACACTCCACTCAAGTGTCACTTGGCATTCAAAGCTTTGGCACGTCCAGTGACTTTTTTCTCGCACTGTGCGTAGCAATTTCTTGCTTTGCTGCCATTCTTACGCTCCTGTCTCTATCTAAACAAGACTAGACACTTTGAAAACGTTGCCAGATGCACTGAGAAAATCAAACAGATCCACAAAAACTTGAGAGATTCAGAAGAATCAAAGGAAATGAATAAAAATTCTTTACTTCATCGTTTTTGCCAAGTATATTTTCACTTTATTTTGCAATTCTAATATTTTTCTCTCAGTGCATTGTTTGCATGCTTTTAGGCTCAAAATACCCATGCAAATGGTTTCATCTGATTTGTTGTTGTCCGCGTGAAAACTTGACAAAATTGATGTTACAGATTTTGTTTACTTGTCTCGTCTTACGTTTCTTAGGATTTTGTCATGTCGCTTTAATTTTTTTTTATTTTTTGGCCATCGGCAATATCTATTCAATGGCATTGTAATTTTTTCAGTTTGTTTAGATCTTGTAGACTTGATAGAAATTTGTTTTTATGTTATGTTTACAAATTGTGTGACTGATGGTGGTGCTGAAAGTTGGCCATAAGTTGCAGCAACATATTGTAAGCGGTTAAGCTCTGACAAGATGTGTAATTAATGATATGAGGGCAGTTTAGATGTGGAAATTTAATAAAGCTAGAAACAAAGTACTGTTAACAGTTCATTTCTAAAGAAATAAAAACTAAGGTTCATGAATTTAATTGAAAATATATTAATTTATTATTGTTGCTTTATTAAACAAAACTTTAGCTAGTGTTGCTGCGCACATCCAATAAAGATGAAAGCAACTTAATGTGTGCCTCGTATGAAGTATTCCACTTAAACTTTAATAAAGTATTGTAGCTACCTGTGAGGTAGATTATAGGACAGTGGTTGGGGGCGATAGTTCGGTTCAAACTCAAATATTTGCACAAGCAGACAATCTCAATTTTGTGGTATCCACTTTAAGGTTGCCCACTTCAATTGCACCTTGTTGGTTCTTCACTTCGCCCATTTTAATTTCATTTTCCTCATTGCATTTTCTTTTCTGTGCAAACTTTTTGGCCACTCCTCCACCTATTCCCGTTTCTTTCGTGTTCTCACTTTCTCCCCTCTCTATCTCACTCTGTGTACTGACAAAACACAAACGAGGCAAAAGTTTAATTTTCGTGGTTACTTTGGCTCGAAAACTTGCGGCGTATTTCATTTGTAAATAGCGCAAAATGGCAACAGGATATTGATGCAGCCTCCAGTAGAAGCAGCAGCAGCTGCATCCTTTGGACCATTGTCTGTCTATTGTCTGGTCCAGCTGCTTCAACTGCGTTGTCTTCCACTTTTCCTACTTCCACTCGTTCTGTAGCTCTAATGTGTCCGGACTCTGCTAGTTGGCAACTTTTCATTAAACACACCTTAAGGCAGCGCAAATGGCGCAAACTTTGTCCTAGGCAAGCAGGACACATGTGTCCTTTCTTTTAGTTCCCCCTTATCCTTTTCCTTTTCCCATTTTTTTTTTTTGTTATATTTTTTTCATTTTGTTACCCCAGTAAAGTAACTCAAAAGAAATTCTTTTCTTTACAGCAAGGTATCTCATACCCAATGTCTTGGTATTTGCCTTTGGCTCGCACTGCAAATAAAAGCGGAAATGAAAATTGTATGCCTTCTAGCTCTCATGCCAAGTTCCTTTGCTCAAGAGCCACTCACAGCCTCGAAATAAGTTAAAGCAGCTAGTTTTTAGCCCTCTCTATTCCACTTCTTGCCATCTTCTTTGTTGCTGTTACATTTCATTTGTGTCACGTCGTTTTCCCTTTGACAGTTTCGCAGCAGGTTGGAAAAAGTGTGCAAGAAATTGGTCTAAATAGCTGCGAATGTTATTACATAGCTGCCTCGACCCAATGGGGGGGATTTCCCCTCGAGTCACAGTTACTTGCAGTTTTCTCTATGCATTCGGCGATTTGTATCTGTGTCTGAGTTTTCGCTTTCCTTTCAACTCAACTCAATTGGCCATTGATAGAAGGAGGGCCGCATTCTTTGTAGAAATGCACGTATAAAAATACAAGAGTGTATATCAATATCTGTTGTATTCAATCAACACATGTATTCATTCAAACTAAAGCCCTGAATACTCACTCACATGCTGAATAGTTATTGCATACACTCGTGTATATCAGTTTCGAATACAACCCCAGGGCTTTTGCAGATTGAATTGAATTTTTATAGAAATTCAAGTACTGCGTATAAAACTTGATTAACCCTTTACTTGGCTTTAAGAAAGGAACTTTATTTGAAAGAGTCAATAATATGAAGATGCTCAGTGGGTCGATTATAATGTGTGAAAACCTGTTGCGAATGGAGTTGAGCGAAAAACAACTTTGATAAAACACTTTTTATGAAATAATATATTTCTTAGTTGGAATAAATGCGGGGTGAACAGAATTTTCAATTGATATTTTCAATGTAGAAAAGGTTTTTTTATAAAATTCAAAGGAAGTGACTAATAAAGAGTATATAATTTTTCAGCACAGTTCCATTTATTATAGTCTTCATATCTGGGCTGATTACTCCTTGACAGTTACTTATTGAAACTTTTAAAATTCTTATTTTAAGTGTTTAGCAATTATTTCGTTGCCAAAGCTTTAACTATAATGAATGATTGATAATAGCTTGACGATTGATTGATGACAATATAAGAATTTCTCTATTCAGATATGATCACACAGTAATATACAATGCCAGCAGCTGTTTCAGCATATATTTTTAATATTTACAAAAATGATTGATGATCGAATTGATGTAGATTTATTTGTGATTTGGCAAAACGTGAACGTGTCTTTAAAATCAAGAGACTGACTGACTTTCGCTGTTGCTTTCCATTCTATAAATAACTTTTCGTAAGTGAATTAATGACCCCACAAAATCATCAAAGTGCATGCTTAATGCAATCTTGTCTAACAAATCCCAAACCCCTGGAGACAGTCCACGGCAAGGCAGAAAGGTAGAAAGACGGACAGATAGGCTTAGCTCAATCTGAGGCTGGTGGTTTCTAATTGAACCCCTGCCACCTGCCATCTGCCACAGTTTTAGCTGCCTCTGTTACCTGTTACCGAAAAGCTGGCCAAAAAATAGGGCTCCATTCAATGTGCGGCCCATTAATAGAGCATTAGCGCTAATAACTCTGATGACATGCAATGTCGAGTCTCTGGATCCTGAAAGGGAAATCCCTCGCCGACTCTTGCCTCCCTGCAGCACCAACTATTCAAAGAGCAATTCATCTAGTTGTGTGCCTCATTGGGCAGCAGCACAAACCACACAAAAAAAAAAAAGAACGAAGAAAAATCTGCTGATAATCGGCTTATAGTTTTCGCTCTGGCCAATTTCTTCAGTCAGAGCATAATTTTCCGCACACACGAGCGAGGGACGAAAGCAGAAGAGGAAAAGCAACAGCAACAGCAAAAGCAAAACGTAAGCATGTAATCATTATTTTCAATAGTGCAAACAAAGGCAGCCAGCGGGGGCTGAAGTCGGAAAGTAGCATAAGAAAGCATAATGAACCCTAAATAAAAGTGCGCGCACATCGAAACTTTGGCATGAACTTTTCCACGCTTAACACTTTTCCGCAACAATTTATCGTTCTTGTCGCTCGGCGGAAGTGTTTGGCATTGCCAAAAGATAATGCTGCCAGATCTGCAGCAGCAGCAGCAGCCCAGTGCAAGGACCAAGTTTTTTGAGACCCGGCAAATCCTTGGCGGCCGTCTTAGAGCCTGCAACATAGACAGAGAAGACACAGAGAGAGAGAGAGAGAGAGAGAGTGGGAAGGAGGGGGGAGAACGGAAAACTATCGCCAAGTTGTGGGTGCTCCGTCTGCTTTTGGGAAATCAGTGAAAATACGTAAACGAAACCGCCATATTATTTCGACATTGATTACAAATGGCGTCAAGTCGCGTCCCAAAGAACAGAAGCAACGACAACTCCGGCGAATAAAACCAAAGCCGAAAGTAAGTTGAATTTAATGTGACAATGGATTTGCTATCTTCCATTTCTATCAGCTGGTTAATATTTCCGCTGCATATCAGTGAGAGAGAAAACTTACAGAAGGAGTTTTGCTGCTGAGGTTTATGATTAGTTATTTTTTCGTATTTAGTTAGACAAATTTACACAGGGAAATATTTAAAAATCTTTTGCTTAAATTGATTGCTTACTTTAAGCTGAGAGAAAGTACTCTGCGGAGCTGGCCTAAGTAAATCAGTGAGTGGCATTACGCATACGCCACGTGAAACATAAAATAAATGTCTGTCTGTCAGATCAAAGCGAACCTAACACAATTGGATTGACTTTGCTTTCAAATCTAAGCCACCAGCTAGACGACTGCCGATGTAATCCTTTACTACAAAAACCGTTTGAGAGCGTGAGAGGAAGAGAGACAGGCGGAAAGAGAGAGAGCGCGATAAAGACAAAGGTAAAGCAGATGATTCTTGACTGCATAAAAATTGACTTAAAATAAACTTTGCGCCATCGTCTTGAGACACAATCAGCACAAATCAAATATGTAAGTGCTGCAAAAGTAATCGAGAGATGTGAGATGCGAAAAGCTCGTATTACTTATATGCGAAATGGACTTGAACTAAACCAAAATTTTCCCTTTCTGATTGAGGCGAGTGAGGAAAAACAGCGCGTATAAATAAATGAGAATGCGAGAGGGAAGAGAACAAAAAATAAACCAGAAGTCATCTAATAAAAGACGCCAATGCCAAAGGCGGGCAACAGGCGGCCAATATGCCACAGTTATAGCCAGTTATAGCCCGCGCAGCCCCGCACTGAGTCAAATCGGTGGGCGTGGCACAGGATTCAAGACGAAGCGGCAAAGCGTAAAAGCGTTTATTACTATAAATATTAAAATGGGATTATCAAACAAACGTACTTCAGGTTTTTATTACATTCAGCTAAGGATGCTGCCAGCACTTAAGACGTGCTCTGTCTCACTCCCACTCCACATTGGCTTTCTCTAGAGATTAAATGGTGGGCGGAGTTGGCCTGGGGCAACTCATTCGCAAAAGCTAACTGCAGGGTTGCAATTTCGTCTGTTGACTTTGCCGTCACTTTGACTTTTCGACTGCACTGGCACGTAATGCAAAAGTTTTTTATACCAAAAGAGAGATACAAACATAGAGTTAGAGTGAGAGAGACCGGGAGATTTACTTATGAAATATAAATTTGACTTTGCATTCCCTCTACCCTCTCTCTCTCTTTCTGTCTGTGCCATTGTTGCATTTTCTTTGCCGCCTTCTCAATCGTTGCACTCGCTTGTTATTTATGCTCGCGCGCGCGTTAATCTTCAAATGGAGGTGGCAATGGCGCCGTGGCGTGGCCAGTGTTGGGTAACTGCACAATTTATGTGCATGCCGCGGCGGTAAGGTTAAAAATTATGTTGCATACCTCTTGCTTGCTGCACAAGTAATGCGAATATTTCTATACCCAAGCTCATCTTTGCCTCTCAAGTGCAGCTGCAGCATCACAAAGTGTGATTAAGGTCTGTACATATTTGAAGTGGGGCAAAAGTTGGGTGGATATGGATAAATTGCACGGAAGATGGATGCAAACATCAAGAGAGAGAGAGAGTGGAAATTGAAGAGAACAGGAGAGCGAAGGAGTCTTCCACTAGGACAATGTTAAAGTGCAAAGAAAAAATGCATTGGGGCATTTGCTTAGCGCAAACCTGATGCTAATCAAGAGAAATTTGTTTGGCAAATGGAAAATGTTAAGGAGCAGCATATATATTTTACTAAATTCAGGCTCACGCATTCAGAGTGTCTACATCTTGAAAATTAACTGAATAAATTACAATTATGTTACTTTTGATCCTTAAACAGAAATCATACACTCTAATTAGAATTAAAAATTGAGTGAATAATATTTGCAATTAATTCCCAAAGTCTGTGATTATTCGCACAAAATGAATATCTTTTAAGCATTTTCACTCGAAATTTGAGTACGACCGCAGCATACCGTTAATGTTGACCTTTATTTGGTTTTTAATGATATTTTGCCGAGTGTGTGCACCTTTATGTGGCCAACGGCAATTCCCTTAGCAATTAGAGCAACAAATGCCAGTTTATGGCCTAAACAATAAACTCAAACTCGAACTCAGCTCGAGTTGGCACATTTTAGCCAACTCAATTTAAAACAGAGCCACGTGACAACACTCAAAGCCCGAGAGCAGGTTGAACACAAAACACTCAGAAAAAAAAAGAAATGAATATATTTCTGAAAAAAATAAATAAAATTTCTCAAATAAATAAATAATATTTCTTATTTTAGCTTCAATATTATTTGAAAGTCATATTATTTGTTCCTTAAATCCTTAAATGATGCCATCCATTATATGTACGAAATTATATTTTTTAATATCGAGTAAAAAATATTTCTTTTACGATTTTTTTTTTAAATTTTAAAAATATAATGTAGATTTAACAAGGATAATTTTTGGCCAGAATATAAAAAAAACTCTTGGAATACCAAATCATCAAAACAAATAAGTCTTCTTCCAATATTTTCTATTATTATGTAACTAAAAATAATTTTTTAATGTATTTCTAATTTACTAAATATTTCTACAAATTTGATTGTATTTTTAAATAAGATGGTGATTTAAAAAAAACAAAGGAGGGTTATGTTTTTTTCTCAGTGCAGACTGCCAGACTGCTAACATATGCAAGCCGCAAAGGACACACACGCAGGCCACGTGTCCTGTGTGTGAACCGCACCTTAATACACACACGCACACGCACACATACTAACAAATTGACCTTGACTAAATAATTGAGATAAAAGAGAAAAAAAATCCGGAAAAACATAACAAATTTACTTAACCACATAAAGAAGAGGATTGCCAGAAAAAGATAGAGAGACAATGAGAGATAGGGGGAGAGAAAGACAAAACTTCAGACTGCTGACCAGCGTTAGATAAAAGATAAAAACACTCGCAACGCACACACGCCAGAGAGAAAACCAAAAGAAAACTTTTTAATTTTAACACATGCGAAAAGTTTTCGGGACATGAAAAGCTTTGAGCGCTAAGCGTCGACGACAACGACAACGCCACACGAAATAAACGGAATAACTTATTTTCGTTGGGGAATTAAGGCAATTTGTAGCATACTTTTTCGGGCTGGGCGCTGGCAGCCTTTTCTCTGCTCTGATGCAAGCGAACAACAACAAGAACAACAGCTTTATGCTCCCAGCAACAAACAGAGCGGATATCACAAATTAATTTCACGTTCACAAACACATACTCTCTCACACACAGAGATATGTTACTGTGTGACATACTTTTTGGGTATGTTATAGAGTGCGAATTTAAACTGAAAAGAGTTGAAAGTTGGGTTGATTGATTGATAACAATTTTGCTATAATCTGTAGTATCAAATCATTCAATCATCCATCATAATATCTTTTTAAAACTAGTTAGAGAAAGCTTTCCAAACTACGTTTCTTATGTTGATGTTAATGAATTCAAATAAATAACTTAATTTTATTTGATACAACAAATTTTTTAAAATTTAAATATTTCAACGCTTATAAAGCTCTAAAGAATTGTTTTTTTAATATAGCTAAAATGTGCTACGCAAACTTTTAAAAATTATCCATCTCGACGTATTAAAACTTATTTTAAAAATTATTTCGACTCGTTAGGTGTTAAGTTTTACAGATTTAAAAATATTCAACTCCAAGGGTTGGAATATTATTATTTACTTCTAAAGTTTCTTAAATATTATAATTAATTTAATTAAAACGCGGGACATTATTTAGGTTGTCAAATGCACCTTGTATAGAGTACAGGGTATATTATAGCCAGTCCAATTTATATTGATGTGTAACATTTTAATCAAAAGTTAAGCATTTGGCGCCATATTTGCTTAGTTCGTGTTGGGCTGGCTTGGGTTGGTTCTCTCTTCTTGACCACGAACAATGTGAATGCCATTGTGTGTGTGTGTGAGTGTATTCATTTTATGCTCTCTCACACCAAAAGCATTCCAAAAAGTATATATATAGCAGCGTGTGTGTGTGTGTGTTCGTTGCGTGTGTGTCGTGCACCTGCTTCATTTTGCTGCTCGTTTTAATTTAAAGCATACTTTCAGGCGCACCTAACCTAAAACAGGCCCCTTTCCACCCCTCTCCTACTCTCTCACTCACTCTTTAACGCTGCCGTGAGCTGGCTGCATTTTCAATTTAATTTTGATATAAAATGCAGGCACTCTAATTTAGTTTACATTCGCCGACGGCGTTTGATTCTTTCGTGTTTGCTGACCATTTAAATTTAATCATTTTCTTGTGTAAAAATCATTTTAATTGTTGTTCAACACATTAAAAATTTTGTTTCGAAATGTTGTCGCTGTGTTGCTTGTTGCCTGCTTAATGCTGTTGCACTTTTCATTGCTTGATTGCATCAAAACGAGGCATAATCATTTGCCAGTTACTCTTTTTGCTGCCATTGATTAAAAATATCTGATAAACGTATGTGATTTATGTACACTGAAGATTTATGCTAAACTTGAGGGCAATTAATAAAAGACGATTAGATTGTTAGATACCAAAACGAGGCTAAACGTGAATATGTGTTTATTTGTAGTGACTTTAATTTGTATATATTGGAAAATAACTATTACCTTTGTAATTGAAACAATTGTGCTAAGTATTTGTCGCATGAATCATTTAAAGCTTTTGAATTGCATTTAATATATTTAAAAGAGTTGAATAAGAGTTTCTATTTTAACTTTAAGTTTACAAAACACTAGATTAAGCATTAGATTGACCTTAAAAAATGATAAATAAATTATCCCAAGGGCAAATAATGTTGACCTGTTTGCATTTTGGAAATGCGCCTCAAACTATTGGTAACCTTCAAAAACTATATAGAACTCTGAAAATCAAAGGATAATTTTAAGTTCTCTTTTTAGATTGATGAATGTGTGAGTTGGGCGCGCTTTTAATTTAGGCGAAGAATCGGAAGGGGAAGTGTACGGGGTGGGGAACGGGAAAGGAAGGAAGGGGAAGCCAAAAAACGAGGCGCAAATGTGCAGCCAAAACGGACGCTGGCGTACACAGGATATGACTTTGAGCCACTTCCGGCACCACATATGTATACACATACACGCAGAAGAAACATGGCCGACAGCCACGCCCTCGAGCAAGTGAACTGGTGGCAAGGGGCAGAGGAAGGGACCAGCTGAAAATTGAATGGCTGTTGTCGGCTGCTCAAGGCTATTTACGCGCCCGTTAGACAAATTCAAATAAAGTAACAGCTGCAGCAGCAGCAACAACATCAACAACAAGACACAAACTTGGCTGTCCTTCACTTAGGACACAGAAAAAGCAAACGGAAATCCTTTTAAAAAAAACAACTTCGATAGTTGTGCAACGAGGCAATAAAGTTTATTGCGTTCTTTTTCCTATGAATCTTTTTGCAAATTTTTTACTCGCTTTTTAAATGTCCTTGATTGACTCTGACTTGTGGCCTTTGTGGGCGTGGCAATAGTAAGTAAATGACAACTATCAAAAGTCGCCTGTCGCCTTGATTGAAATCACTGCGGACGGCAGTCCGCGCTAGTGACGAAAGCAGCACGAAGGGTGCGAAGGCGACTAGCATATATACACAGGAAGAATGGAAAATTTGCTATGACTGTCCGATCAGGTCAAGTTATATACCGACCGAAAGGTATCAACTTACCTTACAAATGTGCATACCAAGACTTTTGGAAACTTACCTGGTTCGTGAGATAAACAGGTGTAAGTGGGAGGGGAAAAATTTAAATTATTGGTGCTAATGGGGCCGTTGGAGCCTTTTTGAATTTTTTTTTTAATTTAATAATATTCTACTCGTTAATTTAGCTTAAATGTTTGAATGAGGACTTGTTCCTGCTAAATAATCTAGAAACGTTTGTTCTACGACTTTTTCGAAAAATCGCTAGTTTAGCGGGAAATCGCTAAAAACCGCCAAACTTAAAACCGCCATAGCATCCAAACGATAGAAGCTACAGATGTGATCTATATTACGTTGAAAAGGTATTTTGAAGGGCTCTTAGGCATACCTTCAAAGTTTTTTTTTTAGGTAAATAGGTAAACAGCTACAGGTAAAATAAGGTATTTTTCTCCACATTTTGGCGGTTTTTGAGAAAACGCCGCTAACGATTTTTTTTAATTTTCAATATGTTATAGTTTGTACAATTTCGAGTTGTTTGATGTATCATGCATAAATTGTAGTCGATTGGTTTGGAAGATATAACCAATAACTAAATATATACATTTTACTTTGAATTGCAATAGGACGGCAGCAGCAATTACATTTGACTAACAGTCCAGTAACAATGAAATCTATAATTAGACGGTCGTTCTTAAAGATCGCCAGTTGCGCAAAGTGTAGAGCGTTCGATTTTTGCATGAATTCTCAGTTCGGGTTCCGGGTTCGAATTCTGGCACGGACTAAACTTTTTTTTTTTATTTCTTAAATGCAATTCATTTGTTAGTAGATGATTATCATGCATAAATTTTTGTTGATTGGTTTGGAAGATAAAACCAATTAACTAAATATATATTTTACTTTGAATTGCAATAGGACGGCAGCAGCAATTACATTTGACTAACAGTCCAGTAACAATGAAATCTATAATTAGACGGTCGTTCTTAAGGATCGCCAGTGGCGCATAGTGTAGTGCGTCCGATTTTTGCATGAATTCTCAGTTCGGGTCTCCGGGTTCGAGTTCTGACACGGCCAAAACTTTTTTTTTTTTTTTAATTTTTAAATGCAATTAATTTGTTAGTAGATGATCCGAATAGGTTTTTTTTTAATGTTTTTCAATTTTAAAAGGGTGTTGGCAGAAATCTAAGCTTCAAAATAAAGAATCGCTGTAGTCAGATCTGTCTAAGGTGCTAAGTTTCCGTCAAGTTTGATATGTTCGGGAGACGCGGGTTCAACTCCCAGCGTGAGCAATTTTTCTAAAAATTGTTTTTTATTAGCAGACTGTATTCTATTTTCTATAAACACTAAATTCCTTTTGACAAAGTAGTTTTGTCAAAAGCAGAGGCGATTGCAAAAATTTCTGATATCCCCCAAAAAAACCTCTTTACGCGGTAAAAGTCTAGTGACGAAAACATTTCCATGCCACAAAATTTCTGATATCCAATTTTGTGACGAAATATAATTAATTTTTTATATATGTTAATTTATTATATACTAGGGGGCTCCGCCCCCTGCTCGCTTCGCTCGCCAACCCCCGCTCGTTTATTATATATGCCAAAAAAAAAATTAATATACATACAAAGTAAAAAAAAAATTGGCATTCGGCACTTTGCGCAAAAAGCTTCAGCTTCCTTGCACCTAAAAAATAACTTTTTGCGCAGTGCCGAATGCCAATTTTTTTTTACTTTGTATGTATATTAATTTTTTTTTTGGCATATATAATAAACGAGCGGGGGTTGGCGAGCGAAGCGAGCAGGGGGCGGAGCCCCCTAGTATATAATAAATTAACATATATAAAAAATTAATTATATTTCGTCACAAAATTGGATATCAGAAATTTTGTGGCATGGAAATGTTTTCGTCACTAGACTTTTACCGCGTAAAGAGGTTTTTTTGGGGGATTTAGTTGGTCTTAAATCAAGACTTTAATTTGAAATAATAATCACAGCAAATGTTTATAGTTTTAGTTAAATAGTTCCCTTAATATCTTTTGTGCTAACTATCTGATCGTGATAGAATCAAGTTCATAATGGATCCTCTAAATCGCAATTTGGGTGTCAACAATTGTTAAAAATTGTTAAACTTTTTAAACTTAAATTCATCTCTAACTCTATCACTGTTTTCCCTGTTTCTCTATGTTATTTTGTATGTCTACTCTTTGGTTTGGATTATTCCAAGTGCTTTTGGCAATGTATTCGTCGATTGTTGTGCCTGTTCAGCAATTACAAATAGTCAGTTTATAGTAGAGCTCCACCTACGCCATTATTTTCCAATTTTTTTGTCTTACTTGTTTTTGTTGCCTGTTGTTGGTGGTAACAAGTTGGCTTTAGCTTTTAGGAATGGACTGGCACTTCCGGATTTGCAAGTCCTGTGTCTGCCTTTTGTTGCCAATTGCACAAACTTACTGTTTTTTATTGCTTTTGAATGCTATCTAATTTGGTGCGCACATGCGAAAATTTGACTAGGAGAACTAGGGAAATGAAGCCCCTCCACAAACGAAGCCGAAGAAGAGGCAGAAGGAGTAGAAGAAGAAGAAGTTGCAGCTAACGAAATCGATTCGTTGTACGACCATTTTGGCCCATGGCTTTTAGTTAACTCGCTTTTTGGCTTATTCCTCTTGGTTTTGTGGGCGTGACGATGGAGCTAAAGTTTTTCGACTGATTTCAATGCACGCGTGTTTGAGCTTAGCAGCTGCTTTTAGCCGCTTTTTGCCACTATTCACCATGTGGGCGCAGTGTGGGCGAGTCTATTGCCAATTTGCCAATTTAATCAGCTTAGCGAACGCCGCAAAGTATGCTACAAAAAGCCAGAAATTTCTTCTTAAACTTTAATAAACATTTGTCTGCTTTAGTTGAGTTTGCTTTGTGTGTGTGTGTTGTGTGCTTGTGTTGTGGGCTGGGGGGCGTGGCATCTACACAGCTGACAAAACTTTTATTCGGTATGCCATAAAGGTTTTCAATTATTGCTTTTTAAATTGTTGCCTTGTTTACACAAGTTTCGCTGCTCTCTCAACAAAGCTCTGTCCGACACTTTTCTGAGACGACGCGCTAAAGAAAACCCAATGAAAAATAAAGGACATTTTTGGCAAATGACAGAAAAAGAAGAAAGTAACACTGAACAAAGCATTTAATTTTTTTCTTTTCACTTTTGTAGACTGCCCGCTGGCGCCGTCGTTTTTCCCTTAGACTTGCTTGGAGTTTTGAGTACTATGAAAATTCTATAGCTGTATGTATCAAGGAACTGATCAAACAATTTTGAGGTGCAAGACTTTACGCGATTAATTAGTACTAACTAGTTTCAAATCATTTTTCAACAACAATAACAAAGTTTCCATTTATTTGACAAGTGTGGAACGCGTACATTCAAATTAGTAACATAACCAACACAATTAAAATAATAAAAGCAAAACCTAACCTGTTGCTTTACGTAAAGAAATAGCAGTTTCAAATCATTGAAGTTGATTAGCTGAAAATCCCTAAAATAATCTAATATTTATTTATTTAACATCCCAGTGCTACAAGTTGTAAGGAACTTATGATTATGGCACTAGTCACAATATGATATCGTTGATTTAATGCAGCACACGATTGAGATAACAATTATTCTATAATAACTTATAATTAATATTACAAAATTTGATTTTGATTTTAATAAATACAATTTTAACTATATTATTTGCTTAGGATTTATATTTATATATAATTTTGTAGCTGCATGAAAATAAGTATATTATATTGTTTTTTTCCAGTAGCTTTATATCCAGCTAATTTTAGTGTACTTTACTTAAGTATTATCTATATAGTTTAATAATGAAGGTATCTAAAACAAATATTTGCTTAGAAATATTAGCTTATTAATGTTATTTTTAGTTTTAAGTTCCCATTTAACGACCATGTGACCTAAACTGTTGGTTTTCACAAATTTAAGACTTGATTAAGTTTCCCCTTAGGTAGCAGAAAGCCAGTTTAATAAAACTACTAATTTTTTTACCAAAAAAAAAAAAAAAATATTTGCTTGAAAAAAAAACATATATTATATGCTCATATTAAAATTATTAACTAGCCCAAATATAATCTCAATATAATTCAACAAATAGTTCAAATAAAAAAATAGTTAAAGTCTTAAACTTTTTTTTAATAAAACTTTAAATCTTGTCAAATGTAAGAAAAGCTTCAACAATACTTTTGTTAAAGAAATATCTCTGATAAATTAACTTCAAGTATCACCACGTATTCACAGTTAGCATTTTGGGTTTTCCACTCAAATGAACAACTGGTTCCCGGGCGAAGGACACAAATCTTGAACAGACGCCTATTTCGTTGGGCATGAGGAACCGAATCAAAAGGGAAATCTGTCAATGGCACTCAAAATGGCTGCCCCAACAATTGTACAGCTATCTCTGTATTGCTATTGATGACTGTGTGGTTGTGTTTCTCCCTATCTGTGTGTGTGTATGTGTGTGTGTGTGCGAGTGTGTGTTGTATTGGTGTGTGCGCGTGTCAACGCCAAACACTTCTTGTTAGCAAGTGTTATGTGTGTTTCTCGCTGCTTTTCAATTTTTCTCCTACCCTTGACAAAAGCAGAACTTTTGTGTTTTGTTTTCTGCTGCGTTGGCAATTTCATGGATTTTCGTTTCCTTAGTTTGCTTTCTTTATTTCTATTTTTTCTATATTTTTTTTTGTCTTGTTGTTGTGCTGTCGATTTTTGCGTAATTTTCCAGCGCCATTTTCCTGAGTTTCCTTGTCGTCATCGTCTCTGTTTATGTTTGAGTTTTAGCGCCTGTAAGAGTGCTTCAAAACTTTTCTTTCTCTTTCCCCCAACACTTGATCTTTTCCACGCTGTTTCTCTTGCCTCGCCCTATATCAATAATCGAGCACTCGCACGTGTCTCGCGGCTTCGTTCGCGTCCTTTATGGTTATGGCCTCTGCCAATGGGCCATTGGGCAGCTTCCCATGTTGGCAGCGTCGTGTTTGTGCCACGCAGCTTTAGTCTAATAGTCGCAATTGTAGTCAAGTGCTGGGGCGTTTCTGAAAGTGCTCGGCTTTTATAGTTCTCGCCTTCTGCCACGGCCTGGGCTTCAACTGGCTTGACTCTGGCTGAGATTGCAGCCTGCGCCTGAGCTTCGCGGTCAATTGTTTTAGCCTCTCATCCATTTAAAAGCTCTTCTTGCTACGACGAAAAAACCACACTGCAAAAGAACAAAAGTGGACAATTGTTAGCCAACAACAATATGGTAAGGTTTGAATGAAAAGCGAGCAAAAAGAAGGAGTAAAAAATGAATATCCAGTGATAATTATCAATCTCCAAGGACTTGGGAGATATCAGCTAGAGTTTTCATAGATAACAAAGTACATGCTGAAGTTTTAGCTAAAAATATAAAATTTATCTGTATTTATAACATTTGATGCATCTATGCGTATCTGATAGATATATCGGTTAATTTGTTGAAAAAACTAAGACAAACTAATATGACTTAAAATATTTATTTCTATTAAATGAATAATTATTAATTAGTTATCATACCAAGATAGGGACAATTTATTGTACACATTTAATTTTTCAGAAAAATAATATACATAAGAACGTATTTAATGAATCAATGATGATAGTTTATTTATTTTGTATAACCATTATTAATAAATACTGAATTAATTAGATATTTATTGAAACTATTTTCAATTCTTCATAAGCGCATATTTAATTATAAAACTAAGCTGTCCAATTAAGTTGTTAAATAAAATGAATTTGCCTTTCAGATAATCATGTTTCAGCTGTCATTTTAAATCTCTGCTGTCAATTTCTGATGTTTTTTGCTTCTCTCCTTTTTCCCATTTATCTCTCTCTCTCTCTTGCTGCTTATCAATCAGTTAACCACAGAACTTTCTTCAAGCGTTCACTGCATTTCAACACTCATAGCATTCAAATTGCACCCTTGGGACACATTTAACCCACAAATTTTCATTCACAATTGAATATTAATAGACCATAAACACACACACACACGCACACAAAATCACACACACACAAGCACCCACACAGAATTCAAGCCGCATCATTTATGGTTCTCCCTCTAAACTATTTCATTTAGGCGGCACTAAAAACCAACTTTTCCTCTACTCGCAGCCCTTATTCCCTTTTCCTCTTCACTTGTGGCTGCTGTTCAAATCATTAACATTGCCAAATTCACATTGCGCATACGCCACGTGTGACGGCAGCAACAATGTGAACATGTCAATGAAGCGGCTGCCTTAATGCCGCACGACCGCTTAACCAAACACACACACATGTAAACACACTCACACATACATACACGAAGCCAACACTTCAATAAACATCAAATGCTGTGTAAATGTCAGAAGCAATAAAAATCTGTAGGCGCTGTCAACAGACTCTAAAACTGGAATTGAAACTGAAACTGAATCAGTGACTTGACGAGAGTACCGTTAAGAGTTTTGTTGCCGGCGACAAACCGTTAACCAACACACACACACTCACACACAAGCTCACCTTCCCTTTTCGCCTTGCAGCCATTTGCAATTGTCGTAGTTCGCATCTAATTGCGAAAATTTTTGGAAAACTGTCAAATTTTGCAGCAATTGCTAAACCGCAGGCTCTGGTCTCGGTCTGGTTCTGGTCTAGCTACGAGTTTACTCTACGTCTGTGTGTGTGTGTGTGTGTGTGTGTGTGTGTGTGTGTGTGTGTGTGCCACGCCCACACGTGTGCGCGCCTCTTTGAGCGTTAACTTTATTAAGCGTGCGGTTTGCACGCAGTCAGGCAACGCCGAAAAGTACGCGACTTTTACTTTTTGCCCATTGCTCGCACTCTCGCCCTCTCTCTCTCTCTCTCTCTGAATTTCTCTTTGGTTTTTGGGGCTTTCCAATTGCGCCTTGTATCAGTCAGTCAGTCTGTTCGTCAGTTAGTCAACCTCTTCCTATTCGCTTCTCTTCCCTCACTCAGTTGAGTTTCAGTCTCTTAGCTTCAGCTTTTAGCTGCTGCCATTTTGTAAAGCTTTTACTACTCGTCCTGCTTTTTAATGGCAAGCGGTTTAATGGCTCCTCACAGCGTTCGATTTTGTGTCCTGAAATGAAAATAGTTTTGGCTTTGATTTATGCTGCTCACTTTTATGGCTGTTGCCTATTTAGGTTTATAGCGGCAGCAGCTTTAAAATGCTTTTATTTCGAAGCTGTTCCGGTCTGAGGTTTTATGACAAATTCGTCAGGTCTTTGGCTGTTTTATTTTGGATAATTAACACAATTTTTATTTTGTTTAAATAAAATGTAAGAACATGACTGTTTGAGCTTTTCATTACCAAATTCGTTAAACGGGTTTCGCTCAACGATTTCGCCAGTTGTATGTATATCAGTTTTATTTTACATTATTTTAAAGAGTTTAATTTAAAGAATAAAGCCTTAACATACTTTAAATTTTGCCAACGGCAACAGTTTCAAAACTGTATCCTTAAGCGCAGTTTTTCTTTATCGTCTTTAATTTATTGATTTTAACGATATTTCTAATGTTAATTTAACTACCAAATATAATTTAAGAACTAAGTTTAATTGACACGAAAGTAATTCGTACATATTTGTTATTTTCAGGGATTAAAACCCTAACCGAAACCGTAACCTTTAACCGGTAAAAATCGATTGAAATTTGAAACCGTAACTGAAACCGTAACCGAAAAAAAAAATGTTCATCTGACCGAAACCTTTAAACCGAAACTCTGTAAACCGAAATAACCGTATCGTAACCGTTTCATTTATAAGGGTTAATTTCGGTTTTCCATACATGCAAAAAAAAAAACAAATAAAAGCAAGATGCAAAAATTATCTGCACTTCATTGTCTTATCCATGTACACACATACAGTGTGCCACTAATGTCTTAATACAGCATAAATTTGTCAAATGTGGGTATAATAAAGATGGTTTGAAGCAGGTTTTTTATATTAATCTTTTAATCACTTAAATTCCGTTCGAATGATACAAACATTTCTTTAACCCAATAAGTACCCTTGGAAAAATTGAATTTTAGGAAAAGTCCATTTTTCAAGTTTTTTCCTCGATTTTTTCAAAAAAATATTTTGATGCAAGATTTTTTTTGAAACAATTCTAATAGCAACTGCAAAAAAAAATTATCAAAAATATTTTTGCTAGTATTTTTTATGATTTTTTGAAAATTGTTAAAAAGCCACATTTTGTATGAAAAAGAGGAAAATGGGGTTAAAATAGTCATTTTTAGCAACACTGAGAAAGTAATGCGCTTTTAGTATTATTGCAAAGTATTTTTTTTTTTGTTGTGAACCGAAACCATACCGGTATTTCAAAACCGAAACACACAAAAACCGGTTCACCGTTACGAAACCTTTATTCAAAGATTTACAGTAACCGATAACCGAAAACCTAAATGCGAATATAACCGAAACCGTAACTGAAACCGATATTCGTTTCGGTTTTAATCCCTGGTTATTTTCAATTTAATTGTGATTTTATTATATTAAATACAATTGTGTAATTAATGTTATTAAATGATAAAAAGTAATTTTGATTTTAAAGCTGTCTTCACTTTGGTTGCAGCTGTTTTTAAAAATTTAATGCAAATGTCTCACTTTGCCAGTTGGCAGCAGCAGGACTCGCGCGCTGAGTAAAAGGATTTGCATTTACCTAAGCTCTGGAGATGCCAAGCGAAAGGGAAGAAACGGGGCAAATGGGAAAGTGAGCTGAAGTAACAGGAAACTGTTGGAGCTGCTGGGCCGCCAGAGAGTGTTCTGTGCTCTGGCTTGCTCGGAAACTTGGCATTGGCTTTGACGTTGGCTTTGGTGGCGCGTGTCGTGTCGTGTCGTGTCGTCTGAAACGGAAATGGCAGCCATTACACAGCAAGGACGAAACTTTGACGTCAGTTGCTGCTCCTTGGCTTACATTTCATCAGCGCTAATGATAAGAAAACAATTCGACGAAGGGAGCAAAAAGCAAAAAAAGATGGAAAATGAGAGGAGACAAAAAGTAGCGTAGAAAAGTCAAATGGCAACAGGACACAGACAAGCCAAAGCCAAAGTCAAGTCAAGTTGAGTTGAGTTGAGTCGGGGGATATTCCTGGGCTGCTTAGCGAGCATAAATATTGTAATAAGCATGAAAATTACAATTTCAGCTGCAGCTTGAAGCTGACTTGTCTGGCATTGCAATGACAACGCTACTTGTCACTTACAACTTGCCACTTGCTACTCGCTACTTGCTACTTGCCACTTGCCACTTTTGCCGTCACTTGGCATTGAAGCATTTTGTAATTTACATTTAATTAGGGGATTTTGTGCAACGAAAATTGCAATGCATCGTGCGAGGAAGAACGACTGAGTCGCCAGGATGTCTGGTCCCCTTTTGTTGAAGGTGTTGCCGTAGCAGTAGCTAAGTGTATTTACATAGCGAGAGAGAGAGAGAGAGGGAGATATTTGCTGAGACTTAAAGTCACTCAAAGGATTTGCCAACGTGCTGCGACTTTGCTGGCAACTTTGCTTTGGCTTTGTCCGCTTGTACAACGTGTCGTATGAGCAACATTTAATTAAGTGACTTTGTACACTTTTGTGTTGACTTCTATTTTTTTTTATGCTTTCATTTCACATCTTCTCCCGGCCGCTGCATTGCGTGCATTACCTGAGACCGAAAGGCAGCAGAACTACGAGCACAGCCAGGTTATGACTGCAAACAGGAAATTAAGTTCTAAGCCGCTTGCCGTTGGCCACGAGTAGAAATGGAAGGCAGCGAAGGGTATTGTTGCAAAAGTAACAGTTACATGACCTGCCACGTTAGTTGCATACACATGTTGAAAGCATAATTGAAGGCATTTGGGCGCAGCTTAAGTGAATTATTCTAGCAAATGGAATTCAGATTGGGCTTTGAATAAGCAACACAAGTTAAAGGGATCACAATTTGCTTGCAAGTTTGCTTAATAAAAGTGCAGAATTGGAAGATGGCATTGTTATACTCAAAACTACCTGACAGGACATGAAGGTGATGCCTTGAAGCAACCGCAGAAACACATCAGAAACTGTGACCATTTCTGGTAATTTGATAAGGTCATAATCTGATTATGTGGTTGCTGTGCGAATCAGCTGCCAACTGCAGCTCTGCACATTGCCTTCTCATTGCTGAAGCCTACAACTTGCCCGGGCCAAGGTCCAGGAACTGGTCTGACTTGACTCTCCATCTTACTGAAACTTGTTGAAAATTTGATACTCTTGCAGCTTGTACCTATAGTAGTTAATGGCTTATAGTTTGACTCTGATTTGGTTTACCCTTCTTGTAAGGGTATTCACAACTGCAACACAACACGATGCACTGACTGCAATCGTATGCTCGGCTTGAGGACGAGCCAATGACTCGAACAGAAAATTTTAATGGCAGATTTATTCATTGTCACAATCTCAAAGGCTTCGCACGCATAATTCCACATATCGCAATCGAAACAGTTTAAAATTGAAAGTAAAATATATAAAATTATAAATTAAATATAGTGTTAATAAAAACCGATAGAAAACAGTATTATTTAAATATGTAAATTATGAACTCGACAACATTCTTATTCATTTAGTTTTTTATTTGAGGCAAAATAAGTTAAAACTGTAATAAATCTTAAAGCTATGAAGTGTTAGTGAATACACCTATATAATAAGAAACAAAATTGAGATGACTTATTAGAAAAACATTATATTAAAATAGTAAATTAATAAAATATACTTATGAAGCCAATCGGCCTGAATAAATTCAGTTAAAAGGCATAAATTATATGAAGATTCTAAAAATACTAACAAACTAGTTAGTTTAAGTAATTGAACTATATACTTTGCTGCGCTTTTGCCAAATTTAAATGATTTTCAAGTTCTATACGATCACACTTGGCACCCCAAATCACAAGTTAACAGTGCGTATACGCAATGCCAAAAATGCCAATCAGGCCGCCTCTAACAACAATACAATGTTAACTATCTTCATAACTTTTGGTAAAACTCTCAGTTAGCGTTGCCTAACATTATTAGCCAAAGGCATTTGGCCATCAAAATAACACAAATACCCAAAGTGACACACAAATATTTCAAAGACATGGAGAGAGAGAGAGAGAGGCAATATTCGAAGCACACACAAAAAGACACACTCAGTAAATGGAGCACACAACCTGTGCGCTTGTGTGTGGAATAATTTTACAAATTGTATCTGGCATTATTAAAGTGGCTAACGAAAAGTATCTCAAAGATGCGCGCGCTGCGGCAACTTTAAAAATGTTTCGACCGGCAAAAAATGCTCGATTACATACGAGTATACATATGAGAATGGCTGCTGACAGGCAAAAGAGTCCTTAAAATATGCGTAACTGTTGCTAAGCAATTTCTTTGAGGTGTATATATGATGCTTTGTGTGTGCTAAAGCATTTTGTACCTCCCAAAAATACGAGAACATTGTTGCGAAAATTTCTCATGTTTTACTTGTTTCTCCTCCTGTTTGTGTGTGTGTGTGTGTTGTAAGTATAATGCAAAGTGGGCAACACTGTATACCACACACAGAGGGGAAAGAAAAAGGGGGCGTGGACTCCGTCTAAGTAACCACATGTAGGAGGCGTGGCTGTTAAACATTTTGGCTTGCGACAACTGAGCACAGTTTAAATTCACTTAAAATTCAGTTTTGCTTCCGCAGGCGTATCTTAAAGATACGTAATTTCAGTTGAACTTTTTTCAGATACTCCCACACAGACACACACACACATTAGTAGACTTGCTAAGCAAACATTTGTATTAGAATTTTGAGGTTTGATTGTAAGTCTTGAGCATTATTTCCACTCAATTCACCTGCTGCTTTTAATACTCGTATGCCTCAGTAAGATTCGCCCCAAAAAGTAAATTCACTTTAAATTCATTTCTTTACAGCTCGTAAACTTGGCTTTTTATATTTGGCTAGCCCTTTGCAATTTCCCCATTTGCCAGTTGCCATTTGAATCGCATATGGTTGGTTAAACGCAAAATACTTATTCTCAAATCAATTGGAACACGACTCTCGACACACTTTTCACTTAAAGTTCAAGGTAAGAGTTGTTTATTGAAATTGAAAAACTGTATTAAATACTAAGAAAATGTGTGAATAATGGTTTACTTATGCACATTATATGTTTTCAAAACACGATTTAAACTAAATGGATTCATGTGATTTCAAGCAAAAGGACTAATAAAAAAGTATCACGTTTTTTGATCCTTTAAATTATTATTTAAAAAAAAAAAGTCACTATAAGATAATCGATTTTTATTCCCTGAATATCAAATGTTACATGACTCTAACATTTCACATCCTAAAACTTATTGGGCATGTATTTAATAACAATAGATCAAATACTAGAATTTCAAAATTAATTCAAAATTATCAATATCTGTAGTAGTTAAAATTTTGTTTTATTCACAAGATGTGCAAGATTATTATATTACATTTTAAAATATATTATTATATTTGATAAAATAATTTATTTATTTATTTATGAATTCTTAAGCACAAAGCACGAATGAATTGAAGGTATTTCACTTTCACTAGATTCACTTCTTTAAAACTTTTGGAAACTGTCAAAAAAGAAAAAAGAAATAAAACAATGAATAATAAGATTAAAGTGTTGTAATTTGAACGTCATTAATTTGTGATGAATTGTTAAGTGTGGTGAACTTGTAAATGTCGGTTGTTATACAAATGACTTGAATATTATTTTAAAAAGGAAGATATCATTTTAACTTGTCTTTTAAGTATAGCAAAGTCAACAACAAGAGTTGATTTTTAGCATAATGATTAGAGATAGACTGCCCGAATTGCTAGCTGCCCGAGAAAAGTGGAACAGCGAGGAGGAGAAAGAGGAAGAAGGACCTGAGCTTGAAAGGGACATGGCAATGGAATCATTCTTCGGACTCGTAGAAGAGATTCGAGAATTGCATCAAAACCTCCAAAAATCAATTGCTGAGGTGCAGGAAAGGCAATCGGTTCTCTTGTCCTCAATTCAATGTGATGCCAAAGCCAAACAGCAGCTGCATATTTTAATGGCCGACATTCAGAAGAATTCAAATACTGTTATTGAGAAGATCAGAAAAATTGAGGAAGCTTCCGAGGAAAAGGATCGACTGCTGATTAACTCAGCCCTTTTGCGTATGCAGAAAATGCAGCACTCGGGATTACTTACCAGATTTGTAGAGATTATAACCGACTATAATCGCAGTCAATGCTATTATCGTGAGTGCTCCAAGGCACGAATTCAACGTCAGCTGGAGATCACAGGACGTTCGATAAGCACCGAGCAAGTAGAAGATCTGCTGGAACAGGACAACCCTTCGCTGTTTTTGCAAAACCTCTTCATGGATACTGAAATTTCAAAGCAAATTATGTTAGATATCCAGCATAGACATGCCGATATTATAAAACTGGAGACATCCATCAGGCAGCTGCACTCTTTATTCACGGATATGCAAATTCTCATTGAATCTCAGGCCGATTTGAGCAATTCCATTCAGTATAATGTGACCAATGCCGCAGAGTATGTGGAGTTGGCCAAAAAGACTACCAAAATGGCGGTCAAATATCAAATGAAAGCTCGCCGTAAGAAGGCATGCACATTAATTTGCTTTTTAATATTGCTGATTGTAATTGTTGCTTGTTGTTTCTTATTTTTTTAATCAAGTAAATTAAACAGATATAATTATAACTCGAAGTTTACTCTGCATATGGCTCTAAATATTATACATATGGGCATTTCCAGAAAAAGGTCCACCACGACGAAAAACGTAAAATTGATCAAAAACTCACATCTTGTGAAATTTTCTTCCAAAAATGTATTCAAGCTATTTATTTAAGCAATATACGCTCGAAGAAATTCAATAGGATGAAGATATAGATTCTACATTGGAATAAATTCACTTTTTCCATATATTTGCCTATTTTCTTAAAAATTGACTTCCAAAATGGACCGTTTGTATTTTAACGATTACACTTAGTAGGACAGTAAGATTGTAACATGAACTATTTTAATTCTTAGAAATATATTGAAAGTTTAATTTGAAACAAGTTTTAAAAGCTGTTTTCGATATATAGAATGAAATTTGATGAACAAACTCTTGGAAAAACTAGGTGGAAATCTTGTCACGTTCGCGATGTCACGTTACAAATTACTAATAAAACTTGTAAAATAAATAAAATGATAGTTACTTATCAAAATTATTTCCAAAATGGAAAACAACATTATTTTATTATGGTTTGATTATTTTATTTTCTTCCAAATTACTCGCCACATTTCGTAGCCTTTCGCATTTGTCAAGATGAAGTCAAACATGACTTCCATTTTTCGTCGCGTTCGCGATGCATTGTTTTCTATAAATAATTAAAAAACGAAAAGTCTTCAAAGCTTGTCTTTTATCATAAAAATAGTATTGATAAAATGCATTAAACACGTGAGAAAACAGTTTTCAAAATGTCAGCTTTTACCATTTTTTTTTTTCATTTAAAGACGTTAAAATGTCGCGTTCTCGATCCTGGAAATACCCATATTTTCTTAGCATAATATCAGAAATTTTGTTATTCAAATTTAATTTTTTGCAAATTGAATAAAAAGTACTATAGATTTTAATACAAATTATTTTAGGATATAAATTATATTAAAGAATGTCTTGCATTTAATTTTAGAAGTACTTTTAATGGATTTTTATTTAATTCATAACCTTTATAAAATCGATATATTACTCAAAAACTTGACATTATGTAAATTACACGTATTTACAAAGCAGTAAAAATATTTTATTTTAAAGTATACCTAATCCTAAATATAAATACAATTTATAAAGTGTTTTTTAATTTGAATTGACTCAAAACTCTCGTGAAATTATTGTAAAAGTTCTTTGCACCTATAATTCTGAAACTTTTTGCTGAACTTTGGTACCTTAATAAAATTTCCTAGCTATTAAAACTAATAAAAAAATAGTTTTGTCTAAATTTATATAATATAAAATCTTTTGAATATCGAGAGTTTTTTTCAAATAAAACTAAGCAAAATCCCAATTGTTTTGTCAAAAAGTTGTAAGCGTAAAAATCTTGTTAGAGCTTTCCGGGAAATGATCCATAGACATAGATATTTTCCACACAAGTCCACATGCAAATTGCAGCAAGGGGAAAGAGAAAGAAAGAGTGAGAAATAAAAAAGTTGTATTTAGGAAAACTTGCTCTTATATCTCTTTCAGCTAATTCCAGCAAATTACTAAAGATTTGATCTGCTGGCTTCTAATAACTACATGCCTGGCTATTATAAAACTTTTTCCAATTTAAAAAAGTTTTCGCATGGAAATTCGCTTAAAGAAACAAAACAAAAAAGAAATGGGAAAATGCAAAGCCAAGGACAAACGCACATGAGGAAAATGGAACGATCAAAATGTGGAAAAAGTGAAGCAATTTACGAGAACACGTCCAGCCATTATGAGTGTCAGCCAGAGTGTGGAGGGGAAAGGCATGGAAGGGTAGGGGAAAAGGAAAAGGAGGGAAAGTTGCTGGAGGAGCTCCAGCTGACTTAAGAAATTTCATGCAAATGCAACTTTTGCTGCAACTGGGAAAGAGTTTTTGAAAAGGTTTATTTGATGCTGTTGCTGCCGCTTGCCGCTAAAGTGCATGTGTCCTGGCTACAAATGTTACCGAGAGTCCTGTGTGTCGCCTGTAGCCCGTATCCTGTATCCAGGCGCAAACTTGCAAGGACAGCATTTGAATTTGAAATTGAAAACAAGTTTATAACGTGAATTGGCAAATATAGCGCTCAATGGCGTAAGACGAGAAGGAGGAGCTCAAAAAGGGATTTTCCTGCTGCCACGCACGACTGACATAGTCAAAAACACACACACACACACATTTATATACATAATAGCACATACTAAGCTGTTTCATATTGACGCACTTGCTTCTCAAGTAGCAACTCTCAAAAGGACTTTGGACTCTGGTCTTCTCTCTCTTGGCTTGGACTTGAACGACTTTTGGACGCTGCAGGCGGGGACTGGCTTTTGTTGTAACTGTGTCGCACACATACACACACAAAGACACACACACACACACTTACACATTTGCCTTAGCAACTTTCATTTGCGTAAGTCGTTTTCAACGTCAACGCCGTGGGGCAAATTGTTTGCCCGCCTCGTTTTTCCATTCAAATTGCTTTCTTTTCGCCTATATAAATATAAATATAAATATGAGAGCAGCACACATATGTACATACATATGTATATGAAAATGTATACTTTTGTTATATAGAGCATTTACTACTAGTATATGCATTGCTGATTTATGTACATTACTCGCATTGTGTTCCATTTACCTAGAGAAATGCAAATGTTGTCGATGCAGTTGCAGCTGCTTTTAACTTTCTGGCAAATACAGGTCAAGTTTCTTGTTCTTCAGGTGTGCGGTTTGTACTATTGTACATACAACTTGGTCGTAACAAAAGTTCCAAGTGCGTTTGACGCACGAACAGAAGAAGCTTAGATTTTGTTCAACGTCAACTGGAACAATGCAAACTCAAGTTTTATCAAAGCTTTGTCAGTTTTTCATGATTTATTTGTAAGCCAAATGTTTTTTTGAAAGTTAGTAAAGAATATTTATTAAATTTTATTTTAAAGTTTAATAATGTAATAATTATTTAGTAAAATACTTTTTAGCTAATTACCTATTCAAATAGGATAATAATTAATTTAGTCATTTTTAACAGGCAGGAATACAGAAATATGCAATAAACTATTTTTTAAAGTGACAATCAACTTAGAGCTCAAACGGAAAGAGCTGGAAGACTACAAATTTGCACAGAAGTTTAATTTTATTGCTTAGGTGCATTCTAAGGAAATTCAACCTGCAAGTGGATTCAAATCGGGTAAATCGGAATGCTTTGCGACCAAACATCTGTGTTTTCGCACGCTTTTCTCTTGAACTTTAATACCTTTATCACATTCCCATAAGTACAATTGATTTCTGGCTAGTTTTTCATATACGAGTATGTATTGATTTTCTACATGCACAAGCTAAGCAAATACCCAAGAAATTGAGTGACTAAAATAATATAGAGTGACTTTACAATTCATTGCAAGCTTAGACTGCAAACAACTGTTAAATTAATCGACTCATAAACAGCTGACAAACTAATGATTATGACTTTCCGATGGCATATAAAAAGCCAGAGCTCCAGCTGAAAAATCAGTGCAGTGCAAGCAGTGAAATCGACAGCAACCAATTCATTAAAGAATTTTTCTTATAAACATTACACATTGATCAACATGAAAACAATTTGTCTGTTTGTTTTTGTTGCCGTGATCGCTGGCGTTCTGGCCGTCGACCATGGCCAGCATCAGACCAAGCCTGGCGATGTTGTCCAGTGGACCACGTCCAATTCGAAGGGAGCTGCCACCTTGAATCAGACAAGTCATGCCAAGCAGGAGACTGGATTCAAGACCTCAACAACAACTGCGGCAACAACCACAACAGCTGCTGATGCCGCTAAACCAGTTGATCAGCCCAAGGAGCCCGCAGCTCCAGCTCCAGCTGCAGCTCCAGCTGCAGAGCCTGCCAAGGACGCGGCTGAGGCTGTGACTACCACTGAAGCTCCAGCTCCAGCCCCAGCAGCTGCTGCCCCGGATGCAAAGGACGCCAAGACTGTCAAGAAACACAAATATTAACTGAAAAAGGACAAGCTTATGACAAGCATATTGACTATCTGAAATGGAAAGATTTTAGATTTATTTTCATATAAATCTCTCGGCAGTTTTATATTTAATTTAATTCATTGTCTTTCTTAAATATATAACCATTAAAATTATAAAAGCAACATGCAACCACAAGTTTGTTAATAGTTATAGAACTGAGAGGATTACATGCTGTAAGCTAGTTTGACATATGTTTGTCTATTTATGACACTCAATAATAAAGCACATAAGAAATATTTGTTGCAATTATTTGAAAGATAGATAAATATAATAATTTTAATTTTCAACTTTAAATCTTTATTTTAAATGTTTTTTTATTTTTATTAATTATATATTTTTAAACGTTTAATTTATAGTATTATTACCTAGTTTTATAATAATGTTTTTTTTTTTTACACAATTTAATCTTTGTGTCGACTGATCATAGTCGATAATAATAATTGCGTATTTATCGATTGATTAGAAAATATCTATCTTCCATTAAGGTATCCAAATTCTTACCGATTCTATGCCTCAAATGGTATTCTATCAAATAGTTGAACACAGTTTACGTTGTAATCGGACCGCAAGGACATCACGTATCCTTTTCACTGCAATAAACACCAATGGCTTGGTTAGCGATAAGTTGGACGGGATAAATGCTGCATAACTAACCGACTAAGTAACAACTAGGAAAAAGCGGCATGTGTCTGCCATTGTATCCTATTATCCTGTTGTTCTCTTGTCCTGTTTTCCTGCCGTCCTGCTGTCCTCTGTGTTTACCTGCAGCATCAGTTCGCTGTCGGCATTGCGGACAACTGAAAATTTAACAAAACCAATTATTTGATTTTAAAATTCCATTAAAAGATATAAAAAAGCAACGGAGGATGCAACAGTAAGCAGCAAGGATGCCAAGGACGAGCTGCTGGACTGGATTGCCGCCTGTTGTGGCCGCCTGTTGACACGCCAGGCCGCCCTCAAGTCAAGGAGCAATGGCTTTGTCTTGGGACAGATAAGCTGAGCACAAAAAAATAGAACCCGAAAGGGTTTAGCACGTGCGAAAGCAGCCATAAATAAAACTCGCACTAGGTGCTTGGATGAGCAAAAAACAAAAAAGGGAAGAAACAGGAAGAAGGACTTGGAGTAGAACTGAGACTGGGATGAAGACAAGGCTAACGACGTTGACAGGCGACCAGCATTTGAGACAGAAGGACACTCCTGATAATGGCTGACAGCCAATTGTGCCGCTTGAGATTGAAAGTAGTTTTGCGTTTAGCTTAGAAATTATAAAGAAAGTATCTTTTGCTTATTGGAACTTTTATTTTTAAAAAAGAACTGGTATGTCAAAAATTTTTTAGCCTATTTGGATATATAAAATTATAAATACAGTCCCTTTAGCTCATTAGAATTTTATGTCATACAACATTCGTGTTGAATCAATTCTTTGTATGAACTTTTAGAAATTGAGCATTTATATCCAAGATATTGTTAGTAATTTTATATTCTTAGAATTAGTAGAAATAGAGTTAATACAAACGTTTCTAGATTTTTTAGCGGGAACAAGTCCTCATTCAAACTTTTAAGCTAAATCAACGATTTGATCCAAACAAACAGACAAACAGACAAACAAACAAACAAACAGACTGACTTTTCATCTCGTTTTGAGAAGGGCACCAAAAATTAATTATCTTCTGAACCAGTGATCGGATTTTGATGATCAAGATGTCATTCGACGCGTATTTTTGATTAGAATAGTAAAAAATTAAAAAAAAATCAAAAAGGCTCCAATAGCCAAATTTGATCCAATCATTTAAATTTTTCCCCTCCCACTTACACCTGTTTATCTCACGAACCAGGTGAGTTTCCAAAAGTCTTAGTATGCACATTTGTAAGTTAAATTGATACCTTTCGATCGGTATATAACTCGACCTGATCGGACAGTCATAGCAAATTTTCCATTCTTACTGTGTATATATGCTAGTCGCCTTCGCACCCTTCGTGCTGCTTTCGTCACTAGCTAAATCAAGTGTCCTCTGCTGGTTAAAAATTCAAATCATACAACATTCGAATTTTAAAATGCTTGTTGTATATTTGGCGTACTTAGGTTGTTTAGATAAGTTAATAGAACTAAGAATTTATATCTTAGAAACGTACTTAGCTTAATATAAATGTTAGAAAATCAATTATAAGTAATGTGTTTATCTGTCAATTTTATGTATTTTCAGTTTGTTGGGATTGCTAGAAATAATGCATTTATATTTTAGGCAATATAAATTATCAGTAAATTCTAAAAATAAGCTTTTGTATCTTAAACTCCTCCAGCAATAGTTGAGGTTCCCTTCTACCTATACGGTATTCCATCTCGAAGTACACACCATTATTTATCCACTAGTTCTTCGCTTTTCTACTTGACATATGACAAATGCTTCAGCTGTTTTTCGCAACTTCTCTTTCTCACGCTTCCAGCTTGTCTCTGTCAGTTGCAGCAGCCGTGTAACTGTTGGTAAAATGTCAACAATTTATGTGCTAGCTTCTTGTTTATTAGCAACTGACAAAGGGATAAAGCGTTGGCAGCTGACCGAACAACGGGGCGTATGAGTAACATAAACTGGACTCCAATTAGAAGACAGCAGATGTTGTCTCTCTCTCTTTCTGTCAACAACAACAACAACAATGCCGTGACATTTTACAATGTGTGTAATGTTGAAAGTGCCACGCCCACAGCATACGAGTATTCCCACTTTTTGCTACCTTATTTCTTATTTGTATTATTTTGCAGGCACTTTGGCTCATGCCACGCCAGCTACACTTTGCGCAAAAGTGTAATTGAAATGCACATTGAAACTTTGAGTATAATGCTCTTACAAGCTTTTTTTTCTTCTTTAGCAAAACTATAAAATACATTTTATATGGGAGGCAGCAGCAAAGTACATAAGTAGAAATTATGTTCGCATGAGGATGAAGCTGATGCAGACGGCATAAAAGTCAGACTCAGACTCAGACTCGGCAACAACAACAACAACAAAAACCACAACAAAAACAACATGATGAAGGAGAACAACAACAAATGCCAGAGCAAAATATGATTTAATAGTAGAAAGTACTTCCTCTATGCTTCGTTCGCACTGCATCTGTAACTTTTTGCCAAGCTGCTTTCTGGCCGTAATTTTGTTAGCGAGTCAAGTCAAGTCAAGTTGAGTCAAGTCTGTTGTGGGGCAGGAAAGAAGGAGGGGAAAGGAGAGAGAGAGAGAGGACTCCTGAAGTTTCTGCGGTGGCTAGCGTAGCATCTGACAGCCGGCTGTCAGTTACTGTGGCTTACACAAAATTTAAATAAATTGATGAACGGCTCGAGGCTGACTATGAAGCATCTCTTAGTTCATAGTTCTCAGTTTCCAGTTCTCAGTTCTTCCTCCAGCAACTGCAGCTTCGCTGTTGATTTGCTTAGCCGCTGGGCTTGTTAAGATCCAACGATGAATTCTCGTTCATTTTTTTTTTTGGCAACTGTGCTGTAAACTTGCTGCAAATTGTATTAGAGACTTGATGGAATTCAGCTGGCATTGCTCGAGGCGAAGACAAGTGCAACTGCAACTGCAACGGCAACTGCAACTATGTCCAAATTGTATTATGCATAGGAAAATGCCAGGCACAGGCATCCACTCATTCAGTCATCCAGGCACCAGGCACATGTTGTTTGAAATGTGGTAACAGCTGCCAGATGGCTTAAATGCTTGCTGGGTGGCGGCAACAAGCCCGGCCTAAACTTCATGTGGCTTGCGGCTTCACATACGCCACATGCAGAGCGACCATGAAGTCATAAGTTCTAAGACGGTAAATGAAAGCTGAGTAAAATATCGATTGTTGCATATAATTTTGCTATCGATTACTCTATTAATTATTCAAATGCAGTAAAATGATGAAACATTAAACAATATTATAATTTAAAAGTTTGTTAAACTCATTTAAATATATATTTCCAATAAAAGCAATCGATTTATTTTATTGACAATTAATTTCAAGCCTATCGATGTAACAGGTACGCTCGATTTGATCGATCAATTTGATTGTTATGCAAAAATATCGATAGATTGCTTAAGCATTGCAGTTTAATCTAATCGATAACCAGCGCTCGTTCAATGATTTATCGATTGTCATATATTTATCGATTATATATAAACTCGAATTTATAAGATAATGGATATTTGGCGTACATTATTTTATATATCAGATAGTATGCTCACTCCGATAACTTATCGATTTGTTTTTACTCAAAAATATCGATAGGTTGCTTTAAACTTAACTCCTTATACACATTTACCACCTTACAGTTGATGCGCTCTAATTCACGCATGATTAATAAATGCACCACGAGACTTTCAAAGATCTATCACATGACGCATACGCCTCGTTGTGCACTGAGTGTGCGACACCCACACCCCCGCCCACGACGTTCTACTATAAAACGCCTTTTAATCGAACGTGTCATTAAACTTTCCATCAATTTGTGACGCACACGAACAAACCGTAAAGTGTCTTTGACAATTTTGTTCTGTTTTTTTTTACGCTCTTCCACTTTTAAGTTGGATATAAAAGTTTTTTCCACCCACACGCACACTCGCACACACACACACACACACAGGTTTATAAACAATTTAAGTCATACATGTGTTGTTTTTTCAACACAAGACAAACAGAGCTAAGCTTCTCCCTTGCCTTGTCTCTTTTGACACCCCCGCTTAACAGTTTTGTGCAGCCAAAACGTGTTTATGTCTGTTCATTGTCACATTTACTTGTAAAGTTTTCTTTTTTTTCTCTCTAACCCCTTCCCCGGGCATCGGAATTGCTCCTGTTACTGCCACTGTGCCACAGCCACTGCCACTTTGGGCCAGGCCAAGAGTATGCTCCTTAGACATGTCAGCGACACAACAGACACTTGCAGTCTGCACCAGAGTCGAGTCGAGCGCGCTGACACGGCGATGGCAGAATGTCGAGGGGGAGGTGAAAAAAAAATTGAATGCCACAACGAGGCAAGGAGCAAAACGGAAGCAAATAAGCACAGCACAGACGACGATTAAAAGTGCAGACGTCGCTGGGACATAAACAAGGCAGGAAGTTGTAAAAAACACATAAACAAAGTTGGCAGGCAAAAACTAAAACAAAAGCTGCCTTCGACCTCGAGCTCAGCTCAGCTCCAGCTCCTTCTTCAGCTGCTCTCTCAGTCACAGTCTCAGTCAGCCAAAAGAATTTGTTCTCGTTCTCGGCATTGTCGTCGTTAACTTCGTGCCAAACTACACACACACACACACACACACAAACAGTTAGAAAATCGGCTGGCTCACAGGATATGTTAGGCGTCTGTCGATTCGCAGTTCAAGGACCAAGAACAACAGCTGAGAATTGAAGACAGAGACAAAGATTGGAGACTCTTTTTTTGTTAGAATACTCGTTTTTAAATATAAAAGCTAGTGAGTAGTTACTTTTAGTCTGCAAAGGTTATTGTCAATTTTAATCACAACTTTAACATGATTATTTGATATTTTTAACACTTAGATAAGGTAAATTAAAGTGCTGATGCGGCATAATGGATACATGCAATTTAATAAAAGAAACATATTATAAACTAAATATGTATATTACAAAAAATTAAGTAATTAAAATAAATAAAAACAAATCAAATATAAAAAATTACATTATACAAATTTATATATTTTCTCTTGTTTTTGCCAATTCAAAATATATTTTAATGGCCAAATTATTGTAGACTACTAAACTTTATTGACGTCGATAAACTACGGGCAATCAGGACATAATTTGAATTACCAAACATAATTGTCTGGTAACAATAAAAATTGTCAAGTTATGTGATACTTGATACTGAGTACCATAAAAACTATAAGGTGTTATAGCAGCTACTGACATCTGATCTATAAGAAATAGCGGATCGAATTTAAATAAAATTTGATTCCCCCTGATTGTAAATTTAAAATTTAAACCTTTTGTAATAACTATAATGCTATACAAAATCGAACTACACTGCTAAAAGTATACTCATGACCTGGTCAAAAGCGATGACAATATTGTTATGATCCTTTTTATAGTGCAGTTGCAGATCGATCGTTGTTGTTATTCTTATTTTTTTATATTCTTTTTATTTTCATGTTGGCTGCCAGAAAACGTCTGCTTAGCGGTTGCATTTCCGCGTGGGCATCCTGTCGTTCTACTGCAGTTCCTTAACAGCAAACACACACACACACACACACCAATTCGAATATATAAATATGCATACGTGCGCATAGAAGCCCTTTCCCTCTCTTTCTTTATATTTTTTGTAGCCCTCTCGCTCTTTCTAGTGCTGCTTCAAGCACTTCAACCCACTTGAGAAATAAGGATTACAATTTCATTTCAATTTCCTGCTTCTCTGCTTGTTATGCACACAAACAAAATGCAGCCAAGAATGACAGTAGCTACTTGCCACGCCCACAGCCCAAAAGTAGGCGCTCTTGTGCAAGTGTGTGTGTGTGTGTGTGTGTGAGTGCGTGTTGTTTACTCAAGGCTTAAGGTTTGAAATGGATTTGTTTGACTGGCAGCAAGCCGACTTGAGCACGACTACACACTGAGCAGATAGTCTTCCCCCTTCTATTCTCTCGCCACCTCCATCCCCCCTCTTCTCTCCTGCTGAACACATGTCGTACACGCTCAGCGCCATTTAAGCTATTTAACAGCTTCCTTGAGCTGCAGTTTTCCTCTTTGCTTGCCTAGTTTTCAATTTACTTTAGTTTTTACCCCCGTCTTGCATTTTGTTTTTGTTTTTCTCCTTATCTCTGTCTCTGTCTCTATGTCTGTCTTTGTCTTTGTCTGTGCCATGGCTATGGCTTAATTAGCTTTTGTTGGCTTGGCAAAAGTTTTTTCCAGTATTTCGTTTTTCGTATTTTTTTTTTGTATTGTCTGCTTTTGGCCTTTATTATTATTTTCAAGCGTTTTTTAATTTGTAATTTTTATGCCGCTTCTTTTTCCTTCGTTCCTTATCATCATCATCATTATCATCATGATGATGCTCATTATTATCATCATTGTCTTGTTCTGTGCCTTGCTGCACATTAAGCGGCTTCTACTTTAGCTGCAATTGAGTTTGGAGTGTAATGGCCAAAGTTTAATGAGAATTGGGTAGTTAGTTGGCATTTAAGTTGGCTAAGTGAAATCGTTTGTGGTTCAGGATCGTAACTCTCAGCAGAGATGGAAAGAGAGAAAGTAAGAAAAGAGAGAGCGAGAGAGAAATGTTTAAGCAATGCAATATCATTTTAATACAGTTTTTAAGATAGCTAATATTATTATTATTTATTATCAGTTGCGTTTAGGATAGTTTGAATAAGTTATTTTCAGTGATTCAAGAAAATTCAATTAAACATCTCTTATCTTTTAGCAAATTCCAGACTTGTTAACATTTGTTTTGCTTTTTTTCTGAATATATTTTCTTATCGAGTTAGTTTAATAAAAACCTTCGAGAAAACCGCTTTTTGTTTAGACATGTCTTCAAATGCCAGCAAAGAAGTGGCTTTCGTTTTGTGTAGTGCTCACTGTGGTGCTGCAAACCACACAACGTCCTCCGGACATTCCAGGATTAATCGAAGCAAAAGTTTGGAGTTCGAATAATGTAACTAGGGAGCATTACCTTCCGCAATTTCCTGGACTAAGTCATGCCAAGGATTGGAGCACGCAGCTCTCTACGGTCGATGCACCAGTAGAAGATGACAAGACACAACGAGAGGAAGCTCAATCAACCTCAACAATATCACCAATAACACCAACATCAAATTTGAAACATAAGAGAAGGATGAAGACTACACCAAGAACGCCCAGGACAACCCCAAGAAAGAGAAGCAAGAAGAAAACTACAATAGCAACAACAACGAAAACAAAAGCAACGAAGAAAAGCAAGCATGTTAAAAAAAAGAAAAGTACGAGAAAGCCAAAAAGGAAAACAACCGAAGGAACTACAAAAAAGATCCGCACGAATCAAAATGCTAGAGATCATAAAAGAAAACGCACAAAATCATCTACAGAAAATCCCCGAAAAAAAACTAGAAAAGCGAAATAATTAATAGAAAAAAATGTGCTGAAAAATGTAAAGATTGTAAGGAAATAAAACAATAAATTGCGATAAATTATCATGAAATATCTATCAAATCAGGTGTCTTTCAAAAGTGTAGCTAATATCTTGTTGAAAATGTATTATTTATTTTAATAAATTTTGCAACTTGCATAAGAAATGAGAAATATATATTTTGAATATGAACCTCTTGAAAATAAAATATAATTAATATATACATTTGATTCGAATTGTAAAAATCTATATTATAAATTTAACAGATTTATTCTTTCATATATTTAGAAAATTTCAACAAATATAAATTTCATTGAAATAAATTACAATTACCAGACACTTAATTTTGATGTCGTGAAAATATTGAAATAAAGAAAGTTTTTATTCAAAAAAATTCTTGAATTCTATAATAAAATTATCCGAAATTAATATTTCTCTAGGTTTATTTAAAACATTTTAATAAATATTAATTTTATTTAAATAAATTGCAATTGCCAGACACTTGATTTTGATGTTGTCGTCTATTTCAACCTCCATGAATTTGATGTTGAGGTCCTTGGGCTGCTCCCACAGCAATCTATTTATTATTTTCTATTTGGATGCCAACAACATGAGCTTCGTACACTCACTTCCATAAATATTCATTGATAAAAACCAAAAGAGAGCAAAGGAAGGAAAGCAAACAATTCAAATTCAAAACTCTCGCTCTTTCAAAAAATAAAAGACAAACGACACAGAAAATTGTTACATTGCAATGGGTAAAATTTGCTGTGAAACTCGTTGGAAATGCCTTTTGTTTTATAAATTTGCAGCATGCTGGTGGCACGATATGTAGCATGTAGCATGTATTGAAATGGAACACATTTTTATGCAACAAATATGAATTGTGTGGGGAGTTGGTGCTGAAGCTGCCACAGCATTTTGTGGCGCTGGAAATCGGGCATTAGCGTTTGTTTGATTTAGGTCAGTGCGACTTTGTTGCGCCCCTTGCCACGCCCACTCTCTATGGAGTTTCCACTCTCTCTGAGAATCAACACTGAGAGAATTTTTGTCACACGGCAAGTTCCCAAATGAGGATTGAGGGAGGGAACTTGGGCCTCAGAGGTGCAGGGATTTATCCTAACGAATGTGGCTGCGTTTCATTTAAATTTAAATGAACAACGTTGAATTGTGTTTTGAGGCACTGCAATTTGCTGTTTGGAATGCTGAATGTTAGCCATGCTTCTAGCTGTTTTGGTTGCTGCTGTTGTTGTTGTTGTTGTTGTTGCTGCTGCTGTTTCTGTGCTTTTAATCTGTGTCACAATATTTTCCATGTGTGTGCCTTTGTTGTGTTTCCTCTGCGTTGCGTTTTAGTGCTGGGGGAAATGTTTTTCGACATCCATAAAATATACTACGTGTACTATAAATTTGTTTTGCCACATTTTTTTCATTCCCCTTCTTCTTCTCTCCTTGTTCTTCTTCTCTTAAGCTGCAAAATTTATTTATGTTAGAGTTTTACATTCTGAATGTTTTTGCTTATTGTTTTGTTTTCAATACTTGAGCAATTTTTGGCGCTTCTGTGATTTGTTAGTGTGCAGTGTGGATATGTGTTTTTATTTTTATGGATTAGTTGCTGGCAGTGCCAAAATATGAATTGCTGGTATTAAGTTTCTAAAGCGGTCGTTGAGAGATCACAGGCTTTCCCACAGATTTATTGATAGAGAAAATTCGTTGTTGCATTTACGAACTAGACGATTAAGAAGCATTTTCCAAGGGATTTCCTCTGATCTCTTTTAGATTCTGTTTTGTTTGCTATTTAATCAGAGCAGATAATAAAAAATAAACTTGCAGGTTAGATCTAGATATTCTAAATAAGATGATCATCAAGGAAATCGATATAGTTTTAACAATGCACTATGGGGCGAAATCCGAAAAATCGAATATTTAGTCATTTTATCATAGTATTAATATTACTATTTTTTTTGTGTTAAGATCTTCAGAAAACTTCAAACTGTAAAGTTCAGTACCAAAAATTTAACATAACAGACCAATGTTAAACTTAGCAGCTGTTAAAGTCAACTTTTGCTGTCAAAAAGAACATGCTTTAAGATTGCAATATTTTTGCAGCCCATTTTCAAATCGGTATTTCTCAAAGGCTAATCATTTTTTTAAAAAAATATAAAATGGATACCAATCATACGGGCTTTTACTATGTGTTGGTTGTACTAGAATTTTGTATTTGTGCGTGTTCTGTTAATATTTTGTAAAATTAGATAATGCTTTGAAAGCTAATTTCTTGGAAAGAAATATCAACTTTGCGAAAGAATTTTGCAATGATGCTTAACGAGGCTTAATGTACTTCCAACTGTATGTCGTAGGTCCATTCATTGTTGTTTTAAGGCAATTTGTCTCAATGTGAACAATTTGCTACACTCTGCGCAAATGAATATTTTAGGACGTAACCTCACCATTTTTCAGTGTTGATTTGCTGGCTTGTCGTATGAGATATTTGACCAGTTTTTGAGGTTTTTATTATTAACTCGAAAACTACTTCGGATATTTTGATGCGGTTTTTTTTCCAGTGCTATGTGTACCCATAGAAATTTTTTGAAAAAGTGGGCATGTCAAAATCTCCGCCCCAATTTTTTTTTTTTTAAATTTTATGCTCACAACCATTTATAAGAGCACACAACTTCCTTTGTCAAAAAATTACTTTTTCTCTTTATTGCTAATAATAAACAAGGTCAAAGCTTGTTATTTGGAATAAAAATTATGAGCTTAGTTGCTTTTATACATACAAAAAAAAAAAAAAAAATTAAGGGCGGGGTTGGCGACACGCCCACTTTTCCAAAAATATTTCTGAGGGTGTACATAATATTAATAAAAAAGTCGCATTCAAAAACCTAGCTTATTTTAAAAGTTATTAATAAATATTCGATTTTTCGGATTTCGCCCCACAGTGCAATGTCATGCAAGCTGAAAATGCAAACGGACAAAGGAAAAGAAAATTACTATAACACAAAATTCAGCTGGTATAATACATTATTTTTCTAAAAATATTTCAGCATTTTTATTTTATTAATCGCTTTGTTTGCCTTTTCAAAATGCCAACAATAACACCCATCGCTACCTTATCGAGTGTTTTGTGTGCACTGCATGTTTTTGTTGTTGTTGATTGCATTTGTTGTACAATAATTTATGACTAAAATAGTTAATGAATTGAAAAAATGGCATGTGTCAGCACAGCACATGAAATGTTTTTTATACAAATGTCCAGGCCTGTGGTGCCTGGTGACGATGTGTGGCCATTTTTCCCCCTCCCCACTTTCCCTTCTCCCCTCACTCTGTAGTCTGTTCCAGTTGGTCTGCAATTGTTGTTGTTGTTGTTGCTGTTGTTGCTGTGCGGTCGCCTGGCTGCCTCTGTGATTGGCAGTTGCATTGATAAGTGCCACAGGGCCATAAAAATGTGCATGGCCAAAAGGCAGAGCGGACAGGCAGTTGATCTATATTCATACAATTTCTATACCACAATATATTTATAAATGCTGAAACTTAGCTCTGTTGGCCTGTTGACTTTCAACAACAATAACAAATCTTAACAAGAAATTTATGTAGTGGCTAAAAACTTAAAAGGCAACTGTCCAATACAAAAAGCTCACTCTGACTCACTGTGGTCTGCTTTTTAATGATCAAGATGCAATCATCATTTTAGGCACTTATTGTGGGCTCTATAAAAGTTGGTAGCACCTTTACATTAACCACATTAAGCACACAGTCTTGCCTCAAACACAATGTATTTCCTTTGGCTGCTGTTGTTGATTTTGCCACAACTTTTGGCCTTGTCAAGGGCACAGGATTCAGCTTACAATGGATTACGAATGCATCGGGAAGCAGCATCAACACCAACGCTCATCAACATCAATGGAACCACCCGCAATGATACCAATAGCAGCTACACTGAAAGCACCACCCAGCCACAATTGACAACAAAAGCATCGACTGCATTTAGGGCGACAACGAACATCTTTGAAAGATTCCTAACCAAGTCACACACCACGCGATCTTCAGTGCAAAACTTAGTCAATACAACCACCGAGGGGCTGTGGCTCATGAGAACCACGGCTAACAAAACTACAGGTGTTCCACCAACGACAACAAAACGTAGTTATAAGCCAACTTATTTCAACATATTAACCAAATATACAACAATACCTACAGCAACAACAAGGACAACGGAAACAACAGCAACAACAACCAAAACAACTTTTACTATACCAACAACAACAGCAGTTACTATTACTATACCAACAACAACAACTACTATTACTATGCCAACAACAACAACAACAACAACAACTACTACTATTACTATACCAACGACAACAACAAAAACCCCCTCAACAACCACCACAACAACATCTGAGAAACCAAAATTAAATCTTACCTCAACTCATCGCCACGTTCTTCATTCTGGCCATCATTGGAGCCCTACAACAATCAGATCTGTTGCCAAAAGCAATGCCAATCCTAAGCCTCAATCCTCTGTATCTGTTGTATTCCTGGTAGTCCTACGAATATTCAGCAAATACATTTAACCCATTAATGGCTGCCCATAGATCGGCTGGTACGATTTTGACGAAATTTTGAAATGTGTGCCTAGAAGACCATAGAAGTTGAAAGAAAAAAAAAAAAAATTTATCTTCAAATTTCATTTTTTCGATTTCCATACATTTTTCAGCTTTTTTCGCCAACATTTTGTATGAAGAAAAAAACCTAGATATTCACCTGTAAAAAACTACAGGTATAACAAGGATAACAAAACTGTTCATATTTTATACTCATATTTTAATTATTTCTCTTTACTATGAAATAAATTGTGCCTCGATATCTCTCACATGCCCCGAGCTAGAATTTTTAAAGTGTCAATACTTTTTTGGGTATTTAAATACCCATTAGCTTTAAATGGGTTAAAGAAAAGAAAAAAAAAAAGTATACATAATTTATTTATTTTACGAGTATAAAAATGTATGTATTCATAAATTACTGTACAAGTTATTATTATTTGATATAACAAGTAATTAAGCAATATCTAGAATAAATATTATTAATATAATAATTATTATTCACAAATTGTAATAAACTAAATTCAACTAAATAAGATTTCTCATCGCATATCTTTTTTAGCCCACATAAGCAGCTGAAAATTCTGCAAATATATTAAAATAACTACTTGAAAACTATTTATTTAATCTCTAGTGTTATTAATTTCACTTCAATAAAGGCGTTTACCAACCAAATAAATATTTAGTTTGAAAAAAATGATTCTGAATTGCGAGCAATTGAGTACAATTGGGTACACTGAGTACATGGGTTAAATGAGTTTTTTAATAATCATTTTAATTATAATTCTATAAACCATGTTCGCTTTATTTCCATGGCATTTTCAATTAAAGCTCTAATTCATTTTCATTTACATTTTTACTATGATTTTCATTACTATTTATACGATGCGTCGTTGAAGGCAAAAAATGTTAAAGCTATACAAAAAATTTGGAGCATCAAATTGGATTAAAGCATCGTAAAAAATTAGCCGAAAAAGAGCTAAATCGATTTAATATATATGCATATGTGTATGTGCATGTGTATATTGTTTTTTTTCGACTGCATGTCGAATAAAATATGTCACAAACTGTTCATAAATTCATTTAGCGCATAAAATTGGCGCCAGTTGATGGCGCTCTGCGTGTGCAATTGCCAGTGAATTATTAAACATTTAAAAGTGCATTTCATATTTGTTTCGGGGCGACAGACCAAAAACGAAAACCAATCTATATATATGTACATTAGGGTGGGTCAATTTTTTTCGACCCAATGCGGTTATCAAAATCGTAATCTACGGTGAATTCTAAGAAGATTTGCCCAAGAAACCATAGGTCTAAAATCATTTTCGAGCTTCCGATTTTTAACGAGAAACTTTGCGTATTTTTTTGTCATTTTAAACACGCGTAGATACCTAAGCGAGTGCATAAAAAATATATTGTTTCACTTAACTTTTTTTTAAGAAAATTATAAATTTTTAAAAATATAAAAATAAAATAAAAAATTAAAATTTTATTTTTAAAATTTTTTATACATTTAAAAAAAAGTTTTAAATAATTAAAATTTAAAAAAATGGCATTAATTTGCATTTCACCGATAATTTACGCCCTTTTTAGCGCCACGCCCACTTTCATTTTATTTTCAAAAAATGCCTTGATGTATTGAGATTATGTACTTCAAGTTTCAACCCGATATCTAACCTAGTTCAAAAGTTACGGATTTTTGCCACCAACATTGGCAAAACAAACCAAAAATGGGTACAAAATACATGCAAAATACATATAAAATGGTACCAAATTTGTATGCATTTTGTACCTATTTTCGGTTTGTTTTGCCAATGTTGGTGGCAAAAATCTGTAACTTTTGAACTAAGTGAGATATCGGGTTGAAATTTGAACTATATATTTTCAATACTTCAGAGCATTTTTGGAAAAAAAAATGGAGTGGGCGTGGTACTAGAAAGGGCGTAAATTTACGGTCAAATGCAAATTAATGCCAATTTTTGTAATTTTATATTTAACATTTTTTTTTTTAATTTAAAAAAAAATTTTAAAAATAAAATTTAATTTTTTTATATTATTGTTACATTTTTAAAAATTTTTAGTTTTCTTGAAAAAATGTTAAGTGAAACAAAATAATTTTTATGCACTCGCTTAGGTATCTATGCGTATTTAAAGTGACAAAAAGATACAAAAAGTTTCTCGCTAAAAATCGGAAGCTCGAAAATGATTTTAGACCTATGGTTTCTTGGGCAAATCTTCTTAGAATTCACCGTAGATTACGATTTTGATAACCGCAAGGTGCGTTTTTTTTGGTCCATACAAATTAACCCACCCTAATGTACATACATTTATGTATGCAGTGTGCTAATATATTGATATATATATATATTGCAAATACTATACTATTCAGCTATAAGTATTTTATGCACGTTTGCCATTAGCTGGCGCGTGATGTCGTCGTCATCGATGGGCGGTAAAAGTTTCTTTTGGCCAACAACAACAGCAACTGAGGCTGTTGAGTGTCAAGTTCAGCACACGAATTGTGGCAAGCTGCAAGTTGCCGGGCTAAGCGGCCATCAAAATGCTATACGATACACGGCACTTGACAGCTGCGTTACGTATACGCCATGTGAGTTAAAGGAAAAAGTAGAGTTGTAGAAATAATAAACACTAAAGTCTGGCTGATGATTTAATACCCAACCGGTTTTGACTGCAATACAAATATATTATTATGATTTTCGGCTACACATTAACTTGTTTGTTTCTGATTAAAAATTTAAAACTACTATATTTCAATCAAGACTTTACTCATATACATTATACTCTTTAGAGGTTTATTATTAGACATCCTTTTTCAATGCGTAACAAACTACCTCACAACTCTGTAATACCTTTAACTAGAGTATAAATAAATTTGCACGCAGCTGTTGCGATTTTCACCTTGTGAAAGTTTGCATTTGCTTTGCCATTTCCAAAACGTCAAGTTCACTCGCTTTGCTCTTGGCCATGTTGACACAGCTGACGGGCAAAAGAAACCAAAAAATAGAAAGAAAATATATACGTACGAGTATATACGAGAAAGAGCAACAATTCCAACAGCTGCAATGTCTGAAACAGAAAAAAAAACAAGAGGATTCAAAACTTTTCCCAACACACGGCGCCAAAAACTGTAGCTAAAGGAAATTCTTCGTTTTTTGTATGCAGATTTAAAGCTGAGAAAATTTTAAGCAAATTCACTTTAAAATTATTATTTAAAATCAATAAATCAATTTGGTTTATTTAAAGTGTAAAATTTCATGACAGCACTCCAGGGATAGGAATTAAACGCATTGTTTTCGGTGTTATCGCCAACGGTTGGACTCGCTTCTTGTAACTTGGCGAACATCGGAGGCAATGTGACCTGTATTTCAGCCTGGCCCACAAAATCGGGATTGGTTGTCAGTATAACATCCTGCGAAATGCCAAATGAGACGCTCTCTGGATTCTCGGACTGGAAATTCGAATAAGGACTTGTCTTAGCCATTGTTGCGAGAGTACAAAAAATGGCAAAGACCTTATTAAACATTTTATTAATTTTTCTTCAGTATTGTGACTTTGTCTGTTAATGTTGATGAACTGTTTAAAATTGCTATAGGTTTTTCCAATTTATACGATTGGAGTTCTATAAGCCTTCTGTTTTCTGTGCATCGATAACAACTTTACAGGCTGCTTCTGTTGACTTTCTTGCTAATCGCTTTATAACGATTTATCAATAACATTCTTTCAAATGTTTTTCTATCAAATATTTTATTAATGACAGATTGCCTAAATATGTCCGAATGATAGCAATTCTTAAGTTTAAATTGATAACAATTATCGGCATAGTATAATTAATCTATCAAAGACTGATAAACATTTATGGTATTAATTCAAAAAATAGGGGAATGTGTAAAGAGTTGAACAGACATTGAAACTGGAACGTTTTGGAACTGCTTTCGATTAAAATGTTCATTACTTTATTTTTCCCTCTTTGAAAGCAAGATATGTATGTATGTATAATCTGTTAACTGAGAAATACTTAGAAAAACTGGTCTGATAATTATATCATGGACTTTATTCATATTTTATTAATATTCTCATAAGTTCTTGTAGTTTTTTAACCAAGGAATTTTCGGAAATTGTAAGAAAAGAAGACTTAGTTTTAGTTAGAAGCATATTTCTGCACATAATTTTAATGAAAAGAATAGTAACGAATGAAAATAGTATTGGGAGAGGCAGTGTCGCTTTGCTGTCTGATGATTTAAATTTAAAAATACGTCTTTTCTTCTAGAAACTCCTTAACGAATATACCCAAAATAAAACATAATTTCATAAAAAAACTCTACAATATGTTCTTGTTGTAATATTTTATTTTTCAATACATTTTCAATAGTATTTCATTGGATAAGCATCAATTGTTGTGATATTTTAAAGGATGCTAGATCTGTATTTTCGGCCAAAGCGCTTCTTCTTCTTCCTCTTGTCCTTGTTGGCCCTCTTTGTTGTTGTTGCCACGGTAGTTGATTCCAATGTGGTGGTTTCCGGCTCCAGGGTTGTCGTGCTCAGAGCATCGCTCTTCAGTGTCTCAAAAGCCATGTTATCGAAACTCATGAAGGGCACGTCCATAGATTGAGATTCTTCATTTGTGGACTTCATGAAGATGGACATGAGGCTCTGATAAGGCTCAGCCTGGACAGCCACAAAGCTTAAAGCGAGAAGAACAACAATCGTCAGTGTCTGCATTTTAGAAATGTATCTTTTGCTTGTTGGAAGTTGAAGTTGTGAGACAAACTGTGACTTAGAGACGGCGAGTCTTTCTATTTATAAGTCAAGTAGGGAATCTGTTTTATTAATGAATCTGTTTTCTGGATTGATGCAAGTGCAAGTGATTTATAAAAACAGTTGAAAACAGTTGCCGATTATCAAAAGCTGTGTTAAACCGTTGGCCAGTTGGACTATAAAAGCTGTCACTAATGGCAATTGGAATTCAGTTTGCATTGAACAGTTCTTGTGATATAATTAAAATAAAGTAAAATGCGTTTTCTACCAATTTTAACAGTTTCTGCCGTGCTTGCTGTGGCTTTAGTGTCATTGCCAAGTGCAGTTGAGGCAGAGGCTGAAGCCAAGGCTGGAGCTGAAGCCTTGCCTGAACCAGTTCTGCCAGAGAACTCCGAGCTGAAGAAGCCAAAGCCAAAGCCAACGGGAACAACCACAATGTCGCCCAAGGATCTGTTCCTCATGCATGCCCAGCAGTCAACCACAAAGAAAGGTTCCAACAATCGAAAAAAGGGATCATCTCGAACAACAACAACAACTGCAACTGCGGCAACAACAACAACGACAACAACAACAGCAGCGTCAGTCGCAGCAACAGCAAAGCCCAAGAACAAACCAAATGCCAAACCCAAGGCCAGGGGCAAGGGCAAGGCCAAGGGCAAGGGACAGGTTCAGGGCCAGGATAAGGGATGCAAGACGAGCCAGAAGGGCAACCGCAAGAGTCGCGCCAATTGCCAGCACTCGCATCACAACAAAACAGTTACCACCCACATGGACACGGCCATCAATGAGACAGTTACACCAATTAATCCTGCTGATCCAATTGCAACTCCTACTGTGGATAAGCCAGGCCAAGATGACACTCTGACCACAGCTGCCCTGATCATGGATAGATCGGATGACGTCAACCAGGAAATGGCGGCCAATGAACCACAGCCAAGCATTGTGCCATTCGATAATCCCAATGCAACCACCACAGTTTTGGCCAATGGAACTCTGAAAGAGGTCAAAACCAAGGCCGATCTCATTGCTCTCGATAGCGTCAATGGAACTAACGATGAACGCAATGTTTTCCCATAATACCCGGATCAGATCAACCAAAGACTTAATGAATTCATACTATGCATACTTATTATATGTCTTAATGTATTAATACTATGTATATTTATTATAAATATTATGTAATTAAATATTTTATTTTAAATATATCAAAATTCAAATTATATATATATGGAAGTCGAAGACATTTTAAGGTATTGTTAAGGTTTTATAAACAAGCAAGAGCGCAGTGAGTCTCTGCGTGTGTAGTCTCTCACTAGACTGATTGCCAAGTCACCTCCTGTGACACACACTCACACCAGAGCCACACTCGATGACAGCCTCTGCTGTCATCCCACTCCAGCAATGTCAATACTGCCCAACACTATTAGGATTCACAGTACTAGTATGAACTATCCCATCTCCGACATATATTATTTTTGGTATTTGGTCCACAATAGGTAAAATTAATAAATAAATAAAATAAAATAAGTAATCAGAATATGTCTCAGCCAACTTTTGATTAGATTAAGTATTCAATTCATATCTGTAAGTATATTCTCATTTTTCGCATTATGCAAATATGATTCTCCAGTTAATTGACGACAGCTCAACTGTTTACTGCACTGCAATGAATACAGATTTAGAAATTCATATGCAGATGGACTCGGCTTTTTGAAATGCACAATTGGAGAAACTCATTAGCATTAAAATGCAATTAGGGTCAATTAAAACACTTGAAATGTCCGAATTGTACAAGCCAGGCAAAATCCATTGATAATAAACATGCAATGGCCTCGACATGGATATATAGAAAATGCAAAATGCTAACTGAAAATGCGAAATGCAAAATTTTCCAACTGTAATGCACAAGTTTTGCGCGGTTGAAACTGAAATTCAGATAGCACAATAACAAAAAAAATGGTGAAAAAAACTTTAATAAATGCTGAAACGTGGCCATAATTTCTAGTTACTTTTCTAATCTGCTGATAATATTAGAGGCCATAAATTTTCGCATGCTTTCATAAATTGTTCGTGCATAAATTCTTGCGCTGAAATCTCTGCTACTGCCCCTTTCTCTTTCTCTCTCACTCTTTCTCTCTCTGGCGTTATCGCTTTTTTTTGGAGCAATGAAAATATTGTTGGGTCCTGCAGCAGCTTTTCAAATATTCATTCATGCAAATTCATTAACGTACTTTTTTTTACTTGGCCGTCGCGTTATGAATTCAAAGGCTGAACATTGGGCAGACAGAAAAAAGAATATTCCATATACGTATTGTATATTACGTATACGCCACCGCAGAGAGCGAGAGATAGAGAGCGAGAGATGGAGATAGAGAGAACAGAGCGGCTATGTAAAGTGGTTTGTTTTTTATAGCCGCTGCAGACGATTGAGTTTTCTTCATTTTGTTTGTATCTGTGTCTGTGTTTGTGTTTTGCTTATGTGTGTGTGTTGGTCGACCGCCATTTTCCACGTAGGCAACTCTTAAGCATCGCGGAAAATGTTCACAAAATGTGTGGCAAAAATGAATTTGTTGAAAAAAAGCAGCTGCCGCTACTCTTTCCTCTTTCTTGTGAGCCCCTTCCTACAATTGCGACTCCTACTCCTGCCGTTATTAAAAATACAACGTAGTAAATTAAAAAACTGCAGTGAAAATGCGAAAAAGAGAAGCTAAAAATGTTAGAAAAACGCAACAAAAGCCGGTAAAAATGTTCCGTCTGGACCATCGCTGTCTTGGCTGCGGTTTTTCTTTTAGCTTTATTTCCCCAAACATTCGGAAGAGTCTTACTTTTATTTGCATTTGCATTTGCCGTTCGTTTCGTTTCGTTTACGTTAACATTTTCACTCTTGTCTTGTTTTGTTTTTGCTTTGTTTTTGCTTTCCGCGCGCATTTGCCGCTTTTTTAATTTCTCAACAAGCTTTTTGACGTCAAAATAAGCGTAATATTTAGTTGTACTCGGAAGGCAAAAAGAAGTGGCAAAAAAGGGAAAACAAGAAGAATATTATGTTTAGCAATGCGGAAGTAAGCATTTTATTTCGCTATGTTTCTCTTTCTTTCTCTGTCTATCATCTCTTTTAGTTTCTCTATTTGTTGTTGTTGTGGCTTTACTTTTTAATTATGCAAGTGAAAATGTAAATTTCCGTGAAGTGTAATAAGCATAGTTGAAATCTTTCGTCTTTGTTTATGAGCTGGTTTTGTTTATTCAAAATGAAGTGCACAAAAATAATGCTATGAAAATGAACCCGCAGACTTGTTGAAATTTGCATAAATAAAATGTTTAAATTAACTAAGAAAACTGTTTTTCTCTTTTCTTTACAGGTGAGTTCTTTTCTGAGAATAAACAGAGAATATGTGAGTACAGAAATATGATTCTTTTATTGTTGGTCAATTGCATTAATCTGGTCAAAATCAAATGATTGCCAACTTTATTTTCCATTCAAGTTAATGCGAGCTCCAAAATTATTATGCTGAGATTAACAAAGATCATTATTGAATTTTAATTTCTAGCTGCTGAAATCAAAAATCAATTTAGTTTCCAGCTTTAATTTCATTTGAATCCATAAGACAACTTTTATTGTTCCAACTGAAAATCTCTGTTCAGCTGAAGTTATCAAGCAAAATGTTTATTTTCCTCGTAAATAAACGATTACCACAAGTTTTTATAAGATATGCTTGTAAATTTGCTTAAGTTTACTATGGTTTATATCATTTTTAAGAACATTTTCAATACATTAAACGATGCCACAAAAATGCGAAACGAAGTCAGACGATTGAGATAAATATCGTGCATAAATATCATAAAAGAATGTGCCATAAAAACGCGCAGATTATCGTAGAATATGGCAGGATAACGCTATGAGTATGAGGAGTCAAACTTTGAGTTTCGAGATATCAGCGACAGTTTATCTCTGGGCAATTCTTGTGGTTAAAAGGAAGAGAAAGGGAGGCAGAGATGCAGGAAGCGGCCACGTCAAGGCATTATGAAATATGTAGAACGCCTAAAAATATGTTCGAGCAGCGAAAATTCAAAGCAATTTAGCGTAAAAAGGCAGCAGAAGCAGGGAAGATGAAAGGAAGTGAGAGATGGGAAGAAGGAAGGAGAGAGAGAGAGAGAGAGTAAAGGCAAATTTCGAGTCAGCCTGGCGGAAATGTTGGTCGATTGTTGCCTGTGCGGAATGCCTTTGTGGCGTGAAGGCTTTCAAATCAAATGAGTGGGCACAATGTGAGCATCATATGAACGAGGAGGAGCAGGAGCAGTGGAATGTGCCGAAGGGGAGAGAGGGGGATGAAAGGAGGAAGGAAGAGGGGGGGAGGGGAGGTAGATTGTCATGTCGGGGAACGACGCACGCCCAAACTAATTTATTACTTTAATTCGCGTTCAAAGTGGCTGCCGTTTGTCTGCTCCTGTTTTACAATTTCTGTTGAGTGCCAAGTTATAAATGATGCGTCATTCAGGGCTTATCCACAGTCACCCACTCTCTCTCTCTCTCTCTATCCACATCTTGCTTCCTTTACTACATCATATTATGCGGCAGCACGGTGTCGTAAATCGCTTTTCAAATGCTGCATCTATTGGCATTTGTTGTGTGTGGTGTGGGCAGCATTTGATTTTTATCAGTTTTGTGGCATCATCTAACCCAGTTTCCATTCAGCTGAACTAACCTTGTAAGCGTACACAAATTTATGTGTATGCAGGCTATAATAAAAAGCGGAGGCGACTTTGGACTTCCTCTTAACCATTCCTCGTCTCTCTTCTCACCACTTTCTATTCTACTGTCTGCGTCTTTGTGTGAGCTGCGTTTGCTGTGATTTATTGCATACTTCTTGGCGGATTTTGCTGTTTTGTACAACAGTTTTTTCGGTTGTCGTTTTTCATTTCTTCTTTTTTTTTGAGAGTTGATATTTTATTTTACTTTCTTCCCCATACTGACTTTGGCAAGCTGCAAAAGGCTTAAAGAGATTGCTAGTTTGTAATGCGTATATAGTATGTGAGTGTGTCACTGCTCTTGATTTACTGTTTGTTGTGATTTCAAAGTTTGTGGGGGAGTTGCGAAATAAAGTTGTCTTTTCATGGTCATTCGAAGCCATCAGAATGGATTTCAAATTGCGTTGTCACTGCGCTCAATGGAAGTCTTTCAATTTCAAGGATAAGCCTTTTAAAATAGATAATGATTTGATTTTTCAAGCAATAAATAGATTGTTTCTAGTTTAGGATTAAGTTGTAACATTTTTCTTAAACTTGCATTAGAAAAGAACTATGTTTCATAGATTTTCCACTTGTATAAATCATTTATATTATTGTATATTTGACTAGTTCCAAGTGTAGAATTGAACCATTATATTTCTTGTCTTAAAGTCTTGCCTTCTTTACCTATTCCTTCATTTCTGTTTTATTTATTTTAAATTTTTTCTATGAAAAATTAATTGAAAGTCATTCTTTCTCTATTGCATCGGAGACTGTTATGAGATTATGCACTTAAGTCCTTTTTTACTCCTATGTTAACTTCAGTGGCTGCGCTCTTCAGTCAGTTGGCTAAGTCCCACGAGTCGTATGTGTAATATCAGTATAAACAAAATCTAATGCAAATATCACTTGAACTGTCGCCTTACGTTCACCCCGTCACACACATTTCAAAGCCCATCCGCAAGTTGCGCTATAGACCAATAACCACTTAACACGTACACAACATCGTCGTCCTCCCGTTGTCCTTGTCGTCCTTGCTGCCGTCAAAAGCGCAAACAGCAAGAACGTCGACGCTCCAATAACAATCATACGCCCCATTGTGCAGCGCCAGAATGAAAACAAAAAAAAAAGAGCAGCAAAATGAGAAAAAAAATGAAATGGAAAAAAGAAAACTGAAATCAAATTTTCAACCTTCATTAAACGCTTTGTTGACACCGGGGCAGCAACTTTAAGCAGGTTGCCTTGTGGCCCTTGTGTCTACTTGCAACTTGCTCTTGATACAGATACTCCTTGCTGCTCCTGCTTAACACTCTTTATCATTTAATCCTGCGGCCGCAACAGGACAATGCCAAAGCGGCTGACGTTTGCACCGAGCCAACGGTGGCGTGGTAATAAATTTTAAGGACATTAAATTTGTTAACAGCAATTTAACTATTAACGACAGGCAAAGGACCAAAATGGATTGTCTTCAAGCTGACTAACAGTCCAGACTACGGTCTGTACACTACTAAAAATCTTATATGTAGCTGTAACTACAATATAAATTTCAATAAATCTATATTCACTATAAGTTACTTTACTAAAGTTTATAACTATTAATTTTTTATCTATTTATTCGTATTAAAATTACTATTATGGTTTTGTGCATAGTAAAATTGTCTTAGATTATAATATTTTTACGTCTTTGATATTGGCTTAATATTATACCTTAATATTTATGTTTCTACATGAAGCTTCTAACTTTTTTATTAGAGAATCAAAAGTTGCAAATTATTGCAATCGTTATATTTTTCAATTTGCTTAGCATTAATTCAATATTTATTCTCATATATTAACTTTATTTTGTCAGTATTATTAAAACAATTTTATTTTTTTTTTATTATTATTTGTTGCTTTCATATAGATAGATTTCTTTGAGTGTACTAGCTCATTCATTAACGAGGATTACCTCCATTTCCATCTCCATCAGCTCCATCAACATCTGCTCTCTGCTTTCTCACATTCTTTCACTTTGGCTTGGCCAAGAAACGAGCTCAGCGTATGTGGAATTTTAATTCGATGCAAAAGGCGGAAGCAGCAGCCTGGACGGAAGTGGGTTAAAAGTAACGCACACACACACACTCACCCATATGCAGATGTTTGTCTACTGTCTGTCTCTCTTCACTTCTCTTCTCTTCTCTTCTCTCTTTGGTCGTGCTTTGTGGCTGCTACTGCCATCTTGTAAGCCATAATATCGATTAAGGATTATGATAATGATTGTGTGCTTAAGTTGTAATTGCAAAACTCAAACAGCTACCGATGCACACACACACACACAAACACACACACAAACACACACACATACAAAGGAGTATGCACACTCAGCCGAGGTTAGACACACAACCAGTGGGTGTGTGGTCTGTGTGTGTGGCATATGAGGTTTGTTGTCGCGCAGGTTTATATGCATGAATAAGTCGTGAAGATTGATTAGGAATTTGTGTCATGTTGTTGTTTGCATTGTTGTTGTTGCTATTGTCGCTTATAATTGCTCAATGCCGCGTTGTCGTTGTCAGGCTCATGAAAACAAAATACGCACATACACACACACACACGCATATTCACATGGTAGCCGGAAAATCCGCTTTTTGGTTAATTTGACAGCAGCTCAAATTTGGCAACATCCACATGTTCCGATGTCCTGCTTCCTTTCGCTCTCTCCCTCTCTCTCTGACTCTATATATTGTTGTCCCTGTTACCTTCTGCGTTTTAATAATTTATAGTTAATATAATATAGTTAATTGACTGTTGACTAAATAACGATTAGCTCTAATTTCGTGTCTATTAGTGAAGCAATGACAAATTGAGAAGCAGTTCGCTTCGATTATTTCAGATATCAGTTTCAACTGAAAATAAACGTTAAATTAGTAATTGATAAGCTCAAGCTTTCAGCAATAAATAAGTTTTCTAGTTGGGAAAGTTGAAATACATTGAAATTGAAATTTGTCGTATATAAATCACCATGCGAATATACACGTATATATAATATTTAATATTTTTTGTTGTCTTCCATCGCTTGTTTTTCTATTCTTTTATTTGTTACAGTTTTCTTTGATTTGTAATTACTGTCATAACATTCTAACATAAATTATACAATATCATAACTTCCCAGTTCTCGTTACTTTCAAGTCCTTGCCTTTACTCGGCACTCGTTATTTGTTACATAAGTATATAAAAACGGTTCTTCATTTTCAGTCAATTATATTTGGTATTCTAGTTTCAAGATATCTACTCCTCATCATTTAGTATTATATAATTATCCACAATCCTCTGCATATTCGCGGTTTCAATCTGCATTCCACACTCTCTAAAATCCAACTCGTTGCTTTTTAGCCTTACTCGTTACCAATTAGACCTGTCGGGATGCAAATAGTTTGAAAATGCCAGGGATGGCCGCACTTCTCTGACAATTCTCAACATGGTTTCACCATTTATGCAACTTTTCTTGCTCTTCAAAGGCTTTTAGCTACGTTTTTGTTGTTCTCTGTTGATTTTCTGGCTTTTAGTTATAAACAAAAAAGCAGCAGCAGGGCAACCAACTGACAGCTTCTTTTGTCACTTTTTGTTTGGCTTTGGGGCTCGCGTGAAGAACGAACCACGGAGAATGCCGCACAAAAAGCCGGAAACTTTGTTGCTAAACAGTCAAACAAATAGATATGAATATACGTGAGTTCTCTTTCCCTTTCTCTTTCTCCTTATCTCTCTCGCTCACTCCCTTCATCTCAGTCTGTGGTGTAGTTTTTTGCCCCATTTTTGTACCCTAGCTGTTTTTAGAATAAATACAATACTTTTTTCCGTCCTTTTTTCTTTTCTATGTTGATTTCATTTCCATTTCGTTACTGCATTGTTTTTCATTAGGTATTAAAAATTGTTTTCCCTGCGTTGTCGACTTAACGCGACAACTTTGTTATGAAGCGCTTTTTTCGCAGCATTTTCATTTTTTCCGATGAGCAAAAGATGTACTAAAAGACAGCGAGAGATAGCGGGAAAGCAAATAGAAAGAGAGAGAGAGAGACAGAATCTGAAAAGAGTTACGTTTAGAGCTCTCTGGGTGCATGTCAGGCTAATGCATTCCTCATGCGCTTGTTGAAGTTTTCTCTCTTCTTTTTCAGAATGTTGTATCCTGTTTTGTTTCCTTCTCTGGCAGCTGGCAACTGTCTGGGCTGGCTTATGACGATGCCAGAAGCTCTTAGCGGTAATTAGATGCTGGATAAGGCATGTAAATATTGTTAACAGCCCGTTGCGCTAATTTGTGGCAGCTCTCACAGCATAGGAGTTGCCACATGTGCTGATTCCTCGGAGATTAGAAATTATGAACTTATCTCCTGGCAACTGGCAACTGGTTACTGTATGCAAAACAGTTCGAGGGCATATCCAAAGCTTATCCTCTCCATACCCTAAGGAATAGCACTGCCTTTCATAATTTGCACAAGTTGAATAAAAAATGTTGAAATGACATTTAAAACAAAATTAAAAACGATTTCATTATTTATTCTAAGGAAAAAGTGTAGTTAATTAAGTAAATCGTTTGCGAAATACAGGGGTCGGCGCTCGAAGTGTTACCAATAAAAAATGCTATAATTTTGTCAATTGTTATATTTTTCAGTTCAAAACTTCAGAGTATTGTGAAAACATTTCAAGCTTTAAGCAAATGTATTTATTGTTCGATGTAGCCACCCTTAGCGCGGATTACAGCATCGAGTTTGTTCGGGAAGGCTTCACACGTTTTGTTCCATTCTCGGAGAAGAGCAGTTTTCAAAGCGTTGACCGTATCATATTTTTTAGTTGACACTTTGGCCTCCAGAATGGACCATATAGAAAAATCCATTGGGTTTAAATCTGGGGAATATGGCGGCCATTGCTGTGATGAAATGAAGCTGGGAACGTTGTCTTGTAAAAATCGTTGGGTTTGTCTGGCTTTATGAGATTGTGCGGAGTTTGTTTACGTACCCAAGGTAGCAAAGCATCTTTTAAGGTCTTTTCAAGGTAGTTATGTTGGTTAACTTTTACTGCGGCCCAAACCATCACTGATGCAGGTGCTTGCTTTCGCAGAGCAATTCGTTGGTCTAACTTGTCGTCTGATTTGTCCTTTAACCATACGCGATCGTTCTGCTTGCTTACAAATTGCTGAACTATACAAATTTTTTCATCAGAAAATGCAATATTTTCAAGTTCGCCACTAACGTGCAAGTGTTGCACTGTTGCGTTTCAAGTCCATTTAGATAACTTTTTTTCACTTCGACATATAACGATATACTTTTGCAAGCTTGTAGATAATTCATCAGACAAACACTAGCCAAAACATGATCGCGCGGTCATTTGCCGTTTGGATGCTACAGCAGTGTACAGTAACTGTATATCTAACATTTTTATTTTATTTATTCAAATTTATTTATTTATACCACTCATATGTAAAATGTTTTTATTACGAATTCCGCCTTCATTTCCGGGTTAATAGACCTGTCACCAACTAATCCAAGGCCTGTATTAACATAAGGATTACTTAATAAGCATCTGGTACAAGAAATGCTGTTTGAAACTCCCAAATGTCCAACAGGCGCTGAGTTATTTAAAAAACGGTTGCAATGTCTCAGCACAGGGTACAGTGAAGCGCCCCTAAATGCCAGCACGTGCTTGACATACGGTAAATTATATCGATTGCCACAGAAGCCAAGAGAGAGAAAAAGGGAGCCTAACGAAGGACACCTTGGAGCTTTAAATGGCAGCCGAGTGAGCGAGCTTAAATAAATAAAATTTCCGAATTTATTTTTCTTTGCGCGCGGTGAAAATCCCTAGAATCCATTTTGTGTGGCAAAATGCAGACTGAGAATTTGAAATGCGCGTTGAATTCTAAAAGCAGAATCAGCTTAGATGATAAAATATCACATAAAAAATATTTGCTTTATGTATGCGCGCTGAAATTTCCCAGTTTCTTGATGTGCCTTTTTTTCTTACTCCTCTTTTTTGTTGGGTGACGCGTTGCGAGCATTTAGCAGGTTTCCAAAAAGGTAAAGTCCCCCCCTTGGGGTAGGGGAAGGGGAAGGGGAAGTGGGTGTGTCTGTGAGTGTGCAAATATTATGCTATTTCCGGCCAAAGTGGTTTCTGATAGTCATCCAAGCCAACAACTTCCTCATTCCCACCGCACTCAACGTGTCCTTTGTTCTCCTTCTCTTTCTCCTTCTCGTTGTCATTGTCGTCTGTGGGCCCACTTCAAAATATCGATTTATGTCTTGAGTTGAGCCGCAAAAAGTTTTTTCTTTGTTTGTCTTGCATACTGCAAATTCAAATGGCTGGATTAAGCCACAGTCACATCCACAGTTAGCTCGACTTCAAGCCATGGCCAACTGCCAACTGCCAAATCGATTGATGAGCCAACGATTTTTGTGCTTTAGAGAAATTTGGTGCTTTACTTTAGCAGCACGTAATTTTGGAGTATTTGCTAATTTGCTCAATATGCTGATGGCTTTTGGCCATTTAGTAACTGCCGAGTGCATCCTTTTGGCATTAGAGAAACTACATTTTAATACTCCATTCGAAATGCCAGGCACGTGTCGACTTTTAAAAACTTTGAGCGCCAAATATTCTGAACAAAATCAACCAAAAGAATTAACTAAAAAAAATAACGTTAAGTGAATGCTCTTAAAAATGGAATTGAAAGGTATTTGATTATAAATCTAAGCTCTTAATATAGATAAAATTAAATATAACTCATAGAATTGTAAAAAATGTGTTGTGGAATCAAGTTTGCAACCTAGTATAATTTCATCATGAATTCGATTACTGATCAAAATAAAAATATATATATTCATTTGGATACTTTTAAATAATATACTAATAAAGAATCTATGCATATTATTTAAGTGTAAACTAAAGTTATCGCCAAATTTTTTAAGTTGAAAATATTCAATCCTCTACAATTATAAAAAATTAATATTAAATAATTATTTGTTTAACTTTATCAAATTATTAATTAGTTAATTACTTCATAATATAAGTATGCATAATAACATACCATTTAGGTAGATAGTCCTTAGACTACTTAATAAAATAATCATATACGTAGGCTGCTATATATATTTCTGGCCTAGGCAACAATAAGTGTTGCCAGGTGCAATCTGATATTTCCATTGGAAAGGTTGACATTTTTTAGCATAACATCACTCAGAACGTGTTGTCATTTAATCGTGAATTGTTAAACTTACAGAGCTTTGAACAATTCAATTCCGTTAAAAAAATGGAATTGACACGTGAGCATTTTCGTGCGATCATTTTTCACAACTTTCGACGTGGATTATCCAGACAAGAGTGCATCGATGAACTTAAGTCTTTGTATGGCGATCAAGCACCATCCTATAGCACCGTGAAAAACTGGTATAACGAATTTAATCGTGGTCGCAGTTCGCTCAACGACGAATTCCGTGAAGGTCGTCCAAAAACGTCCGTTGTGCCAGAGAACATTGATGCCGTGCGTGAACTAATAATGCAAGATCGTCATGTGACATACCGGGAGATAGAGGCATCCTTGGGCATTTCTCCCACCAGCATACATTCGATATTACATAAACACCTGACCGTAAAAAAGGTTTGTTGTCGTTGGATCCCGCACAATTTGACAATCGCACAAAAAAAGGCTCGTGTCGATTGGTGCAAAGAAATGTTGAAAAAATACGATCGCGGTGCTTCAAAAGATGTTCATAAGATCGTCACAGGTGACGAATCTTGGATCTATGCGTATGAGCCCGAAACAAAACAACAATCGACCGTGTGGGTCTTCGAAGACGAGCCAAATCCAACGAAAGTTGTTCGTGGAAGAAGCACTTCGAAGCAAATGGTCGCCTGTTTCTTCGGCAAAACTGGTCATGTGGCGACTGTTCCGCTTGAGCAACGAAGGACGGTCAATTCTGAGTGGTACACCACAATTTGTTTGCCTGAAGTCTTCGGAGAAATTCGAAAAACAAACAAGAGAAGACGAATCATTCTTCACCATGACAACGCGAGCTCTCACACATCGGCTCAAACCAGCGCCTTTTTGACCGGCCAAAACGTCGAATTGATGGGTCATCCGCCGTACAGCCCTGACTTGGCACCCAATGACTTCTTTTTATTCCCGCACATCAAGAAAAAAAATGCGTGGTCAACGATTTTCGTGCCCAGAAGATGCTGTTGAAGCGTTCAAAAACCATGTTTTGGAGGTGTCTCAATCGGAGTGGAAAAAGTGCTTCGACAATTGGTTTGAGCGCATGCAAAAGTGTATAAATCAGGCTGGAGAATACTTTGAAAAACAATAAAACAATTTTTGATGATAAATATTCGCATTTTCATTATTAGGCCAGAAATATATATAGCAGCCCTCGTATGTTCGTTATAATGTTTGGTATTGGTCCTTCTCATATCGATCTTTAATGTTGCAAGTTGCATGACTATTTCGGCAATCCCTGCCAACAGTTTGGCATGATTCCACCTATTTGCACATATTCCCATAGCCGAAATGATGGCAATTGCAGCAGCAGCTGCATCAGAAAAAGCAGAGAGAGGAAGAGAAGCAGTTGCAGGAGGGGGAACAGAACAGAACAGAACAAGGACAACAACCGTTGACTAGGACGATGATGCTCAACGCCGGCGACTTTGTGCTGCACATTTTTATCACGTATTTCTAATTAGCACATGAAATGCGCCACTGAGCCCGGAAGCCGAGCATCAGGCAGCTGCTGTTCTCTACGTATAGGGGATATCAGAGGGGGCAGGAGAGGAGAGGAAAGGAGAGAGGCGAAAGAAGAGCGCCAATTGCTAGGGGTTTAAAAATGGGACGCAGAGTTAAAGTTGAAGTTGAAGCTGCAACGCAACTGCGGCACACGCCAAATAATATCAACGTCATTTTGCAATTTTTGACATAAAACTGAGCAAGAGAGTGAGAGAGAGAGAGAGAGTTAGTGAGAAAGAGAGAGAGGGGAATGTAGAGTGAATGAACCGTTGGCCGGGACGTGCTTTAACGCCTGTCTTCCAGCTTTCAAGTTTGTTTAACCCATGCAAGCGGCGACTGTTTGCCGACAGAGGATCAAGTTTGAGTTGCCGAAGCCCTGGCACGTGTCTGCCACACTCGAGGAGGAGGCATGCCACATCATGGAAGCTTGGAGGTATTCAAGCTGCCTGCTCAGCTCATTTCAAGGGAATTTAAAGCGTTCGCCTCTGTTTAATTACTTGCAAAATTGACCTACAAATGTCAATTGCTCCCTTCCTCCAATTTCCCACCAATTTCATTGATTTTATTTAACAAATAAATAAACACAATCAAATATACAACGCTTTATAATACAAATAAAATAACAGTCCGTTAACTTTTATATTATTTACACAACTCTTAATAGCAAAAAAAATGCATTCGATTGCCAAGTTTATTCAGCGTTCTCCTCCAGCGTGTGTTGTTTGTTTATATATATGTATGGGTATAAAAAACAATTGGCTTTTTGCATAAATAAATTATTTTGGCACAAATTGCGACTGTCTGTCACGTGTTGCTCTTTCCGTTCCTGTAACTGTTACTGCAGCTGTAACTGTGACAGATGATGTCAAACTCCGTACGTTGTTCATGTCAACAGTTCTTAAAAAAAAAAAGGGCTGTAAAAACTTCAAGCAACGAACATTTAATTAAGGCATGTGCAGATAAATTTTAATAAATCTTATCATTATATAAAAGAGCATTTCATATAAATAATTGTTTTTATGAGCGAACAAACATGGCTAAATATACTACATACTTTTATTTCATTGATAATCCTAATGATCTTTCAATTACACATTAAGAAAACCTTTAAAGAAAATCGACTGAACTCTCATTACTAATGAAGGTATTTCGATTTCCATTAACATTCCAATCAACACAACAACGTAACTGGATTGAATTTTATTTTACGCTAATATTTATTGTTATTAAACTGTTTAAAGAAATATTTATTCTCTATTTGGCGAATTGTAATAGGAAACTGCACATACAACATAAAGAAGCAAATTAAAATGTAATAATTAGCTTTAAAATGCAAAGCAAATAATAGACGAAAATTAATGCAGATGTTAGGAAAAGATATTGGCGTTAATGATATATGTACTAGGTAAATAACAATAGTAGTAATACCCTGCACAATATGAAAGAGTGTTGAATAACTCAGTGTATATTTGAAAATTAGTCATATGTATAATATATACCTTCTGTACCGGGAATTGTTAAAAAAAACACCGAATTTTTTATTTATTTATCAAAATACACTTTGTCGCCTTCAATGTAATCCCCATTGTTTGCAATGCACATGTGAAAATGGCGAAACCATTCTTCCATGGACTTCTGGTAGGCCGATTCTGGTATGGCCTTTAGGACGCTCTGCGAATTCCGTTTTTTGGGATCTGGCTCGTTTTCCACGCGCCATTCGCTCGATTGCTGGCTTGTTAAGGTATCGAACTCATAGACCCATGTCTCATCGCCAGTTATGATGCGATTTAAGAAGTCTGGGCCACGCGAAATCATGTCTTCGGCCACCTGTTTGCTATACTCTTTTTGAAACAAATTCAGGTCTTTCGGGACCAGTCGAGCGGCGACACGTTTCATGCCAGGAATATTGATTATAATGCCATGAACGGTAATTTTATCAATGTTCACTTCACGGGCCAGCTCTCTTATCCTGAAACGAAGATTTTCCAGGCACTAAATCTTTGATTTTTTCGATGTTATCGTCGGTGGTAGACGTGGATGGCCGGCCGGAGCTAGGCCGCTTCACGCTCTTCTTTGAATGCACTAAACCACTCGTATGCACGAGTTTTCGACATGGTTAAGTCACCATAGGCTTTTTTCAACATTTTTAGTGCATCGGCACACGAAACTTAGTTTGCGACACAACATTTTGAGGCACACTCTTTTATCGCCTATTTTTTCCATGGTAAAATTCGCAGAGCAACACTGAGGTAGACTTGTTTGGACAGCTGCCATAAACAAACTAGTTGACAGATCGAGCCCAAACTCCGGTTGGTAATTAAGGAAGGTTGTGCTAACCTACAAAAAAAAAAATATACCGAAACCTCTTTCGCGGCAAATTTAAATGACAGTTTCCCGGTACTTTTTATACAGAAGGTACAAAGAACTCCAATAGACGTGGTATACATTTTATACAGGTATGCCACAGAAATCACTAGTGAAAGCGAATTCAGAGAAAAGCAATTCCAGTTCGAAAATTTCTCTGTGCCACAGAAACTCGTGTGATTTAGGTTTTTTAGCATGTTCATAAACCTTTTCGTACTGGGCTGCTAGGGTTGGCCCCTTCTCAGATTAAATTTCCCAAGGGTTTGTTTAGCCACTTTTTTAAGTTTATCATTGCAGAATAGAAGGATTTTATTTAATTTCTTCTTTTATTAATATTATTTAATTTATTTATATTATAATTGATATTGTGTAGCTTAAATAAATTTAAAAGTTATTGGCGCGGCAAAAAATAAAAGTTACTCGACAACTCTAAATTCAAAAATTCGGACAAAAAATGTGACATTATTCTCATGGCATCGGATGCCAGTGAATTGAGCGATGATTTCGTTCACTCAAAATTGTTTAGGTGATTGGACTGTGGCACGGAGAAATGAAATTGACGTGAAATTCAAGTGGAAGAGATTTCTGTGGCATACCTGAATATGAAATTTTCCCACATTAAAAGCGGTTTGATCTCAATGATTTATATTGCAAAATATGCCGCTTCAGCTGGCGACAGGGTATCTTCCAGTCACCCATTTTCAGCTGACGCGCTTTCACTCGCCAGTTCAATAAAATTTGTGTACATATAATAATGAAAAGTGCAAATTTTGTATACAAACACGTGAATTCTGCATAATTTCACCTGTATTGCACACGCAACTCAAATTGGCTGTGCCCCAAATAGTGTAGCATACTTTCTACTTGAAAATATTTCCAATTGGATGAGCTGCTTCTGCCATTTTTGTTGTTATAGTTGTTGATATTGTTGTTGTAGCTGTTGTTGCTGCAGTTTTCCACACCATCAATTCCAAATCAATCAATGTCATTTCCCTATAAATAATGCACATAAATAAAGGTAAAGAAAGTTTTGTTAGCAATTCATATACACACACATACACACACACGCACACATATATATCAGAAGCAGCTGCTGCATTATATATTATTAATAATAATGCGTCCTATGTGCAGATGTATGTTTGTGAACCATTTCCATTTTAAAAGCAGCAAAACTTTGTCTACCAAGATTTTCGCCGAGTTTTTCCTAGCTGTCTCTGTGTACATAAGTATATGTGAATGTGTATGTGTGTGTGTGTGTCTCTGTGTGTGTGTGACGCATTTTCAATTAGTTTCAATGGCACTCAACACGTGGCGCCACACGGTTTGCCACGTTGGCAAATGTATCAACGTCATGCTGGAAACACAAACGGCTTGAAAGTCGGCAAATAGATTGGCAATAAATGCACCATTAAATCGGCTCCATTGTGGCAAGAACCGAGGCAAGTAGCAAGTGGCAAGTGGCAAGTTGCAGCGAGTGTTCATGTCATTTCTTGCCAACTTTTGCATGAATAATGAGCGCAAGAAATAAAAAGAACAAGAACATGAGAATGAACATGTCTGCAGAAAATATTATCGGGGGAAAATAACGTATGCGGAATGAAATACGAACAAAATTGAGCATGTTCTCAATAAGTTCCAATAATCTTCAGCGCAAAACAAAAAACACTATAATGATTGTTACTATTTTAGCTATCATAGCAGCAAAAATTAGCTTTCTAGATAATTCACAGTCGCGGTAATGTCTCTGAGCACAGCAGAGCGTCGGAAATTGGCTTGCACATATTGCGCAAATAACACATCTTAGCCGAAAAATTAAATTTTTCATTACTTTCCTGATATGGGCTTCAAGAAAACAATTATTTTTAAAGAAATTTGGGATGTTCAGAATAGAAAAAAAATGTATAGAGCCCCTGGATCCGGAAAAAAGTGTCCATTACAACAGTCTTAAGGTAGACCCAAATAAAAGACTGGAATTGTGGGTCGCACAGCTATATTGAATCGTACGTTTGCCAAAATATACAATGTGAGCGACAAAACTGTAAAAAAGTATTTAAAAGACATGGGAGTGACGATATGTTGTAAAAAAACCGTTCCTAAAGTCACAGAAGTACAGAGAGAGGAAATTAAACTTCGGCTGCGTGCGCTTTCTAGAAATTTGTTTTCTGCAAGCTGTTCAAAGATTTGCATAATGGATGATGAGACGTGTTTCACAGTGGAGGGTCATGAGTGGACTCCGAAATATTACTTTAGGCTTCCTAATACTTAACTACCTGAAAATGTCACTCAAATAACAAAAACAAAGGTTTTATTGTGGCTGGCCATAAGACAGCGTGGAATAAACGATCCTGTCTTTTTTAAGGCAGGATTGGCTGCAAATGCGTAAAGTTACAGGGACATCTGTCTTCCGGCGCGTTACAAATTTATTGATAAGACTCATGCGAATGATAATACGGTGTTTTGTCCGACTTAGCGTCAGCTCATTATGCAAGAACAACTCTGAAGGCTCTTGACCACTTGAGCACTAAGTTCCTGCCGAAGCTGCAAAACCCTCCAAATGTGCCTCAGTTAAGGCCAATGGAAAAGTTTTGGTCAAATTCGAAAAGAAATGTTTAGAGAAAGGAATATAAGTCAAAAAACATCGACTGTTTGATATTAAAAGTCAAAAGAGAGCTTGCTAAAATGGATACAAATGGAATTCAGGAGACTATGCGCAAGGTACCCGAAAATATCAGGAAGGGTGATCCCTATGGTCATGAATATTTTTTGGAAAAATAGCTTATAGTCTAATAAAAAACATATGAAAAATCTAAGCTGGTCGGACTTGGAATACATTTTTTATTTGTATTACAATAGTTGTTCGTATTTCATTCCGCATACGTTACTCGCATAAAGCTCTTAATTTTGCATGTACTCTGCAACTTGAAGATTTTCGCATGGCAAATAGTTTTCCATTGGTGTCAAAGGTGTCTGCGATATGTGAGATAAGCTATGAGCGACAAGAGAAGCCGAAATCAATCACTGGAATGGCGAAAGGCTTGCGACAGTATAGATATAAGCAAAGAAGAGGGAAAGATAATGTGTGAAGTTAACAAATTAATCGAAAAATTAAATGAGAAGCGAATTGAAGTTAAAAGAGAATTATGACAACAGTAATGGGAAATGAGAAATTGTTTCTCTCTGTATATATCCACTCTTTCAGTGTCGCATTATCACCGTCATCAATTTTTTTTTGTCATTTTATTTTTTATGTTTATGTTTTTCCGTCTTTTTTTCTTAGGCTCAGAATCGTTTTGTCTCTGTTGATATTTTCGTCTCTCTCCATTTAATTCCATATTCGAATCTGAAACTCTGTAGATCAACTATTTTCGTATTTCCGCGTTTTTCAACTTCCACAAATAGTTTTGTTTTCTGAAACTTAATTTATTAACCTATATAAAGATAGAAAAATGGAGAAAGATATAGAAAGAGTCAACTGTTTGCCTTAAACTCATTTTGTAATTTGACCAACATATTTATGTAGATTTTCATGCACTGCGCAAACAATTTTTTAACTTTTAATTTTTATTTTAATGCTTAAAATGTGATTTTAATTAAATTTCGCTGGAACTGAGAGTTAAAAAACATGAAAGTAAATGGAAATAACTTTACACACGTAAGCCATGAAACTGTGTGTGTGAATGAGTATGTGTTTGCGAGTGAATTCTCTGTGTCTGTGTGTGTGTCTGTGTTTGTTTAAAGGCAGCTCACATAAACCAACAGCAAACTGTGAGTTTTTTATCATTTATTTACAAATGCATTTTTTGTGCTATTTACTGCTCGCAAAAACTTTCAATTTAATTAATAATAAGAGTTAATGCTGAGCGGAAGTTAATTGAACGTAACTATATAAAAATAAGTTATTCTCATTCTTTTAATTTGTTTATATTTCTCAACATGTTTCCCTGATATTGTTGCGAAATTGCAATTCGAAACACGCTCAATAATAACATTTCAATAGAAGGTTTCTTTTTCATTCATTGGGGATCAACCGGGAATCATTTAAAAATGCACATAATATCAACACATTGACGCCGTGACTCGATCCCAGTCTGGGCCATTTGCATGAATCCGTTTACTCGCTGGCAACGTGGCCAGGAGAACAAACAATATACATACATTTGTATGCACTTAAATGGCCAGGCATGCATTTAATAGCCGTGCAGTTATTTAAAGTGAAAAATCGTTCGACTAAAGTCAACAGACGGCAACATTGTGGATATTTTTATGAAAAATATTATGCAACACTTGTGGAAAAACTAGAAACCGGTGTGAGTGTGTCTCGGAAAAATACCGGTAGAAAAATACCGGCAAAACGAACGAGACGAGTAAATTAAAGTGCAGACTGATTTTGATGTGAGAGTGATACCCTATAAATACTATTTATTGTGATATTAATGATGTTGATGGTTTTTTTTTTTGTTTAATCATTGTATTGTCGATTAAATATTTTTGGTTATCTTATTCTTAATTAAAATAATAAGTTTTAATAATTAAAAATTATGCATTTACTTGTTGCGCCAGGACAAAGAAGTTTATAATAAATAATTACTAATACAAAATATCTGAAGACGTTAGTAAAATCTTTTACTTACTATCTTTACCATAAATCTATACAATTTTGTTCATATTTTATTGTTTATCATATTAAACAAAGTAGAAATATGAACCCAAGTGGCTGTTAAATTGTCATTGACACACTTTAAAGTGTCCAAAAAATGCTTAGTTGTTTAACTTTAGAGTTGGTACAACATTTGCCAGCTGCATTGGACATTCCACAATTCACATTCTCCGGGCGGGTCGACGGTTAATAAAATATGAGAAGTTTCCTGTTCCTGCGCTTCCGGCAACCGAAACGTAAAACTCAAAAAAAAAAACACGCGTCGTGTGGGAAAATGAACCCAAAACACAACACGCACTGACTGACCCACAGACCAGAGAGAAGAGAAGAGAGAAAAAAGAGTCAAGAGAGAGAGGAGGACAAAAAAAAAACAGCCAACGCAACCCAAAAAAGTATGCAATAAAATAATGAAAATCTAAGCAAAACTTTTTGCAATTAAGCGACATTTTTATTGCTTCCTCAATGAGAGAGACACAAAGAAAGGGAGAGTTAGCGAATAGCAGTAAAAGAGAGAGAGGAAGAGAGCAAAATGTTGATGGCGTTACAAATTTTTATTACATTTTCTTGCCATTCCGCACAGCTTTTCATTGACAAGCGGCAAAAGGAGCCGAAAACTTTTGTTCCTTATTTTTTTGTTTTGTTCTGTGTTTGTTGCGTTGTCCCTTTTTGCAGCTTGACACTTGTGTTATGGTTGTTGTTGCTCCCGACTAGTTGAGCCTTTGACGGCGTGTGAATCTGTCCAGGACATGCTCCTTTTTTCAGTGTTTAATTTGCACAAAGTGCCCATTAAATGTCAGCCAGAATTTCAATTCCAATTGCCGTTTGCCCTCTTTAACAATTAAATTAGTTAACAAATACTTTTGTAATTAAACACAACAACAGCAGCATTAAGATGAAGATGTCCTGGGTGATTGGTGCAGATTTCTTTTATTTTACAGCAGCTGTCATGGGCGATTCATATTCATTTGATTCATTTTGAATTTGGGCTCAAGATTCTTGATTTTGGGTTCAGAGTTCAGTCACAATTTACTTACAAGTTGACCAGACACTTGGCAAATTTAATAAAGAAAAGTTTTACGTTTGAACTTTAACAAGAATTTCAATATCGATAACAGCATCAAAAATGGAGTGAGTAAACTTAATAACGAACAATAAATTCGAATTCATTACATTTTTTTTGTGCAAAGTATGTGGCCCAAATCAAAAAAGTTGTTTACACATTTCCATGAAATGTCTAAGAATCAGAGTTAACACAGAGTTTGGGCAAAGGTTTTTTCGCATTCAATTGGACTTCTTGCTCTGAAGAGTTTCAAAAAAATGGGAGGATGTGAAGCGTCTTTGCTTCAAACGGATTTCAGAAGACAAGTAATCAATCAATTAAAAGATTTCTTAGGTAGATTTAAGTTGTGATAATTTAAATAAATTATAGTTTGTTAGGTAAAGAAATTTATTAACCAACAAATTTCAAGTCACCAACTCAAATTTGCTTTAGTTTCCTACCTTCAGCTCCAACTTAAGTTTGTTTTTGGCATTTTATGAATTCAAACAGCCAATGCAGAGCAAAATCAATAGTTAAACTGGAGAAAGAAGAGGTGGTACATAAATATAATTTCGTCGTTGTCGTTGTCGTCGTTCGGATCGTTACTTCAATGTAACAACACACAAAAACTGCGCTTTCACTTCCGTTTCCGGTGTTTAGCCACACTTTGGCGAGCGCTGAACTTCATCGAACGAAGCGTTCGTTAACTTGGCTTTGGGTTTGCCTAGTGAATGTGTCTGGCAATGGTCTAAACGATTATCAGCTGAATAAAATGAACGGCACATGAAATCCCGTTAGTTAGTTAGTAAGTTAGTAGTCCTGGTGCTGCCCCTCACGCACAGCTACAACAACAACGAACAACGAACCACCAATAGCAAAAACAACAAAAAAGTGACCAAAAAGGGTTACAAAACAAAAGCCAAAGCCCAAAACAAAAGGCATAAAAACGTCTGAAATAACTTCCGTTACCCTGGCACGCACACACACTAAAGTGGTAGCAATGGAAGGTGTGGAGGGGGGAGGGGGGATGGGGTGGCAAGAGGAGGAGGGGGGTGTTGCATAGCTAATACAAAACACACACACAAAACACCAAAGACCATTAGGCCGGCACCTTATCAGATGGACAAAGTGCAACAGCCTAAAACTATGCAGCGCACGCAGACAGAGAGCGGGACTGAGAGAACAGGAGTGGCAGAGAAAAGAGAAAAAGAGCGAGTGAGGGTGAGCTACAACGTCGAGGAACAACAAATGCTGCATACTTATTGGCGTGTGGCAGCCACTAAACGGGGCGCTTGCAGTGCTTAAAGTGCAATTGCTGTAGTACATTTTGTAAAAGCAGCCGCAGCTAAATTTCTGCTGATTTTTTATCCTTAAAAACGAGAACTTTAAGAGTTTGGCTTGAAAATAAAATGTAATTTAACATAATTAGTTTATGAGAAACTAACCAGAAAATGTTTACCTAAGAAGCATGTACAGCTGTGTTCAACACGTCTCAAAGACAATTGCTCAAATGTTATAGATTTTTCGAATTTATTCTGTTAATTGACAATATTTCAAATTTCAAAAAAACATTTTTAACTATCGTTTTTTTTTATATAAAACTTGGTCGATTCTCTCAGCAAAAATTACAACATTTAAAAACATAGATTGCTTGTGTGTCAAATCAAACACAGTTGCTTTCGCTTCTGGGTAGATTCAATTTTTTTTTTAATTTTTATTTTTATTTAACAAGCTTTCTGTTAACTTTGGGGAAACTTAATCTAGTTTTAAATTTGAGAAAATGAAAAAAGACATATGTTGAAAATTCTGATGAATCAAAATAACAAAAATTTATTCACCGAATTGCGTAAAAGCATAAAAGCAGACTCACCTTTTGTTGAGTTAGCCTCAAATTAAATTCAATTTTTTATTCTCAAATTATCAAATGTTAAAAATAAATTTGTTGGGCATAATTATAAGGCAAAGGTTTGGGGACGCCACATCAAATACTGTCCTCAATTTTCGGCATAACGCATACGCCCCGTAGTTGTTTTTAGTCCTTGATTGCCCTCTCCTCGTTTGCCGTAGACTAATTATACAAATTGTCACTCATTTTGATGGTCTTCCTCTGCCTGTTTCTTTTTAGTCATTTGGTATGGCGGCATTTTTTTAATTTTCATAAATGCTTTGGACTAAAAACGTAATTGAATGTTGACCGTTGCGAACAACAACGACAATGGACAGCAAGAGTGGAAAAATTAACAAACACATCACGCACACACGCAAACGACAAACCTGAAAAGAAGAATAAAAAAATCGGAATGGAAATGGAAAAAAATTACAAGGGTAAAAATATGTAACAGACCCGTCAAAGGTCAAAGCTAAACGACGTAATTCATGACGTTTCACGTGGAAATTAAGAATTGGACAGACGAAATAGGAGTATACTCTTAGGCGTCAGCCGGCAAGGCAGCTCCAAATTCCTGAGGGGGCGTTACCTACACGCCCCCAAGAGCAAGCGGTACCTTCAATTATTATTTATTGATGGGGTCAGAGGAATCCAAGCTATAAATATGTGTCAAAGGTAACAGCAAGTTCATTACTTAATAAAGTTATTCACATGGTAAAAAGAACAACAGTTGAATTAGAAATTATAAAATACTTTTGTAAATACATTTATTATATTTTAAATAATTGAACTGAACTTTATTGAGTTTCAGTTTGTGCTTTGACAGCTTTCAACTTAACAACAGCTCTTTCTCTGATTTGCTCATAAAATATTATCAATTTCCGCTTTTGTAATTAATTAATTACAAATTTTCCAGCTGAATGCGACTTTAGTAGAAAATGCTTTATGGCCTTTTATTATTTCAATTCAACAAGGTTAGATTTTTAATCAATTTTATTTACATTCGAAATGGTGCCGCTTTCACTCCCTTTCTCTCTTCTGTTATCCCTGTCTCTCGCTCTGCCCTCTCTCTGTCTATTGATGTGCACTGAAGTATACGCACTGAAATTAATTGCGCATCTGTAAATAATGCTCAAATGCAAAAACGACAGCGCCAATTTCATTTTTAATTAAATATTAATTATTGAAATATTAAATGGTGCCTGTGCCTTAAAGTATACCATTTATTAAATATTAAAATATACTTTCTATTCTGAACATATTTTAAGATCAAAGTTTTGAAAGTTATTTCCATATCATTCATATCAGATTTTCAAATGTGAGCCAATAGAAAAAGTTAATGAAAATAATTTAAAAATAAATAATAGTAAAGTAAAATGTAAGAGCATATTTATTTAATTTAATAAAATAGTTTTGTGTTAAATTACATGTCTAAAAAAATAAATAGATAAATGAATTGTTGAAAGTGCATAATTTAAAAACACAAAATTTAATTTGTAAATTTATTTAATTCATTCATAAATTCATTCTTAATAATTTCAAATCACTTATTTTAGTGGCAATTTATATAACTCATTTTGGATTTTCATCTTAGGTATACATAAATAATTATATTTTAATAAATTACTATGCCTATACTTGCTCCTGCCACATTTTTTTGTGATTCGTTTTTTTAAATGAGCTAGCGGTGGAATTGTTTCCTGCTGCAAAATCTATTTCGCTTGGGCGCGTGTCTCATCACGTAGCAAGCCGAAAAGTAGGCAACACAAATCAAAGAAATGTCAGACACACTGTTTTCGTAGATACCGAAATAGAGAGAGAGACAGAGAGTGAGATGGACAGAGGTACACTAAGAGTGCGCTCTCTTACTGTCTCGCTCACTCGTAACGAAATTCATGAGCTGCATACGAAATTATGTTGATGCCAAAAAGTATGCCATGAAATTAAAATGCCACAACATGAAATGCTGGTCAAGAGTCACACACACACACACACACACACACACACACACACATACACAGTTGTTGTGTGTGCAGTCACTTGAAATAAATTACGTTACATTTTTTTTAGCCAAGTTTCTGCCGTTTGCTGCTGATGCGACGCTTCAAAAGCCAAGTCTACGGGACTAGGCCAAACATCACAGTGTGTTCGTCTCCCTCCTCGTATACCGTTCCCCTAAAGCACATATGCACATGCATAATTCACTTAATTATGTGTGTGCACACACACACGCACACACACACACACACGAGGTAAAGCCTGCGGGCCGTTAACGATTTTAAATGCTGCGGTTTGGCAGCCATGTCGCTTTCTCCTCTACAGCCACGCCCTCAACTACCACACAACTCCCACCTCTGCCTCTCTCTGTGCAGCAGCTGAATTTCAAATTAAATTCAAGAGCAAAAAATCTAATTTTAATTTCAAAGCGGCGCTCATTTAGAAATACTTAATGATGTTAAACTAAAAACCAAGCGCCATGAAGTGCGTGCAGTCCGCAGTGCCTCCTCTTTCCTCCTTTGCAAATACGGAGCCGCGTTTGAGGTAAATTTTGCACGAATCTTGCAATTTTTTTTTTGGTATGAAAAGCACGTACACGAAATACCGCAAAGCGCCGCAGGACTGAGAGGGGGCAAGAAGAAGAGGCAGTAACAAACTTCCAAGACACAACTCGCAATGAGTAAAGATTTTTCGTAGAAACTAGCAAAATCGCACGGACTGCACTTAACGAAAAGCAAAGCATTGACGAGGGGCTGTGAGAAGGGGTAGGGGGCGGGGTCAGGTCATTGCTTTTAGCGAGGTGATTATTTTTGTACCCAAAAAAAAAAGTGAAAGAAATGGAGGAAACAGCGCTGAACTTCGATGCTCGGTGTCGTTAGCTGTCAGAGTAGTGACCAGGCATAAAAAAAATGAGGAAAATCGGTGGAGATGGAAGAAAATTGGTGCCCTTTTAAGTTTCCTATTTCGTGGTTCTTTCTCTTCTTACGGGTTTGCTAATGGATTTGAGCCGAGAAAACTTAATTTGAGGCCAAATCTGCAGGTCACTCAAGTGGCAAATATTAAGTGAGTGCAGCTCAAGAATTTCGCATTATCACGATTTGTAGTTAAAATATCCCAGATAAAAACTAGTTAAGTTATAATCAATTAATTATTTTAATACTAAACAGCTAATAATAAACCAATTCAAAATAAACAGATTTTAATAGAAATAAATTACAAGGGTAAAAATATTCACTCTCAACTTTTTAATCGTAACTGCCTTTGTCCAAATTCAATTAGAACACCCTCAGCTCGAACACGAAATGATAAACCTTTTTAACCCCTTGAGCATATTTAACTTTCTTTATTAAAACGCTTGTCCAAAGCTCACATTTTGGGCCTGGTTAACTACGTGCCAGCACGAAGAATATAAGGATTAGGATTTCCCCCACAAAAAAAAGAAGCATTTACCGCATTTCCAACTAGATTTAAAATTTTTAACTGATTTTGTTTTGTTTTCGCTGCCTAAACAAAAAGAAAAACAAGGAATTATAGACAAAAATGCATGCGAAAAGTGTTTAAAAATACATTCCCCCCCCCCCCCTTTAAATTCTTTATACATACAAATGTGTGTGTGTGTGTGTGAATAGATTGGTGTATGATGAAGGCATCAAGTCAAACTTTAGGCAAACAATTTTTGTAATAAACCAAAACAGGGAACAGCAAACAAATTTTGCAGTCTAGACATGCAAAAATTTTTGATGATGCTCTCAAGTAGCGCGAATATTTTTATTGTATACCCTATGCGGGAGTATTATGAATTGTAAGAGAAATGTGTGACACTATAAAGCTATGAATATATTTTCTTACAGTAATCATCCCTGAAAAAAAATGCTTAATTTACATGAAAATCGATTTCAGAAAAAAAAATCAAAAAAACCTCTAGCATTTTCAACGGTTTTTAAGAATAAATAATTTAGCTTTATTATCGTTATTCCGTTCACATTATTCAAAACAATATTACAATAAAAAGTGTATACAATCTGCGACTGAACTTTACTTTCATATTCATTTATTTAATCTTTTTCTTTTTTCTTTGAAATTCCACAGCTTTTATTGCCAAAGTTTAGAGAGCAAGCCCGCTAAGCGACGCAGCTTAAATTGAAAACTTAAACAGGCAAATCGTTAGCCTTATCGACGTGCAATTCGAGTAGCATTCTTTCAGGCCACTTTAAGATACTGCAAACGGGCAGGAGCATTTCATAGTCTACTTTGCAGCGCACTTTATATTGATTTTCGTTCATAACTCGAGGGAAGAGTGGGGTGTATTTGCTGGGGGCGTAACCGCGCCTCCGCCTCATTTGATTTATGCACAACTTTCGCTGTCGGCCCCAAAAAGTATGCCACGCTTTTTGTTTGGGGAGCCCAAACTAATTTTAATCTATAAAACTCAGTTTGAGGCCCACAAATAGCTCTCAAACCAACAACTAAAAAAAGTTCAAGTGTTTGACCTGAAATAAATTTAGCTTTGGGCTTTTTTATTGAATGTTTTTCAGTTTGTTTATTTATTTAGCTTGAATAAAAATGAATTTTTTTTGAAAAAAAGAGAGCCAGAGTACCGAGGTGCTGATATTAATTATGATTTGCATTGGGGTTAATGGAATATGGAACAAAAAAACAATACAAAAACTGTTTATGTGCCGACACTACGTGGCTGGGCAGGAAGATTAATTACGAAGGTATTTAGTAAGGTTTACCGACACTTTAGATAATTAACTTAACAGGTTAATGGGGAACAAACGCATATCAAGTGTTCATAAAATTACTGAAAGTTAAGTGGAATAACAGTATCAAATAATTGGGTTAATTAAAGCGCGAAGTACTCAAATAAAACTAGAAGCATAACAAGCATTAAAGTCATAAAGCAAACGGAAAAGTTCAAGACAAACGTTCCATTTGTTTCACAATATTTGAATATGTAACATTTTAAACTTGTTTAGCTTATTCTTTTTTAATTTACACATTCATTTTCTAAAATTAATAAAGATATAGTGAGAGAACTCAATTCATTAATCCTTTTTGGATATGCATATTCAACAAACCTTTTTTGCCTGAGAATAGTCATTAATCAAGTCGAAATGTTGCTTAAATGATTTATTGTCTGGTGATTGCGACAACGCGAAACAATTAACGAGTTAAATATGCCACTTACACGCTATTTTCATTAATGTATCGCCAAGTGAAGTGCAATTCTCAACGCTAGATGGCGCTGCAACAAAGAAGATAGAGCAAAGTATAAAGAGAAAGCTCTGTAGAGACTATGTTAATTATGTTATACTCGCTGTTAATCGCTCAAAATACGCGCTGCTCCCTCATTCTCCAATTTGCCATTCAGCTTGTTGCCCCATGACGCACAAAGTTGCGTGCTGCAGGGTCATAAATTATCAACAAGCGTCTTCATTAGTTCCTCAAGCGACTGGCAATAGAACCAGTTCGTCTTCGTCTTCGTCTCCGTCATTTAAAAAGTTAAATGCCACAAAGTGTAGCTGCCTCTTGGCTCAGTCGTTGGCAGGTGAAACAACCCCTCCCAATAGAATTGCGTGTCCTTTGTTGTGGGCATTTTTGAAAGCCGCCTCCCCCAAAGCAACAGCAACAGCAACAGTTTTTCTCCCTAAGCTCTGTTATACTCATCGACTTAAGTGTGCCGCATAATTTTTGATAATTCAATTAAGATAAGTTTCTATGGACATTCCTTCTCTTCTTCTCCCAACTTCCTGTCTACCTCCTCTGTGGGAGCATTTCATTCAATTTGGCAAACATTCTACTTCTGGGAGGGACCGGGGCACTTTAAGTTGACATTCGAGTTGAGACATCAAATTTCATGTTTATTTGCTTGTTTTGCATATTGGACAGCGCATTTTTAAATAATCACTTTTAAGTGGCATCAAATTTTCCTAGATTTTTCGCGCATTTATTTTCTAATTTTAATTTTATCATTTTTGTTTCTCTTTTATTCAATTTTACTTAAAAAATATGTAATTTAATTCAATTCATGTTAAAATATGTTAAAATAGTAAAATTGTATTAAAAATCTTAATTTATCAGCTAATTTTAATATATACATTTTATAATTTTGTAGCTTTCTGTCAGATTGATTTTTAATCTTTAAAGTAAAGACAGTTAAACATTTAGCATGTTATAATGTATATTTTTTATTTTGTTTATTAAATTTCCGTCTACTATTTCACTCGCTTTGATATAGAAAATATCCTTTTACCCATGTCCCGATAACAGTTTCTTTTTAGTTTAATGTTAACTTTTGCCCGCTCAACGAGCCATTGCAAATTGAATTAGCCTAATTAGATTATATGATTTGGATCGCTTCAGTTCACATTACGCCCCTCCCAAGCCTGAAGTCAAATGCAAATTCCAGTCCCAGGATCTAATTACGTATACGCCCGATAACGTTACCAAAAAAGCCGCAATAACCCAATCCACGCCTTCCAAATAGTTTTTCCAGCCTTTAAGCATTTTTGTTACAGATTTTTGTGGTTCGTTCGCATATTTACCACAAAAATCACACACACGCAAGACTCTCCTACCTTTTTTCCTCCACACTCCAAACTGTTTTTCTCTGTTGCTCTGCATATCAAGTTCTACTTGCAGCTGGTCGTATAAGCCAGGTTAAGCCTTTCGTTGAAGCTAAGCTAATAAAGTGTTAATTAAGCGTTCCAAAGTGGCCCCCAAAACGCTTTTAACTAATGCGACTACTATGTCCCACCTCTCTCAGCGCTTCTCCCAACTTTTCTTGGGGCTCGTAGGCATATCTAAATATTTGCTGCATACTTTGCGGCTGACGCATAAAGCGCCCCATACAAAAACAACAACAACACCAACAAGCTCACCTGTGTGTGAATGTGTGTGTGAGTCAAGGCAGGTAAAGTTTTTGGTCTACAAAGTTTCGTCATCGTCCTGGCTGACACACAAACACACACAAACACACACAAACACAGAGAGAAAACTGCCCCCTGGCAGTAATTAATGGTAGGTAAACTATTTGATTTCCTTGTTCCCTTTTTTTACGGCTCCTCCTTCTTCTAGTTGTTATTGTTGTTGTTGTTGTTGTTGCTGGCTTTGACTAATGGCATGTTAGATGAGGAAATGTGTTAATGCAGACATTTGCGTACTTTTTTGGAACGTTGCTGAGTAAAAATTGAAAAGTCGCCTTGGGGGCAAGGCCAGTGTAAATAGTTAGCCCCATTGTAATCCATATTAGAAGCGTAATTACCCATTCAAAAGGTTCACAGAGCGAACTAGTTCATTGACTTGTGAAAATTACATAACTCGGATCTTTACAAAACTCTTTTCCAATATAATTTAGTTTCAGGACTTGCCACATGAGGCACGTAACAACTGCAAGCTGCATGAAAAAAGAAGCCCAAAAAGAAACTACTGTAAATTTATTGAAGCGCATTTTGAGCTATTTTTTTTTCAGTTCACTTTTTGGAGCTACTGCAACAAAAGGCAACTAATCACATGACTTGTTCCACAGCTGTGTTGAATGTTTAAGCGTGATAGGCATAGAAATATGATAGCTATGATTTCATATAAACTTGCCAACTGTGCAGTATGTTGTGAATTAGATATGGGTCGATTTTCTAACTATAGACTAATTAGCTAAATAAAGACAAGATAAAGAGCTATATTGCGCTCATTTTGTGTGAGTTTTCTTTATCAATCTTGTTAAAAATTATATGTTATTTTCCAATCAAATAAATTAATAGCCAAACAGTTAACTTTTTAGTTAGTTTATTACAATTTTCGGCTTGATTTATTGTTAAACTTTCATTTTTTAAAATATTAAAAACATTTTTCAAATATCACATCAATTGTTAATTAAATTAAGTAATTTACAACATATCAATTTTATAAATATTTATGGTCCTTTAATAGATTTATATACAGATTTTACTCATGCTTTGAGCAGAATTAAATTAAATTATAATATTTATATTTAAATTTTGTGTAATTTATGTTTTTATGCATGTTCCTAATTAAATTTTATACCAATTTCGGCATTTTCAGCTCATTATCCAATTTAAAAAATATTCGATTACTTAAAGTATTGACCTTTTTTTACTGAAACTTGCGTCCGTTATTAAAGGCAAAATGCATAAACTGCTTTTGTTTTACTTACATAGTTATTAATTTTCACTAACTTTGAGCACATAGAGAGACAGGGAGAAAGAGAGAGAAAGAGATACTTAGAGGAAGATGGGAGATAGCCGCAAGTGATATCTAGCTAATTAGTAGGACAAGAGGTTGCCCTTGGCTGCCAAACAATCTCGTCAGCTATTCGTCCCATTCGCTGTTAGCACACACACACACACTCAAACACACACACAGGGCAACACAAATGTGCTTTTTAGTGCGGCGCACAACAATTTCGAGTTTAATTAACAGTAATTTGTTTGCGCTGCACTAAGTATGTACGAGTAATCCTTGTGGAGAGCCATGGCTAACGCTATCTGGACAGAACGATCATTAGAGCCATACACACACACACACACGCACACAGATACTCGTATGTAGCGCTAGTTGGTTTCCTCTTTTTTTTATGACGAACTTAACGATGATATTTATATGTCTATAAAAAGTCGCTATAATAACGTTTAAAGCAAAAATGGACGACGAAGCGAAGCCACCGAAAAGCGCTGAAGTGCGCCATTAAAAAAAAAACGTGAGGAAAAACTGGAAAAGCGTACGGGAAAGTCGGGTGTATATGAGTGTGTAAACAAACTATATACGAGTATGAACGGCAAGTTTGCAGTCTACAGTTAGACACTCGACACTCGCAACTCGCTCGAGCACATGCACGCCAGGACACTCAACAGGACATTGACTTTTTAGGCAGTTACCCTCCATCCGCCCCCACCCCCTTTCGGCTCCTTCCTCTCGCAAAGCAAAAGGTGCTCGGAAAAGTTTAGGCCTGCGTTTGAGTAATGACAGTCATGGCCGGAAAGGGAACGCTGGAGAGGAGGAGGAGGAGGAGGGGCGGAGACAGTGACTGGTGGGAAAACTTTTTGACGGCCTGCAATGCCACATAATTTGCACAATTTGAAATGCAACTCGGCGGCGACGCAAGAAGTTCAAGGACATCATCATGGCCAGCTGTTGGAGCAAGCACAATTCATAGCATACTTTTCAGCGCTCGCCGAGCATTAAATTATTTAATTTAATGGCTGCCGCACGCACAGCGCCAACATGGCAAAAGATTCTGACTCAAAGGCGTGGCTCACAGTTCCCCGTCCACTTTACCCTCTTTCTTCCCCTCTTTCTGTTCGCTGTTGCAAAAAGTCAAAGTCACAATGCGGGTCTCTGTGGGGGCATGTGTCATGCTTTTGAGTTGCTTAATTTCGCTTTGAGCATATAACTCATCATCATCATCATCATTATGATGATGAATCAACATCATGATCATCAAAGTCAGCTGATAATAAGCGTTGCGTTGCCTTGGGGAGACTGGGAAAACACTCAAAAAATAATAAGCATGAAATTAAGTTTGTAAACAATGGCGAAATGAGAATAATATTCATAGGCTTTAAGTGACAGCTCTCTCTCTCTCTCTTTCTATATAATATTAAAGTCGAATATAAGCTCAATAAATCGTTTAAATCTCATCGCAAAAATTGCATGGAGTTGATGTCAGAACTCAATATTCAAAGTATCCTAATGAAAATTAATAAATATAAATATTTTATATTCAAATAAAAATCCAATTATTTTTGTTACATTTAATTATATAATTTAAATGTTCAATACCGCTCATAAGCCCAAAATAATAAAGTACAGTTGAACTTTCAGAGCTCGAACTTCTATAACTTGAATTTTTCTCTAACTCCAGCTAAATGTGTGGCTGTAAAATAAAATAACTTAAGAAAAAGAACTCTATAAGTCGAATATCCCATAACTGGAACCTTTTCTATCGATAATGGTGATTCAAGTTAGGGAAGTTCGACTGTATAATCTATTTAAGCATTTGCTTAAACCTTATTTTTATATATTTATCCATAAATAAATTTGGCGTTGCACTGTATTAACTTCGAGTACTTGAACCTAAAACTATCATAGCTCTCAATTTAATTATAATCATAAAAACTAAAATTTCTGCAATATTAGAAGTGCAAACACAAATATGTACTTAATGTCCATAAGTATGTCTCACATATAGCATGAAATAATACCTATTCAGTTTACATTCACTACAATCTATAATAATCTGATATCTCAGTCATTTGTTAATTTCCACAACAGTTGCTTGGCTCTATCCTAGAGGAAGGATTTGCTGAACACGCGCTGAAAATGACAAAAGCCGCTGACACATGTCACCCAATTAAAAGATAATAATTCAAGCAGCCACAATCCTTAGACCACAATGTCCCCCGCCCCGAGGGTCCTTCGTCCTTCGGCGCTCGACGAACTGACCTCGCCACGTCTATGAGAAGTTCATTGTGGAAAATTGTTGCTTCATCGGCAACGGCGCATTGCCAAGTGTCCAATGTTTTTGTTGGGGCTCGTGTACGTGACCCAGGGCAGAGTTGAGGAAGTAGCAGGAGAATCAGGAACAGAAGCAGGAGCTGAAGGAGCTATCTGGAGTTGCAGCTGTAGCTGTAGGTGTGGTTTCTATTGGCAACATGTTAATTGAGTCAAAGTTTCGAAGCTTCAAGTTGATTCGGAACGTGTGTTGATAGCTTAAGGTTTATGTACTCCTCCCCGTTCCCGGTTCCCAGTTCCCTTGGTCCCTTTGGCTTGTTAGTTTTGCTTATACGTGATTCCATGAGTTCCGTTAATTGGACATGTGAGCCCCTCTGGATATGAGGATGAAGCGAAACCTCCAAGGTGCTTTCCTGGAAATAGAGGACGTTGACGTTGCGGGCGAGCTCATTAATAAACTCATAAAAGTGTACGACACCTTTTCGCTTATTACCGAGTGTACAAGTACAAGCTTAATAAATATTAGCGCAAGACATGTAATTACGTCGAGCTACATAAAAATTATAATAAACATTGTGTAACATTACATAATTGACAGTTTCGAGTGCTCCTTGGGGCGTCCACAGGTGCCTTCATCACATGGATACAGACAGAGAGACAGACACAACTTTGTTGCCTTAAGTTGTGTTTATTTTTATGCATGTCTCTTTCTTTGGTCTCCGTTCTGCTCCGTTTGCTTCTCGCGCCTTGCAATATCCTTTTGGCTTTGGCCCTGGCAACTTGCCATATCGTTGGCGTCATCATCCTTAACGCCTTCGACGTCTTCGTCCGTCCTTCTTCTTCTCTTACTCCTCCTCTCCTCGTCGTCGTCCTCTTCGTCGTCATCGCTTTTAATGTCTGTTGATTTCTTTTTACTGATTTTTAATGCTCAACGGGCTACCGTTGCACAGTGGGACAGACTACTTTCTTAACTGGATCAAGCAGATATAAGCAAGACCAAATACATATTATAGCATTGTTCATTAAACTCTCTAAATCACAAAGGCTGATTACAAGCTATATTAGAACTTACAAAATATCCATTACAAATAAAATATCTACATTACATTTATGATTCAATTGTATATTCGTTATTTAAAACAGAACATAACATTTTCCCCGAATATCCACAAAAAATGTATAAGATTAATTTTAGCTTGTTTAATGTTCCCCAGTAAATCACAAATCTCAACTTATCACTCTCCACTTGAATTCATTCATTTACTTGTGATCTTTGTCCCACTGTACCTTGTTGCTGCTTGCCACGCCTGTAATTCCACTAGAACCGTGCCTCGTTATTGAGGACTTTGCGCATATGCACACACGCTATATGTTTACCGTTATCTCTGGCAAGTTGTAAGTACGCCATAATTTGTTCAAGTGTTTATGTTGGGTATTGAGCTTTTTATTATTATATGTTTTTATTGCACTGCAAGTTTAATTAATGTTTATGTGCACTCGTTTCTTCGAGCTTCCGACTGTCTTTATATATGTTCATATTTAATACAATCGTTCAATTAATTATTATATATCGAGTGCTGTTTATTCCATGTCATAAGAAATCAGTTTTAACTTTACTTTTATTCTGAATCAGAAGTTTGACCAATTATTACAAAGGCATTTATATTTACTAGGTATGTATCCGCTAAACTATTAGTTTTGTATCAAAATTTACAACTTTTAAAATTATCAGATTTCTGACTCAACGCATCTGTAAGTCATATGTGAATCTAATTTTAAAGAAATCTCACTTTATTTTACTTAAATTAAATATATTTAAGGCATTGCTGTGTAATCGAGTATTTTATAAAATTTACTTCTTATTTTGGTATTAAAAACTGCAATTTTCTATGGAATTTTAAAATATTGTTAAATTTAAATTTTCTTTAAACAATTGTCAGTTTTGGTATGCCACTGAAAAGGGAAAGGAGACGGGGGTGAAAGAGTTGCCTGCAACGGAGTCCGTGGCTGCCACAAATTAATTATGGAAAACAACAAGAATTTCGGGTGCTTGCAACTCGCGTTAGTTGCACTGTCCCAAAAAACCAAACATTTTGCGTGTAATTAGCAAAGTTTTCCGCTCAAAAGTTTTCAACCGACATTTTTCGCTGTTGTCGCCTTGTTCGCCGAAATATTTCACTGCATAACAATACCAAAAAGCGAGCAAAAAAAACGAGTGAAAATAAGAAAACAAATAAATGAAATAAAAATGTATAAAAATATGACGCCAGGGCGTTCGAATGAGCTCTGTTGAGCTCATCCCAAAGTCAAACAACCCGACGGGGGACCTCGCAGTGGATCTGTTGCCATGTTCTCCCTAACCATGCGGCTGTAGCTGTCGCTGTAGTTGTAGTTGGCTGGCGTGTGATACCCTGTAATGGAAGGAATTCGATTTAACAAGTTGGTAATATTCGTATACTCTTATGATTATTTTCTGTCATAGAAGGAGAAGTATAAGTTAGTACACTTTAAGGATATATATAGGAGCTTTGTATTTTTTATACTTAAACTACAGGGTATTTGCTATTCGTATACTCAGTATGTCCAGCCCGTTTGCTGCTGTTGTTCTTGCTGCTGGCGTCGCCCACAACTCAGCGTTTTCTGCGGTCCCAAAGAGTTTCCGCTCTGTGGCGTCCGTTGCGTAGCGTCGCCTGGTCACGCTGCTGCCTGCTGACTCATGTCTCCTCTTCCACCTCCTTCTCCTCATCTTCTTCCCCCCCATAGTTTCTCACTCTGCACCAAGCACTTTGTCATTTGCAGCGGCTGCTGCTGCGTTGGCTGCGGGTATGTCAAGTTCATTCTTTACACGACGCGGATGCTTGCCCCTCTGCACACTGCACTTCCCCCTTGTCCACAGCACCTCGGCCTTTTTGTTTAAAGCTGTCCATTGTTTAACGGGTAAATTACTTAATTTGCAATATTTCGCTAATTGGAAATTTGTTTTGTGTTTGATACTTTTGCAGCTCAGATAATTATCGTTCGATAACAAAGACTTTGTTCATTCACAATGTGAGCTTTACATCGTTCTCGATCGCTCAAATTAACTATCGCTTAAACTTGCACTGATTCTGCAAATATTATATATCTATAGTACCAGTAGATTAATTGTAATTGCTTTGTCAAAGTAAAAAAAAATATTTATTTTTAATTTTTGAAAGTAAACCAAATTAAGATCCACTAGATTTACTTAATTTTAAAAATGTAGATCGAAGGAGAACTGTATATCGATACTTCGATATCGATTTCCATCTCGGCTACATTGTATATCGAAGTCTAGATCGCCAAGCTTGATTTGAAGATTTAATTTTTTCTTTTTGCTCTCGGCCAGTTTGTCCTGCTGAATTCGGTCTACAACATTTAATCCATATAAAGTGACCTTAATACGCAAATGTGTTCTTGTTAGCGGCATGGAAATATGGCGCTGACATTAGCAATGGACATGGAATTAGCTGCATTTTGGGGACAGTCGCATAAAACAAATGAATGAACAGTCACACACATACACACACACTCAAAAGCACTCACAAACAGACGAGTGCAAAATACGAAAAGGGTGAGTTGGTCACCTAGAAGAAGAAGACCGCGAAAATTGTGAAATTGACTGCAGCAGAAAACATTGGCGAAACATTTGTTAAGTCAGTTGAGGAATGAAGCAAACGCAAAATGTGTAAGTTAAAAACTGAACGTAAAAACTTAACGAAAAGTAAAATGAATTTACGACTCTGGAATTTACAGCAGAAACTGCAGTTCGAATATCTAGCGACGAGGAGACAACCTGTTTTTTAAGCTAACCCCTTTAAATTTTGTTTTAAACTTCGATCTCTCATAACTTTGTAAATACTCTTCCGATTTTGTTGAACAGTTTAAATTTTCTGCACTTGCGGAATTCAATTTATTTAAATTCTGAAGTATTTCTAACTCTCAAGCATTAGAAAAACTTAAACGACTTTGTATCATAGTTTGTCTTATGAGTTTATTCAGGATCTTAAAATTGTTCAAGGGGAATACTTTGTTTCCTTGTCGACTGTGAAGATATTGTCCAAATGTAATTAAACGAAGTCCAAGGGCGAGAAAACTAAATTCTAACTAAATCCTTCTAAATCTGTGCGCGAAATAATACATTTAATAATTATGCAATTCGTAGAAAATGAATTCAAAGCAATTTCGTAATCCTCAAACATTTGAATTGTACGATTTAGTTTAATCCTTAGCAATTTTCGTTGTTCTAAGCACGTATTAAACTTCTTAATGCAAAAGACAAAAAGCAAACACACACACACGCAATAAGCGAGGATGTCGCAGTGGAAGTAAGACAGAATGAGTGTGTTAAAGAGAGAGAGAGAGAGAGATAGAGAGAACCCAAAAGCTCAGCTGCAAAATTATGCTTGTAAGCTTTTGAAATTACCATAAAATGCGTTGACCTTTCGAACTTGCCAAGCAGAGCAAAGTTAACTTGAGTGGGAAACAGAGAGAGAGAGAGAGAAAGGGATAGAGTAGAGGGTAAACTTGTGTTCAACTCTTGTCGGCAGCTTTGTTTTGATTTGCTTGCTTGTTGTTGTTGTTCCTGTTCATGTTGTTGTTGGTGTAATACCCTGTGCTGTTGCACTGTTGTTGCATCCGCTCGGTCGCCCTAATCCTGACTTGTTACTCAACTGTACATGTGGACATACCTACTCGTGTGTATATGTGTGTGTCTGTGTGGAGGACTGATGTTGTTGTTCTCAGCATCTTTGCTCTGTAATGAAAATAATGGTCCAGTCGCATAGAAGGTGAGAGAAAGATGTTTGCTTCAATCAACGAGGGCTGACTGATAAGTCATTGGTAGTAAATGGAAATAGATTTACTATTCTACATAATCTTATTTCAAATCAGTATACTTTATTTGGCGTTTCTTCAACTTCATTATGTTATTAAAATGAAGAGATTGGCCAAGGTCCTTAAAGTACAGATTTTTTTCTTACGCCCTGCTTTTAAGCCATAATAAATAAAAAAGTGTCACCGTACTTAATGGAAATTATAAGTTAATTTAAAAGAGTTGAGTTCTCGTACTTATCCCAATGATTTATTATCTTACCCTCGTAAGTTATGTAATATTATTCTGTGCTCGCTAGAAATGCCAAATACACACACATGAATTGCCTGAATATGGCTATAAACAGCAGGTAGTCTTAGCCTTTTGTTTATAAGTTGCCATTGCAGCCTTCAAGGCGCCAACAACAGCAGCTTTCACTACTCAACGCTGTTGTTGCTTTTGCATTTGCTTTGTTTGCTCATTTAGCATAGCTGTTAATTTGCATGTATGTATGCATGTGTGTGTGTGTGTAGAAAAACTTTTACTGCTTTGCTCATTATTTTGGACTGCTATAAATTTAAATTTATGGTCATGGCGACGATATTTTCTCTGTGCCCAGTCATAAACCGAAAAATGTTTACAGTTTTCACTCGCATAACTTTGTAGCTTCCTCTATTCCCTTCCCTTCTTCCCCATTACCCTCGAACTGACCCAAATTTCTTGCATATGGTTATGGTTATTTGTATATAAACAAATAAAAATAAAAACTTCAACTGAAAAACAGGCATACAACTATGCTATAGAAATTTTAGCTTTTTAAACCTGAGCACACATCATCCTCGTCGCACTGAGGAGAGGAAAACTATTGTTGAAATTCTAGGAATATTCATATAAATATGCATGCTGAGTATAAATTGTTTTTTTCGTTTTTTTTTTCATCTTTTTAGTTGCAATTGCATTTTTCTATAAAATTTATTTTGTTGGTTTGCAGATTTTGTGGTGCAATTTACATTGTAATATTTGTGGTTGCTTTGTTCCCATTTTTGTTCATTCTGGACAATGTAGGAAACACGTCTGTGGTTGTGGTTAAAATATTCGAAAAGTGGACAAATTCTTAAGACAGCTTAGCTTTAAATTGATTGTAATATCAATAAAAAAATATATGTTCCAATTTATTGCAAATATTAAACTTTAGCTTAAATTATAGAAAATAGTCACAGTTTCACTTATTTATTTGAAGCATTTAATTTATGTACTTATTAAGTTATTGAATATGTGAAGCATAGTCTAGAGAAATGCAAACACTGTTGAGTGCAAGTTATCGACCTACCTCACACAGAACTAACTTTCTCCCTTAGCTCCCAATGTTGGCCCCCTTTCAAGTGGCACAGTGAGACAATGGCGACGACCTACAAAAAAATATTTATGGCTCCCAACAGCCGCAAATATTTACCACACTAGCACACAGACTGTACATATCTCTCTCTGTCTCTGTCTTTCTTTCACTTTCTATCTGTCTCTGTCTATCTTTCTCTCTCTATGCCAACCATTATTTATACGCTGCTAATCTTCCACCATGTGACTACTGTGGCTGGTTGCCTTTTTGGCTGTTTCTCCTTTTGGCGCTGCCTGCACTTTCACACTCACAGGACGCGTCCTGCACTCGGCTACACTTTATTGTTTATTGCGGTTGGCTAACAGTTCGGTCCCTGGCTGTCTGACTGGTAACTGGTAACTGGCAACTGGCAACTGGATCCCTGTCGTGGCATTGTTTTTGCTCCGGCTGCAGTTTGCTGCATTGCGCCGGCTATGAGAATGACCGCAAAATGCTAAGCGTCTTTTCAGTTACAGTTTAAGTTTGCCGCATTTCAGCTAAAGTGCATTCAGTTCCTCCCCAGTTCCCAGTTCCCTTTTCCCCTTCAAACACACACTCAAACCTGGTTCTACTGTGTCAATTACGGCAATTGCTTTGTACACTTGCCCGCAAAATGCTGGCATTTGTATGTACCTCTACATAAGATATGTTTGCACAGAGAAATCTTAAGGGAGCACAGCTTTTGCTTGTTATTTGTTGAGACTGACAACCCTACGACCCGGCAAGGGTTGTGCTCTATGAAATTTATGTTCAGTCAACACTCTGGCTGACAAATGGATGATTACTCTCGTATCCTTAGTGTTAGATCTTTGCAAATTGTGCCAAGGCGACAATAATTAGCTGAAAAGATTGGGATATTATTATTAAATATGTTATTTATTTTTATGATCTAATTTGAGTGTGTAAACACTGTTTTCCTATTGTATTTATAGAGGATATTTTATGAAAAGCTCGAGGAGGAAGTGAGTGAAGTACGAGTATTACAGTCAAATTGGTATGACTATAATATTAATTTACTGCAAAATAGGTGTGTGCACACTGTTAATCCCTCTTTTGGTCTTTCACATGATATTACGAATTTATGAACTGTCTGTTTGTGGAGAGATATGTATATTTGAATTTTCAATTAATCAGTGTGTGCACACCATATTGAATCAGTTTCCTAAACTCAATTGACTTACTAATGTGTGCACACCATGATATACATTTTTGTTTAAATTTAAGTTAGCATTAGAAACGCTCACACTCCCTGATTTAGTTCGACAGTGTGTGCGCACCATAAAACGCAAATGTTTCTCACTTGATTCTTCAGTCTGCAAACACACACATTTAAATATTCTGGTAGCCAGTGTGTACACACTTGCTGATACATTCCTCACAAAGTCTATTTGGTAAATCCCATCACACTTGAGGGCCACTTCTCAAACATAATTCGCCATCATCTGCCAACAGTCGACATTTATACGTCAAATATGCCATTTAGAGTCCTTCCCATTGCGACCTCTCACAGAGCATAAAAAATGGTCTACAAATTTCAACACCTGCTGACAGTACTCGAATTCCTACTGTTGTCAAAAAAGGTTAAATTGCTGTTGTTCGTATTGTTACTTGTCGAGGGAAAATGAAATAAACATACAAATATACATTTATTTAGATAGATATTTGCATTAAATTGTTACAAATTGCGAGGGGGGTTTGAGAAGAACGAGAATGCCTTAAAGTGCGTGCTAGGAATGTGTTTTGGGAAATGAGAAATGCGCAGATTTGCTGGGAGAAATGCGAGTGTGAGCTTTGGCCAGAGAGATATGAATATGAATGCCAAAAGGTCAGCAAACAATTACACTAAAGAGCTGAAGCTTCAGGCCAGAGGAGAGTCAAGAAGCCCTAGCAAGGGAAAGGATAACAGGGAAAGGAGCAAGGATGCTGGGCACGATACGGGAGCAAAAGCCAAACAGAAAATGAAACACAGGACAACAAACAATGAAAGGCTGCGCCTGGTTGGCAACTGATGACAGCAGGAGAGAAGGACGGACGGACAGTAGGATAGACGGACTGAAGCCAAAGTGCTGCCAAGTACAGGGAACATTTCGAGGCGTCCGAGGTGTCCTCCTCCTGGCCGAGGACGAGAGTCTTTTCACAGCCTGTGCGCTGCACTTGACTGAAATGAATTGCTCGCCAGCCACTTCTCCTCGTCCTCCTCCTGCTGCTCCAACTCCGACTCCAACTTGGCTATGACTACGGCCTGTTAACGATTACGTGATGAATTTGCATTGCAATAACAGAGCAGGATCGCGTCCGGCCCTTAACCCCCTCCTCTCCTCCTCACTTTCTCTCCTGGTAGAAACAATATGCCAGGCCCTGAGTTGTGCCAATTGGGGTAGGAGGGGGAAAGGGAAAGGGGAATCAACGTCACCGCCAACGTCAGAGTCGCTGTTCCTGTTCCCGTTGCTGCGTGCAAAGTAATTTAACGCCAATTTTACGGCCAGCGTCTAGGACCCCCAAGGACCAGACCAGAGACTCCTTCCTACATTCTCTTTTTTTTTCTATTTATTTATGATTCAGAGAAAGGGCTACAGACGACAGCGTCGGCGTGAAAATGATTTTATAATACAAATCAACGAGTTGGCAAAGAAACTGGGCAAGGAAAGGGGAATAAGGCTTCCCAGGAATAGTTCGCCATCAACGCGCATGTTGGCAATCAAACTGCCAGCAATTACAACTGCAAAACCCGGAAAATTGCAATAAAAAATAAGGGAAAAAAATAGAAAAAAAGAATAAAGAGAAGGTAAAATGGCAGTGAAATGCCGGTTACAGTTGAGTTTAGTGCGTGCCAAGGCAAAGTTGATGGTTTGTTTGCCTATCTGCAGAAATATACAAATATGCACCCCGGAAATGGGGTGTAGGCCGTAAAAAATTCTAATTGGATTCCGCAAGGTGTTAAAGTGAGCAGTCGACGTACCTTGGAATTGGTATAAAGATTGTGTATTATGTGCCATGTAATGAAGTGAAAGACAGGTAGTTTCCAGATTTATATGCCCCCATCAAAATGTTAACTAGCATTGCAACTGCATCCATAAACACAACAAGCTGTTAAACGGGGTTTCTTTACTCCCCCTTCCCTTTAAAAAATCTCTGGTATTATTTGAGTCACGTTTTTTAAGTGTCCTGTATATTCTTTTGCTTTTATTTTGCCGAAAAAAAAAACAATGTATTTAATAATACAGCACGCAATTTATGTTGGATACATTATCTACTTATAATTAATTAAAATTTTTCTTTTTTTGCAGGTATGTCTACAGAATGAATTTTTAGAACTAAATCTTTGGGTTGGTAAGTCAAAAATGTTCTTGATAATTTTTTTAGCATTTGATTAAAATGAATTAAATGTGTTGAAGAAAAAGTGACAGTTTATATTGACATACAAAAATATATATTTTCTTCTATAAAAATAATTTAAGTTCTTTCTAATTAAGAGCTTCTTTGATTGAAAGCTGATTAACAAAACTAAAGTAAACACTCTCAATTAATTATTATAGTGTATCTTTTTCATCTTAGATCATTCAATTTATTTTCCCTGAAATTGATTGAAGTCCTACAACATTTAGCTTTCAAAATCAAATCTCCACCAGAAGTAAACGACTTTCCATTTGATTGACTGAATGTTTAAGAAAATGCTGCATTGATTTCTGAGCTTTTCCCCAATTAGCCACTAAACGAAGCTCAGCTCAAAATCTTGTACAAAAAGGCAGCTTGGGACTTTTATTGTGGAAGTGATTGTGTGAAGGAAGCAAATGAAATCTCGTTGAGCAGCTAAAAGAAATCAGCGTTCAATTAATGCTAATCATGTCAACGAAGTGGATGAGGGAAAAGGGCGAATCAACTGCCAGTAAAATCAAGTAAATAACAAACTAAAAGCGGCCAAACAATTAGCAAATGTAAAGGAACAAGGGGGTCAAGAGAGGGAAGGGGAAACAGAAGACGATGACAACAAAACAAAACATTGACAATTGCAAAATTCATTTAGCGCTAACGAAAAAACTAGTGCTAAAAAGGATAAACGGCATCCTGTGGAGGTGCAACTGACAGAGCCAAGAGCGGCAATAAAATAGGGTCAAAAGGGTAAGGAGGGGGAGGGTGGATTAGGGTATAGAATGAAACGGTCCCTGATTGTGAGCATAAAACAATGGCAATGCAATGTAGCACAGTGTACACTGTGCATTTCATCGCTAATTCAATTATCGCTTATTGACATCAATTTGCAACAGTTACAGAGAGAAAGAGAGAGAGAGGCAGAGTTAGAGAGAGGGAAAAACTTAACGGGCATTGGCTCTCAAATATCCGCTATAAAAATGGGAACAATTCACGCCATGTCCCCTCAGCGAGCTAAAGTGCAATTGACACTTTTTGTGATTTAGTAGAGAACATTTTAGATTACCAAATGCACAACAACAACATCTTCTCCCCTCTCGCCGCATTGAATGACAATTGCTAATGCGAATGCAAAATGGAAAATGGAAAAACAGTTGGCAGCAGGTGCATACATTCCGTGGGTTTTCCATGTATCTATCCGATGTATTCCCACGTCTCCATGGACTATCGCACCCCAAACTTGGCGTAAATAATTCAAAAGTGCTCGAGAGAAACTCACATAGAGTGGCTTCTCCTCCTTCTCCCACTGCTCCTCTTCCTTCTCCTCTTGTTGTTGGTGTTGCTTTAGTTGATATTCTAGTTGGGGACAACCACTTTTGTGGAGTCCCTTCTGGCCCTTTGCATTGACAAGTGCTTAGTTCTAATTGCATTAGCTCTGATTTATTTTGTTCGCACGCATCGCATTTGTAATTGCAGTGAGTTGTTGTTTTCTTTGGAGCAGAAATTGAGTTGTTGACCATTAGATAAACTGCATTCTCATGGGACCTGGAGCTTAATTGGAAATTGGGCAAGAAAAGGCAGTTATACCAAAGTCTATCAATCATAAAATAAGTAATGCATTCCCTTTACTTAAAATCTACAAAAATTGATGGCATTTGTGATGCCTAACCAGAAAATACCTATAGCTTTAGAAGAACTCCTAAATTCAGCTGTTTAACTGCATCAATCAAGGGCTTCAATCATCGTTAAAGCGAATCTACGTCCTAAAATTGCCAATCATCCCGCAGTATATTATAATATGATTGAAAATTTGTAATTATTTCAACAATTTTCAATTCTTCTGAAAGCTCTCTAGATACATCAATCAAGAGATTCAATCACGATCAATCTAACGTTATTATTTATTCAGAGCATTGGCTGCTTCATCAATAATTCATCACAACCATCAAAGCTTAACCAAACTGCTGATTTTTTAAAGTATCAATCAATGGCTTCAAACATGCTCAATCTTTGACAATCTAAATATTTTCATTGTTTAATTTTATATTATATATAGCAAAGCCTTACATTTTTAAGATGTTACCCACGCTGTATCGCAGTTTTGGGTATTGCCTTTGCTCAATCAAAATGTATACACTGGCATGTCGACGCCTTACACCTAGACTCAATTCAATTCCCGTGAGCAACACACAGAGAGAAACACAGTCAGCCAACACACTCATCACTCTGGCCCGTTGAACTGCCAAGTTCAAAAGCAACAAGGTCTTCAGGTCGTCGGGTCTGCGCTGTGTTGGCTGAGCTAACCAACCCGTCAGTCAGTCAGTGAGTCAGTCAGTGAGTGAGTCAGTTATTCAGTCGGTTCGCTCATCAGTCAGTTGCTCAGGCAGTCATTCATCGGTGTGGGGTGTCTGTATATGGTGTGTATCGCCGCGTTCATCCATCGACTGCCAAGTCAGTAGCTTGGTCCTACATCGCGTATGGGTAACGAGTCCTTTTTGACATGCCTCCTTCACCTTGGCAGCAGCACCGGCGGGCCAAAAACAAACAAAGCTGACGTGCAACAGTGGCAGATGCAGGGCACATCCAGCTGGGGAGCTGAGGGGAGGGAAAACCGCCGCTTGGTAACGTGAGGAGCAACAGCAACAGAAACAGAAACGAATCCTGATTGCGATACATGTGCGCGGTTTTCAAACTGACAGATTTTTATATGTCTTTCGGTTGGCGCTGCAATTTTTTGTGCCCCACTGCTGCAACTGTCGAAATTTCAGTTGAACTGAGAAATAGGTAGAGTACACGGTGAAAAAAGCAACAGTCGCTTTGATTAAGCACTTAAAAAGGAGTAAGTGGCTCTATAAACGTACTGAATATAGGGAAGATTAAGCGCCAGTAAGAGTTAATGTAATTTAACTGAATTAATAGTAGCTGTCAATCAAATTAAAATTTTATCAATCAAGAGTATTTCAAAGAAATTTTTAAATAACTTAATTTAATTTAATTTGTAATAAATGTATCGTAAAAAAGTAATAAAATATGTTTAAGCTCAATCAAAATGCGCTTCTTTCTATCAATCCATCAATCAATCTTTCCATCAATCACAATCAATCTGTTGCTCATTTCTTTCAGTGCAGCTTGCAGTTTTTCTGCTCGAAATTTCTTGCTCTCTTTTTCGGGTGATTTTGTGGGTTACGCCTCGCTTGGCTACGTAACGGCAATTGCAGCGGTCTACCCTCCCCTCTCTCCTTGGTTTCCCCCTCTTCTCGATTTCCTCTGAAAGTTGCCACTACATCCTTTTGGCTTGTTTGTTTGCTTGTTGCTACAAAATTTGAATGCAAATATGCTTTGAGTGTGTTGGTGCTTTCACTCTCCCTTTGGGTGACTGTGTGTGTGTCTATTGTGTATGTGTGTGTGTATTGAGTATGTGTGTGTGCGTTGGGCAATGCGTTTATCCTTTTGGGCCAGACACAAAACGTTTGCGAGCTCTGTGGAATTTGTGTCGATTTTACTTTGTTTATGTCTGGGCGAGAGTATAAATGAAATTCATTTACTTGCCTTTTTTACGGACTTGTTTCACTCGTTGCACACTCCCAAAGTGGTGGAAACGATGGGAAGCGGATTAAGGGGAACTTCCTTAGACGAATTAACGTTATTCGAGCGGCAAATAAGAAAATTTCACTGGCATTTTTAACTTGCACAAATTGCAATGGCATCAAATGTCAAATGCAGCTACTGAAAGTCATCAGCTTTTTCTTTGGTTTTAAAAATATATAAAGGGTTTCCCGACTAAAGTTTTTCTTTAGTTGCTCGGCTTAATTAAACATATTCTGGGCGATGTTCGGCTTCCTGCGAGGAGATCAGCACAAGGAGCAGGAAGTCATTAAATCGCTGATTGACAAATAAGTCATAAAGTCAAAAAATAGGAAGAAGGGAAAAAATGTCAATTGCGGAAGCGGAAGCAGAGCGTCCCTTGGGAAATGCTCGGTTCCCAGTACGACCCTGACAGACTGCTCATGTCAACTGTGGTTCAATGACAATTCAGGCGTGTTTCCCACTCTCTACCCACTGCCAACTGCCAGTTGCCAGTTGCCATCTGCCAACTCCACATGTCACTGACAAATGTCAGTTATGTAAAAGATATGTAGCTGATTTATCAGCTCTCACAGCTCTCACAAATACAAGCACACAAAAAATTACGCATACGACGCGTGCTGCAATTGAAATATGAGCCAAGAATTTAAATTGAATTTTAAAAATTATCAGCAACACCATCCCAAACCCAAAACCAACATCAGCAACATCATTTCGGATGGAATTTTACCTTACAGCTGAAAAGTTTTTGCTTTTCTTTTCCATTTGTTTGTTACTTTTAATCAGATGCAAATGAGCGTCACTTGAAGACTTCTTTTTAATGACTGTTATTTGTTCAGCGCAAAAGTTGTTCCAAAAATTATTGAAAATTGAATTTCATGTAATGCGTTTTGTTTCTCTGACTTTGGCATAGATGAAAGATATGAGATGTCGAGGGTATAAACAGAATAACGAGCACATAAACTCATTTGCACGTGAAGCCAAAGGTGTTTGTGAATATTTGATTAAAGAAAAAACATAATTGCATTCTGTCTGTTCAGTCAAAGTTTTCACTTTCCATTCAACTAAAAATACATTAAAGCTATAAACTCATTAACAACAAATATATTGTTAGAGTCAGCGGTTAATTAGATTTCAGCTCCTGTTTTTATTAGAATATAGATTTTTAATACTAAGTAATTTAACAAATTATTTTAAATTTGATATATTTTTCTAGACCACTTTTAGTTGACGGAAGTTAAATAAATCAATATCACCATTGCTACATTAAAGCATTTATCTGCTTCTAAAATTGGTTTCGGTTTTAAAATTAGTCAATATTCGATATAAAATTGTGGCTTTATTATTGAACAGCTTCTTAAGCCACTTTTCACTATTTCCTCTGAAATTCGCGTCGCTTCATTCTTAATTAACTGACTTTATATCAACGCCGCATTTATCTCATTCGATTGGGGTGAGCAAATGAAGTGAATGGAGCCAAAACAGACACTCGGAGATTCGCGCCATTGTCAATTAGTTTGACAGTTTAATGCAAATAAACCTGGATGTAGGAAACGTGGAACCGGAAGGAAGGCCGACAAATGAACTCGGAGCGGAGTTAACGGCAATTTCGATGGCAAATGCGACGTGAGGACGCATTAATTGGGCTAATTAAATGGGTTGCTTGCTGCTGGCCAACTGGGCATGGTGCTGACTTGGCTTGCTGGCTTTAAGCCTTAAACCGCCCGCGGCAGCAGCTGCTGCTCAATTACGAGCCGAAAATTTCTATCAACCAAATGGGCGTTGACAAAGTGAAAGTGTACAGCAGACGGCAAACACAAAAATACCATCAGGATGACACTGAAATATCTCAAAAATGCGTCCAGTTCAGCTGACGGCTTCTTACGAGCATGCCCTGTTTTTTGTAAATCAACACAAAGCGGGTATATTGAAAAAACAGAAGAAAAAGTAAACTTGAAGAAGATTTGGCACAATTTGAAGAGAGACAAAGACAATTCTTTAAAGCTAAATATCTATCCTATTTATTTAGTAATGATTTTTTAAATAACCAATGAGTATCTGCAAGGGTTAGCCCATCCATTTTTACTTGTTTGCATTGTCTACTGGCTGGCAACAGATGAAAAATGTATATAGATATTAATGCTCGGCGAAAAGGAGCTGTAGCTGCATTTAGGACATGGCCTTTAAGAAATTGCAACCAACGGATGGCTCCGCAATTTATTGAGACAGCTCGAGGAATTTTTTTGTTGGCCCCAAGGCAGCTGCAGTTTTTTGTGTTCCAATTGCTGTTGTTGTTGTTGTTGTTGGAAGTGCAGCTGCTGGTTTTGTGACCAAAAATTGTTTGTGCTTGCTTTAGAGTTTATTGAATCGAAAATGCATTTGGCTCATAAATGGACCAAGAAATTCAATTGAAATATAGAAAAAAAAGATGGAAGAAAACTATATTGATGTGATCAATATTTTTATAATAGACTCCAGGTAACAGATGCCCAGAGTAACAAAACGAAAGTATGTTAAAAATATTAAAGCAAGCTACAAATACGCCGCAAACTTTTGACATTTTATCAAATTATAAAATCTATAATAAAATAAACTTTTAAAGGGTTATTCAGTTTTAAATAATTATTTGCAAATATTTATGATTAATAAAAAAATAGATTTTCTGTGTCTTATAATAATTTCTGCTTTTTACTTTTATACTGCAGTTACCTCAAATAAATATATCCTTTATAGAAAATTGGTTCTGTAACAATCCTAACTTTTTTTATATGCATACTATAAACTTAAACTCTTCACACTTTTATATCAGTATCAATATTAGTTATAATTATCACTTGTATTTATTTAAATTTTTAAATATATTTTTTAATTGCATTCCATTCTTTCCGTTGGTGTCGTTGATTCATAATCAGATTATATAGTATTTTGATTTAATTAATTTAAATAAATAAATTTTTTATTGATGTGTATAATTCCTTTCATTTCTTTTATGCAATTTAAATATATTTCTATTTATATATATTTTGTTGATGCCCTTTCATTTGCAATGTTGATAGGAAGTTGTCAGACACATGCAGGACGTGCTGTTGGCCAGTCTGGTTGGCCGTTGTCTGGCCATATCATTTGAGTCCTTTTCAATTATATGTCGCACTAATTACACGCTTTAAGCCGCCGCCGGGTCTGGGGCCGTAATTAATTTCAAGCGCCAGCCAGAAGGACATTCAGGACATACAGCCAGGACAACATTGTAAATTTCTATTAAGCGAAAATTCCCTAAGCTGATTTTGATGTCTGGCTGTCAGTCAAGCGTTGGCCAACGACAACAACGACAACAACACATGAAATAAAAGAAAACCACAGGCATAGCAACCAAAAAATAAAAGAGATATATATAAAGGGAGAGAGAGGGTGAAAAAGGGGAGATGTGAGTGAAGAGATGAACGCATAAAATTTGTATAATGCTTTCGAAAATCCAACGCGAATTCAACGAACGAATTTTTGGGGCAAGCTTTTAATGCGCGCAAAAAGGATTAAGTCAGTGGTGGAAGAGGAAGGGGAAGAGGTGATGATAGGAGGGGGGGAGAGGGGATTAAACATATGTACATTTCTTGTATGCAAATGCGGCGCAGGAGACGAAGGCGTGGCCTCGATGGGCTGCGTTGCGTTGCGGCGCGAGAAGCATACGATTTACATACATTTAAATTTGCATGCCACGACATGCCACAAGGGCGAGGGGAAGGGGGAGCAAAGGAGGCAGAAAGGACATTTTAAGGAGTCACACGTATTCCAATTTACACGCGCGTTCGACAGGCGACAAACATCATTAAGCGGCAAACAGTTGCACAGCGGTTTCAAGCAAGCCAAAATAAATCAGGTAACATACCCCATTCCCCAACCCCCATCCCCTTTTGATTTGTTGGCTAAAAAAAATGGGATAAGAGAAAGAAATTTGCACAAGAAGCGCACACAAATTGATTTGCGTATTGGGAGAAATGGCAAAGATGTGAGAGAAGTTGACTGGGTGAGAAGAGAATGCAAGAGAAGGGGGAGATGGGGAAGTTGCCTCATCAGGCTGCAATTGACAGCTTTGCTCTCTGCACACTTCCCACATGAGTTTTGCTTAAACAAGCAAACACACTTCGCTGCTCTCCTTTTTCTCCTTCCTTTCTCCATCTATATCTCTCTCTCTCTTTTCCTGGCTTAAGTGGCTGCCACTGCCATTTCATTTCTTTTGCAAATTGATGTGATGTGCACATGATATGACAGTCAGTGTATGTGTGTGAGGCAAAGGAAACTTGGAATGCCCTACTAAGTATGCTATGGTTTTTTTTCTTTCTCGTTTCCTTTTGGGCTCGCGCTTCATGCGATTGTAATTGTGCGGGGGGAAGAGAGCTGAGGGGTGGTATACCTATATATATGTATGTATGTGCAAGGTACCCTTGTTGTGATAGCTACTAATTAGATTTTATGTAAATGGCAATAATGGATATTTAAGGATGGCAAACGAGGCAGCTTCTTCTACCTGTTGGCAAGGCAAACCCGTTTGCTAACTTCCATTTTTGTCTAATACTTAGAGCTTAATTTGTATAATTTGGACTGCTTAAGGGATAGGAAATCAAACACACATTAAATAACAAAAATAAAACGCCTTCTATGAATTAATTATTAATTTTTTATTTTATTTCTGGAGATGTCAACACATCAGAAGCCAATCTTTAAATTCACATAAAATAAAGAATAAGAAGTATGTCCTAATCATTTATACATTTTTTGTAGCTACACTCGATAGTTATTTCTAGCTGCACTTTTCTTTAATTCGTTACATTAGTTTGCTTCAATGAGAGACAATCATCATCATAATTAAATTTTAGATATTTCTTTATTCAATTTAATATTAAATTGATTTGATTTCTTTATAAAAACTCGTTATTGTTATCTCACAACATTTTAATAAATTCATGCAGCGTTTTTCTCTTTCATGCCAGAGAGTTGTGTTTTCCTGTTCCATGTTCGGAACAACAAAGGGAACTTTTCTTTTCAACAACAACCAGCAACAACTACAACCCCTAAACACTTGAGGCCCCGTTCAATACAAGGAATTATAATTAGGCCATTTGATGGCGTTGTTGGCCGTAACAAAGGCCGGGCTCATTATAACACTTTTCGCTGACCAAAGTCGCCACGCCCACTGTCGGTGTGAGCCACCTCACACCCCTTGTGCCCCTTCTTCAGAAATCCGCACCCCAATCGGCAACAACTTGAACTTTTGCTATTGTTTTTGTGCTTTCTTAACACACTTTTTCTTCTTTTTCGACTGTCTTTCAACTTCAAAAACAATACAACAACATTTGTAGCTTGTTTTCTTTTCTTCGCTGTTCCCACCCGCCCCTCAGACACCTGCCTCACGCTCCGCACACACCTTTGGCTGGGCTTCTTTTGTCTGGATTTTGAACGGCCGGCGGGCATTTAATTCCCTTTTTGCCGAAAGTTTCCTTTGGCTTGTCAACGGAAGGCGCTCCAAAAAGGGAAACCGTCTGCTTGAACCCACGAACAGGACTCAACTACGTCCGGAATTCTCGACTACATCAAAAAGGGGACGACGATGACGATGAGGATGACGATGACGATGATGGGGGACATGTTGTCAACCATTCAAGCGACCAATTTGGCTCTTGGCTAAATCTCCCCTCACGTTTTCCTCTATTCCTCTCTTTTTCCATATTTCTCTCCCTCTCTCGTCATCTCTTCTTTTTCCCTGTCTTGCAGCGTCCATTGTCCAGCTACGTCTACAATTATGCTTATTATATATTAAATTTCAAATTAATGTGCATGTTTCTTTCAGTACTTTAAATTCCTAAAAATACTTATTCGCTTTAACAAATCGCACAATTATTGGTAAATTTCTACTAAATTTCGAGCAACTTTTAATGTTTTCAATTAAATTATACTAAGCCAAAAACAACTGTTAAACTGCAATGATCTCATAGAAGTTTTAAGTGTAAATAGTTGAAATAAAACCAAATTGTTTTCGGAATTTTCCCAGAATTTAAAAGTCGTGAAATTGTAAATAAAACTGCATAAAAAATGATTCTTTTCTTAACTCAAAATTAAATGATCATGAGTGATACACAAATTGATAAGCTTTCAAATTTGTATTTAAACAAAATGTTTAATTTATTTCATATCTGATAGGATATCTTTCTTCCAATACATCCACACAACAAATTTAAGATTATGTCCCATAATTACACTAGCTTACAGCCAAAATGCAAAGTGAATAAAAGTATTTTTTTCTTAAGGACTTCAGCCCGCTAATCACGAAAATGGCACTTAAAAATTTTTTAATGGAAGCGTTTTCGAAATATTCAAATTTTTTCGATTTTTCGAGGTTACTCCAACACTTTTGAGTATATTTCCATTTCTACTTATCCGATTTAGCCAAGCAAGTACTTATGTATATTAAAGGCTAGTTAATTCTCTTTAACTTTCTTTCATACAGTATTAAGATCGGCTTAGCAGCTTAGGAGCTAGCGACTTTAATAAGTTCGAAAATGGGCGATTTTTGTGATTTTTTGAGTTCGAAAGCTAACATATCGTCCTGGAAAAAATAGAAATCAAAAGGACAAAATTATTTTTAAAAGTTGAACGTGAAGCTGATACTGTTTCAAAGAATATAAGGTATTGTTTATGAAAATCCATGGATAAATGGCGGAGTAAACTAGTGTTATAATCGATTTATTCATTTAACTCATTATTTATTCATTTAAAGTCACTTAAATAATTGGTAGCAATTTCAAGTTAGACATTTCTAATTTAGTTTCATTACGCATAATTAAATAGAGTATCCCTTGGTCGGTCAGTATTAGTTTTATACATTTGCTAAGTGTTCTTTATATTTTTGCACTCATTTCTGTTATTCTGTCTTTGTCTTACTTCATTTTTTCTCTGTTACCTTTCGTGTTTCTGCTGCTGCTGCTTTTGTTTTGTGCAAAGTTTATAAAATTTTTGCACTACATAAAACTTTATCCGCCGTATGCAGCAGCAACAACAACAACCACAACAACAACGACAATAACAACAACAAGTTTTGATTAACTTTCGTGCTTGGTGCGGCAGCTTTTGCTCATTTCCTGGCTCATCCTGGCACAGGACCACCAAGGACCAATGTTGCCCCGCCGTCCGTCTGTGCAACAATACAAATATCCCTCGAGTTATGATGCTTAATTATATCAGACTGAACCGTTAGTCCCCACATCGAGTCCGTCTCCTGCTTATCCACTCCCCCCTCTTTTCCTTTCTCTCTCTCTTCCACTTTGAGAGCGCACGTGCGTTTTAAGTTGCCAGGCGCGTTCTGATTTATGTTGGCCAGGATCGCCTTCTGCCCCGCCCCGCCCACCTTCCTCCCACCAACATATACAAACGAGGCTAAGTTATGCCCGTTTGAGGGTGCATTTAATGAGCTCTCTTTTTCTTTTAGGGATTTTTAATGTATTCAACTGAAAACTAGCCCGCGGCATGGATTTGGTCAGCTTTTACTTATGGCCAAGTCTAAGGTCCTTTTATAGTTACCAAATGCGTTCTGCCTTAAGCTGGACATGAGCACTCGTTTTGTGCCCAGTGGCATCGGCTTTGAGAGCATTAAAGTTGTTTATTGAGAGATACGATTTGTATTACCATTTGTTTGTTTCTTTTTCTTTTCTCAGCCAAAACATAAGTCTTACATGTGCTTTGCTTTGATTGTGGCCGACGTCTTTGCTCCGAGGCGTCCTTTACTTCTCCAAGTACTTGCTGTGTTTCCAGAAAGGGCAGCCCATAAATGTAATGCCCAAAGGATATGCTAATAATTGTGCCATATTTTCCAATATGATATGATTTTATTACTTACTTACTTACTTATTTTATTTACTTACTTACTTATTTTTTAATTTAAGAAGCAAACAAAACTACAAATTCAGGTAAAATTATATAACTCAATTTATAGTAAGAATTTAAAATAAATAGATATTTTATTCTTCAGCAATATTATTATTATTATTATTATATCCAAATTATTGAGCTCTCCTGCTTAAATTCATCTCTAATTGAGTCTTTGAACATCCATCTTGCTTAGCTATTTATTATTTGACTTAAATTCAAAGTTAACTAGCAATCAGCTATTGTATGTCAACTGTATTCGAGTATAGCAAAGAAACCTTAAAGTGTCCTTAATTTTTCGTAATTCCTACTTCTCCCACATTTCCCACTTTAAAACAACAATACTGCTTTGTTTCGTCTCTCGCTTCTCTTGGGAAACTCATAAAAACAACAAGCGCCTCTTTAGTCGTTTCCAGCACCCTCTTTCAAAAACTTTTTTGGCCAATTCTCTGCAACTTTCGTTGGGCCTCTGCATAATTTCAACAATTAAAGCACACAAATGTGCAATTTAAACAATTACTTCAACTTCCGATTGGCACAAGGAGCACACTTCATAGCGCTCTCCAGGAACCAAGACCGAGGCCGAGACCACGCCCACCGCTTACAAAGTTCTCCCCCGAAAACTTTAATCCTTTTTACATTCAAATGAGGCAGCCTACTTTGTGTGAAGTACATGAAATTATTTACCAACCGCACAACAATTTGCATAATTTGTGGGGCTGCAAAAAATAAACTGAAAATATATAAAAATAATGGTAACACATTGAAAAAAAAACTAAAAAAATTAGAAGCTAATAGGGAATAAATTAGAAGAAATTAGGCGATGCACTAAAAATTTCTAATATTAAATAACAAATTTAATCAATAAGAAAAATGTATTTATTAATTTAAAGATGAGATTTTCATGTTCACATAAATTATTGTTATTAAAAAATTGCTAAAATTAAAAATTAATAATGTTATAAAATAAATTTAATATAAATTAAATTATTTAATAAAGTAAAGAAAAATTTGCTGTTCCTAAATATTATTTTAATCATAGGATAATCCTTAAATAATTATTTGTTTATGTCAAGGCTAGGAGTGAGTGGGCTGGAAGGGGAAGGTGTGTGAATTACATCCATTGTTTTCATTTTTAATTAAATAAACAACAAGTCAACAACGGGGGAATTTCTGTTGCTGTTGCTGTTGCCGCTGCTGCTGTCGAGTTATTTTTCCGGCAACAACCGCCGGACGCAGCGCATCCGTTGCAATGTGCAACGCGGCGCGTTGCAGCCTCGGCAAAAATAGAAAATAATATGAAAAGGTCGCCAAAGAGTTGGCAAAAGAAATGGCAGAACGGCGACCACAGAACAACAGGGATACAACAACAACAACCAAAGCAACAACAACCAGAGTAACATCAGCTCGAACCCGACTCCATTGAACGTGAACTGACATTAGGGATTAAAAGCGCTGTATTTTCCTTTTTTTTTGCCCCCTCCAGATACTCTTCCTGCCCCTTTCCCCTCCATCGTTCAACTGGCAACTGGCAACAATTTCATTCTCCATTCATTCGAGAGACCCGTTGCCGCAATTTCGCATGCAACTGCAACAACGTGAAGTTGCAGCTAAAAACATTCGCCGGATTCATTAGTGATTTTTTCTCCTTTTCCCCGTTGTTGTTGTTGTTGTTCTTGTTGTTGTTATTGTTGTTGCGGGATTGCTGCAGGATATGTCAGGCAGGCAGGCCGGCATTGTTGCTACTCGTATTTGCTTTTATTATTTATTTGTATTTGTACTTACAATTTTTTCCTTTCTCTTGTTTGTTTTTTCGTATTCTTTTCTATTTTGTTGTTGCTTTTACTTTGGCTGCAACGCGCGTATTTGTTTGCTCATTACACACGTCATCATGTCAACCGCCAGTGGCCATGTCCTTCTCCTGCCTGACCTCTCGCACTCTCTCTATCTATTGCTGTCTCTTTCTATAGCTGACTTCTGTCTCACTTTGACATGTGTTCTGGTTACCGACTACTGAACAATTGCAAGCCATAGAACAATTGGTTTAGATTGAAGACTAACGAACGGCAGACTGTATATGTTGTCGAAGGGGACATGTTGTCGAGGGGCATGTTGTCGAGGGGAAGGCAATGAAAAGCAACAAAAGCGTTGCATGCAACAATATATGTGTATTGCTTGTGCTGGAAGTCTTTTTTCCATTCCTCTCGCGGGTTTGATTAGATGTTATTTTGCGCAAGGAAAATTAAAATATATATTCTAAAGAACTTCAATTAAGAGAACGGCACAAACTGAACAAGGACAACGAAAGCTTATTGATATGAAACTCACAGTTTCAGGACGAATTAAAAGACTTTCCTATAATCCTATAGTTATTTAGGAATGGAAAAGTAGACAACAGACTTTATATGAAAATTAATTCTCAGTAGGAAATAGAAGATTAAAGCTGATTGCTCTTTAACAACTCTAATGTTTCTTTATTAATAAATAAATATTAAATCACTTAACATCTTCTTTGTAATGTAAGAAAAGGAAATTCACAATCTAATGAAGAATACAGAATACAGATATACACTGCGCGTCATCAGGTTAGCACACCTACTATGAGACTAATATAAATGCCCCTATTCTTGTTGTTTTTAGCATTCGGCTTTTTTTTTGTTATCAGTTTTTCGCATCTCTGTATGCTCTATCACTAGTAAAAAAATTACGTTATAAAAAAGTCCCGTTATATGCCTTTTGGTATTTTCTTTTATTATCGATTGCAAAGAATGTAATATTCTTGCGTCATCAGGTTAGCACACACAATTTCGATTGCACTTTTCTTTGCCATCCAAGCACGTGGGATATCCAAATTTTTTTTGCTGCTCTAGTGGTCTATTTTCTTTAATATGGGTAAAGGAAAAACGCTTACCGTCAAGGAGTAAGCCAAAATTGAAGCTTACGAGCACTTAAAGTTATCAATAAGTTAAATATCAAGAAAAATCGGAAGAAGTCGCAAGGTTATATCAACATTCCTCAGCAACAAGTCGGGGTATGGCAAAAATAATAAAGGAGGCAACAATAAAGTGCTTTCCGATGCTAATAAGAGAGAAATTTAAAGAGAAGAGTCAATTTCTCATGACTCGACCGCAAAGATCAGGGTAAAAGTTGGTGTTAAAGCGAGTTTATCTAAAATTCAGAGGGTCATAAGGAAGGCCCTACATTTTAAGAGACTAAAACTAAAGAACAAAACCCCCCTTAATGATGCTCGTAAGGCAGCACACCTTAATTTACACGAGAGTACATGTCAAGGAAATCTGATTGGTACCACGTTGTCTGTTCGGATGAAAAGAGAGTAAATTTGGTGGGACCCGACGGATGATCCACGATCTAAGGAAGGAGGAGCACCAGTTGGAACACCTTCATTGCTGCATGGGGGGTGGGATGGCGTGGGGAGCTCTGGAGCGTGCGAGTTGCAATTTTTGACTACAAATATGAGCTCGAAATCGTAAAAAGCCTTGCTTGGGCATGCATTTCCACACTTTAAAAGTTTGTTTTTAAATATGCCATGGCATTTTCAACATTTTTATGGTCCGATTCACACGGCCAGAATAGTAAAGTCATGGATTCAAGACCAAAATGTAAAATTATTTCAATAGCCACCTTACTCACTCGGCAGTAATATAATAGAAAAAGTTTGGGGATGGCTTGTTCACAAAGTGTATGTGTCTGGAAGACAATATTCTACCATAGAGGAACTAATTGAAGGCGTCAAACGAGTTTGGGCAGCCATTCTTTAAAATTTTATTGAAAAGTTTAATGAGTCGCTTTCCAACCAAATTTATGCGGTCGTTGTCAACAAGGAAGGATCGACACAATACTTAATTTATAAAAAAATGTCTAAATATGTAAATAATAAAGTTTAAAAATAAGTTCATGTCAGCAAAGCTTAAAAAAGATAAATATAGTTTCCATGTGCTAACCTGATGACCAAAAATAAATTGTTATTTTTTCTGGTATTTTCTAAAAAAATTAAAAAAAATATATAAGAAAAAATATAAAAACAATTATTTAGGTTTTATTTAATAAAAAACTGAATCAGCTACTATCTGGAATCAATTTAAAAATTTTAGCCCTGTGCGTTTCAATGGAATTGAGCCAAACCTACAAACTCAAAAGGGTGTGCTAACCTGATGACGCGCAGTGTATATGAAACTTATCTAAAATTAAAAAATTATTAAAGTAAAGTGTGGCATTTGTTCTTCAATATGAATATGGATTTTTTAATGATACTTATGTGTAAAAATAATATAACTTGAAATGCTTATATATTAATATTTTTATGTTAATGTACTTTATTTGATATAAATTTGGCAATTTTAACAATTAATACAGCAAAATTGCTCTAATAAAAGAATCAAAACCACTATTAAAATTTAAAGTATTGATTCTTAAATAACCTGCGTTCATTGGCTTTCTTTAGTTTTGTCATATTCCATTTGATTTGATTATTTATGGAACTTGCAACATAAGTTCAGCATTTTCCTTTTTCGAAGTCGCAAATACACATTCGATTTTCGTGAGTTTTTCTGCTTGACCCAATTTGTTTAGCATTTCCTTTCGACTTTTACTCAGACGAGTTTTCTATCTCAGTTCAGATGTTCATTAGCCTCGTGATAGAGGCAAATAAAAGCGTCTTACAAGATTTTTTCCCTATTCCGCTGCCATATTCTGGACGAGTTGGCAGCACTGCACTGCACTACATAAACCAAAATTTTCCTTTACACAATTTTACAAACAACATTTGCTAAACCTTTTGCTGGAGTTGTTCGCGCAATTCACGAATCTAAACTCGTTAGGAATCACACACAGAAACACACACACATACACAAGCAGGAAGAGGAAGACATGGAAACGGAAATCCAGCTTTTTAGCAAATTCGTACACTTCATTATGGCAGGGGATAAGAGAGAGAAAGAGAGGGAGAGGAAAATGAGTAGAAGGAAACAAAACGCGGCTGGCAGAAATGAAAAGCTTTCAAATGAAACGAATTCGCATTGGAATTCAGTCAGACACCGAAAGCGTAAAGCGAGAGAGACAGAGAGAGAGAGAGAGAGTACTAGTAAGAGAGGGAGAAAGCAAATGACTTCAGGCTGGCGTCTAAGGCAAGTCCTCGGAGTTTTCTGCAGCTCATGGAAAATGTAAATAAAATTCCATGGCAAAACATTTTGCAATTACAGTGCACGAGACTTTTCGACAACACACACAACACCCTCCAACCCCCAAACCAAGTCCAACTTCCCCTCGACTCCACTGGTCATTAAATATTAAGCGAGAGTCGAGAGTTGTAGGCAGTTACAAGGGGCAGGGGGCAGGTGGGCACGGACAGGGGGAGGGGGAAGGTGCAACGTCTCTGTTTGTCCCCAGCGAGAGCGAAAGTTTCTCCCAGCTGGGAGCATTGTGGGTGCTCCTGCTTTTATTTTATTTCTCTCTCTGTGTGTGTGTGTGTGTGTGTGTTGCGTCTTGATTCGTGAAAATGTCGCGACGGATTTTACTTTTCTTCACTTTTGTTTTAACGGCGTCTGGTCGACGTTTTTGGCCAAATCGTCGCTGCAAATTACTGAAATTAAAGCTAACGAAGCGCGAACATTGCCAACATTTCGCTCGACAACCTCCGACAACTCCGCAGACATATCGCACACACATTCTCAACACCCTCACTTCGTTACCTTCCCCCCCCCATCTTCTACCCCTGCCCCTTCTTCTACCCCCTCTCAGACCCAAGTCAAATCACGAAAGCTGCGTGGGTGTCTCGTCCTGGCAAAGGACTCCGTCGGCGTCTCCGTCTCCGTTTGCCTTAATTTTCACGGCATTTTCTTTGCCTGTTGGCAAGTTTTTCACTTGCACAATTTCATTTTGCGTGTCGCAGCCAAAAAAAAAAAAAAATAAAATAAAAAGAGAAGAGGATTAAAAGTTAAATTCTCATTTTGCGGCAATTGAATTAGCCCGCTAAGAGGTTAACTACGTGTGCAGTCTGCAAATGAATCGGTCCAGTTAAGAGAGCAAAGTATCTACGTATCTTGAAGATACTTTTTGTGGTTAGTGTAGGTCAAGAAACTCTGCTGTTGAACGTGCAAGACACTCGACTTAATTACGAATATTACTTTGGCGAAAGATGCAATTACTTGGGCTTGTTTTCTGAGATGGGATTAGTTGTACCCTGTAGTCAAAATAAATAAGGGGTATGCTCCTTTTGTGTATATAATGATAATATTATTTGAAATACAAACTTATATTTTATTATAATTTGTTGTCTGAGATGGAATAAGTTATACCCTGTAATCAAATTGGATAAAGAGTATGTTAATTTTGAGAATATAATGATGATAATATTTGGATAGTTATAATAATTTTTATTTTCTCTAAAATTTTTTCATATATTTATTAAAATATTCTTTCGAAGGGATGCGCAGATGCGCCATCTAGAGTTCGTAGTTGCCTAAGTATTATCTGCTGAGTTTATAATCCTGTTACGTGCATAATTATTTATTTAGGGGCAAGGTATCTAAACGTCAATCAACCCCATTTGTTTATTTTTTTATTGCTGAATTACTTTATGTCCTTGCACTTGACTTTGTTTGGACTCTTATTATATTTAATTGGTTTTAAATATATATTATAATAATTATTTTATTTAATAATATTTATGGAAATCGCTTTTGTGTTCAATAAATAAATAAAAACATAAAATGAATCAACTTGGCTCAGAGTATATTTAGAGGCGACAAACTCTTTTCGCTCACTTGTGCTGCTGTTAAGCATCTCAATCACACAATCATCTGGCCAACAACACCTGTTACCACACGCAAATACAATGAAATCAATAAAAAACACAAATACGAAAAGAAACTAAGGAAAACAGTCAACAGCTGCTCAGATGTTGGCCAAAAGGAAAACGTATTGAATTCGGACGCTGTACCAAAATAATATTTAGCATCTGCTTTGCATGGACAGTTGCCAGGACTAAAAGAGGGGAAGAGAAAGAGAAACAATAACAGAAAAGGGGCAGCAAACGATAGCGAATAAAATGAAAATACATAAATAATAAAAGAGTGGGCAACACAACACTCAATTACACAACGGATCGCATTGGATGCGATACTCTTACCTGTAATGTGGACTTTGCTACCTGTTTCAGAGCCAGACTGCGACTGAGACACCTGCCTGCAGCGAGAGGGCGCGTGGCAGCAACAACAACAGCAGCAGCAGCCTCATTAATAAACGAGTCGTGTGGAGAGTGAAAGAGAGAGCGATCGAAGATAGAGAGAGGGGATAACATACGCACAGGTGTCAGACGGCGTTGCCTCAATTTTGCCGCCACCTTTTGTAATACAAGAAGACGCTGCCGTTGTTTGCCGCCTTTGTTTTGCTACGCTCATTCGTCTCAGTCGCCGCCAACGCTGCCGCCTTCGCTGCTGCTGCTGCTGTTGACGCCGACAGCGACGCCGCTCTCTCTCTGCCTTTAGTTGCTCTCTCTTGCTCTCTCAGCGGTGTAGAGTTTTGTGCTTGTAGAGTATCTTTAGCTTTATCTACGTGCGCACTTTTTGTTTTGGCCGCCGGCCAGCTTTTTCTTTTGTCATTCTCTTTCGCCTTTGCCTTTACTTCTGTCTCTTCTGCTTTGTCCTTTTTGGAGGTTTCAGTGCGTTTTCAATTCGTTTTCCTTAGCTGTTTTATTTTGTCAAGCGCCAAAAATAAATCTCATGCATACAAATTCGCATATCTCTCTCTCTCTCCCTTTTGCACTGCCTCTCTCTGTTTGTCTCAAATATCTATGAATATTTTCCTCAGCTTTTCCAGTCTATTCGGCTAATTAATGTCTGTTTTGTCTGTGACCCAAATATACCCACAGCTTTTGATGTCAATCGGAACATTAGCGCTGATATTTTTATCGCTGAACTTGAAATCTTTCTATGGGTTGCTGTGTTCCCCTCTCCCTCTCTCTCCTGATCCGTTTCCCATGTAGAAAGATCACATCTGTAAATCATCCGCCCAGCAGTTTGTAGTTCATTGAGCACATTTTGTTGTGTAAATATTGCGGCTATTCAGATTTGTGCCGTTACTTAATGGCTTGGCCAAAATACTATATGTGCCTAGAACTGTTTACAAGAATCTGCCCCAGTTAATATAGTAATATATAGACTAGCAATACAGAAAATACTATTATAATTGAGGAGAACTATTTAATTTACAATTTACCACACAATTTTCTGATCTCATCACGATCAACTATATATGGGCATTTCCAGAAAAAGGTCCACAACGACGAAATACTTAAAATTGATTAAAAACTCACATCTTGTGAAATTTTCTTCCAAAAATGTATTCAAGTTATTTATTTTATCAATATACGCTAGAAAAAATTCAATAGGATGAACATATAGATTCTACATTGGAATAAATTAAATTATTCTATATTTTTGCCTATTTTCTTAAAAATTGATTTTCAAAATGGACCGTTTGTATTTTAACGATTACACTAAGTCAGGGAGTAAGATTGTAACATAAACCATTTTAATATATAGACATATATTGAAAGTTTAATTTAAAACAAGTTCTAAGAGCTATATATCGGAATATAGAATAAAATTTGATGAACAAACTCTTGGAAAAACGAGGTGGAAACCTTGTCACGTTCGCGATGTCACGTTACAAATTACTAGAAAACTTGTAAAATATATAAAACGGTAGTTACATATCACAATTTTTTCTAAAATGGAAAACTACATTATTTTATTATGGTTTAAGAGTATTTTCTTCCAAATTACTCGCCACATTTCGCAGAGTTTCGCATTTGTCAAGATGAAGTCAAAAATGACTTCCATTTTTCGTCGCGTTCGCGATGCATTGTTTTCTATAAATAACTAAAAAACGACAAGTCTTTAAAGATTGTCTTTTATCATAAAAATAGAGTTGCTAAAATGCATTAAACACGTGAGAAAACATTTTTGAAAATGTCAATTTTTGTCATTTTTTTTTTCATTTAAAGTCGTACGAATGTCGAGTTCGCTATCCTGGAAATACCCATATGTTTGTTTAATATATCGAATTAAACAAACCCGATAAGTAAAACGTCAAATAGAAATTTCTATGGAAACATTTTAATTTTCGTTCGTTGCGGAAAACTTACTTAAGTGTTACCAAAATTTTCTGCAGCTCTTGACAATAATACAAAAAAAAATAAAAAAAAAAGTCGACTGTAGCCGCGGAGCCATCTTGTTTATTTTAACAAATAAGAATACATATTTTAAAAACGGAATGTTTTCTCTTTTAATTCTTGAGTAAGTAAGCGATATAAATCAAATTAATTGTGTGGCAACTGGTTGTTTGTAATCATGTTACAAACGATTTTCTGGCATTCTGCAATCGGGCACACATGAAAAACGGTCACTTGGGAGTAACAAAAATGTGTCGATTTCCGTTAACGATAACATTTGCCCATCTGTACCAACAAAATCTACGACACTGCTTACTAGTAAGTGTATAAGCAAACAAGATAAAAAGTTAAAACAAAATATTTTTTTTTTAAATTCATATGCCAAAATAAAAATATATATACTTGAAAAAGTAAAATAAATAAAAGTATGATTTAAAATTATAGACGACTTAAAAGAAAATTCAATATACTAACAATATAAAAAACCTTAATTTGTGTATTTAATAAATATTAAATTTACTACGTTCGTATGTATTTATTATTTATCCCTGTAAATAATCCTTTACAGAGTTAATTTCACAATCTTTTTAAAACATTTACAGCTGTTACCATAAGAATTATTATAAATTGTGTAAAATAATTATACTTAATGGTATTGTTTTCTATATTTATAAAAACTTTCACCGTTTAGAATAACTCTTTTTGAAATCTAAAACAGATTAGAGTTGATCGCCGTGTTTTTATAAATTTTTAGTTAATGTTCAAGTGCCTAAATATTCACGTAAATCCCAATTTGTTGTACACACGTCAATTACTCGGACAACTGTTTGCGTATAAATTTATTGCCAACAATTGAATTGAGGCCGTAAAAGCAAACATATTTCATCAACAAAAACGTAAGATCAAGTAATCAAATTATGCGCAGATGAAAACCGGGCCAACACAAAACAACAACAGCCAAAACAAAAACAACAACAACAGCCAACAGTAAATTCTAAATCCAGCCAAAAAGGAAACGTTGCCCGCAGATGCCAAAGTCAAATTTATAGTAGAGCAACGAAAACAACAATAATAAAAACGGAAAAAGTCTACAAAAGACGGGAAACATGTGGCATGGCTCTCTCTGGCTGTGGTTGTAGCTGTGGCGGTCGATTGGGCCCAAAACACTTGACCAACACGCGAGACACGGCCACAACGCAGCTGGCGTCGACGTCAGCTGTAAGACAAGGCAAAGCCAAAGACAACAGCGACGCCAGCGCCAACGTCGAAGTCGACGCCTACGCCAACGCAGCCGGCAATATTTTGCGCGGCAGCCACTTAGGGGTGGCTTTTCTGCGGCCGCTACTGCTGCTTCTGCTGCTGCTTCTGCTGCTGCTTCTGCTGCTGCCGCTGCCAACGTCGGCGTCGCAGTTGCCTTGGCTCTTTGGCGTTGACTGTGGCTGCCTTTTCAGCCATCAAGTGGATTTCAGTTTCATTTTGAACGTCGTGCGTCGAGTACGTGGACGATTCCCCAAAGCGCGCGCGTCTCTTTCGCTCGCCTTCACGACCAACAAAAGCAACTCGACTCGAATCGACTTGAATCGAATTGTCTCTGACGCCGTTGTCACTTTTGGCCTGGCCCGAACAAACAGCAGTAGCGGCATCAACCAAACAACAATTGGCAGTAATCAACGCGCGTGTGAACAAACAAGAAAAAATCTAAAATTTAAATTTTGAGTTATGTACAGATATACTCAGTATATATATGCGAAAGCTATGTGAAAGTAAGCAAAAAAAAGACAAAAATAAAAATTTGAAAGCTAATAAATAATATAAAAAAAGGATTCTAAAAATATAATTAAAAAATTAAATTGAAGTAATTATTTAAAAAAAAATAGCATAAAAATCACAAAACTAATCAATCATATATGAAATGCATATTTGAAATAATTCGAATGATGCAACTTATTAAAAATATGACATGCATAAATAAAAATATAAATAATTTAAAATAAGCATTTTAATATGTATAAAATGAATATTATATATTGTTCTATTAAATCATCACTGATTTAATAATTTGTAATGGTATAGAAAAGTTTTTATAATTTTTATTTATATTTATTATAATAACTTGATTATAATAAAAACTTAAAATAATGCAATAAAATTCCATGCAAATTAATCAATTTAAGGAAATATAAAATATTAATCACTTGAAAACTATGAGATGCGTCAATACATCAAACTATGCCCTTGAAAACAACTTCCGGTGGAGAATTAGCAAAAAGTTTAATAAACAAAAATATGTTCTCAACGTGAAAATATTTCAAGGAATTAAAGAAATATCTTGGACGACCTTTTGCATTATGTTTGCCTTGTAATAACTCACATGAAATAGAAATTCAGCGACAAAATTAAACATAAATTTATGTCACAGCTAAAAGTAAATCGAACGCATAAAACTGTTGTCAAAGGCAGCAACAACAACAAAGACAAAAACTAAATAAAACAAAACTATATAAAATTATATATGTTATTTGTGCTTTTTTTTTTGTCGAAAAATGAGCAAATGTTGAAAATATTTTCTGCGCTAAAAGCGAAATCGAAAATAAAATGTTTATATATATGTTTAATATATATTTGTATATCTGTATATATGTTGCATATATATAAATGTATATGTGTAAATCACCGGCTAAGCAAATCGGCAAAATTATATCATAGCCGCTACAAATTTTAAAAATAGCGCGCAACGATTTTTAGTTGTCGTTGTCGATGGTTGTTGTTGTTCTTCTTCATTTCGCAAAAAATGTGTCATGCCTGGCAATATATACACTTTTATATCGCCGAAGTAAAATCGGCCAGTTCTATATAGTATTTATATACATGTAGATATATCTAAGCAATGGAGATGAGAAATCAACTAAACAAAACTCAACTGATCTGTTGCATGTGTTGTCAAAATGACGGGCATATGGGATATATATGTATATGTATGAGCTAAATATTGCTATAAATCATGGAATATAATGTACAGAAATGTTGTCCACATGCGACAATTTTTTGCACTGAGCAGAAACTGGAAAAACATCAATATAAATGAGGCAGATGACAACGTCAGAGAATCAAGTGATTAATATTTAAACTAACAAGTTGAAAGTGACATGAATTAAAAAAGCATTGAAAGAAAAACTAGTTAATTTAAAGTATAAACTAGCTGATTAGTCAAAGAATATAAATGAGGTAAACAGATAAAATACCTAGAAAAAACTGTAAAGAGATATATTTATGATAGTATTTCCCCTTATGAAAAATTGTGTAAAACTGAAATGTTCAAAGCCACCTGTTTCTCTTTCTGCTGGTCCGTCTGTCTGTCTGTTTAATTTTCAAGTTCCAAGTTCAACCTGCATCGAGAATCAAACCAAACAACGTTTTTCATTATTATTATTTTTTCACAAACGTAACATTTTTGTGGCGCGTCCTCCTCCTGCTGCATGCCACATACAACAACGAATCCTCCCTCAACCAGCAGCAGCAGCGACAACAACAACTGAAACCGAAGAGACGGTCACATTTTGTGTGCACATTTTAATTCACGGTTCGATGACCACAACGGAAATTCCTTTAATGACCACATGCGACGACGCGGACAATGACGACGACGGCTGCGATGGTCGGCGATGGTCGGCGACGGTTGCTCCGGGAGCTGCTGGAGCAGAGCGAGAGACAAGTGCACGTGTCCCGCCTGATGATGGTAACCTGACCTGTCCCCCTTGCTGACTGACTGACTGACAACCAAACCATGCCAAAGCGAACCAGGCTGCTAGACAGTTGGCCAGTTGGCCTGGCCTAAATGGCTGACCCTCGTTCGCATTTGTGTCTCACTCGTGAGGCGACTCATAAAAGGCAACGTTGCAGTTCATTTCTTTGCTACGGCTTAACGTTATTTTAACGGCTTTTTACATGTTTTCATTTATTTATATTCTTTTATATTGTATTTTGTGAATTTTCACTGCGCGTTAAATATTTAAATGCAGACAAGAACAAAAACAAAATATGCTGCCTACAACATTATTTTGAAAATTTAAATTGCGAATTATACGCGCCGTTGCACATGTGGCAAGTAGAAGGTGGAGGAGGAGGTGAAGAGGGGGAAGCGGAAAGGAGAAGGCTGTCGAGGTGCGTGTAATGTGAGTTACGTGCAGTGGGAACCAAGTGATTCTCGAGCCATCCTAAGCCGGGCCACAATTCACCATTTAGGCTCAGTTTTAGTTGAGAAAGATGAGTTTCCGAATTTTTGAGCTGAAGGAATAACAAGAAATATGATGTTAAAGACGGGCGAAAACAAAACAAAGAACACGAAAAAATTAAACATTATAAAATGAAAGGAAAATAAATAGTCAATAATGACCACAAAATCATGTATAAATATTTGATAAAAATAAATTAGACACAAATAAAAAAGATGAATAAATAATGTTGTTGAAACTACAAAGCCATAAAATATATTACAAAATTTAAACAATCTAAATAAATATTTAATGACAATGAATAACAAAAAGAGATACTAAATAAATATTTAAATGAGTAAATTACACGCACTTCAAATCAATAATTCCGCCAATTAGGTATAAAAATAAACAAAGTTCTAATAAATCAGAGCTATTAATTATAACAAATAATAAATACCCACAGAGACATATAAAATATATACCGTATAATCAAAGCTTTTGTTAAAAAAGCGCGTTGAAATCTTCTTGAAAAATGTAAAATAATTTATGGATGAAAAAAAAAAACAACAAACAAAACAAATATTGGAGAAAATGCAATGATAAATTATATAATTTATGCCAAACAGTCTCGCACATAAGTACTATATATATAAAATATATTATGTAATATAAATTTGAAATTATAAATCATATGCAAATATGCGTATATGCAATCAAAATGTTTGCAATTTTATGGATTTATGCAAATGCCAAATGAGATTGAGGAAATGTAAGTAAAATGCAATTAAATTTGGAAAATTTAGAATCTCTCCGTTCCCTTTATAAAACATTCGCATCGCATCATGGGGCGGCCAATTGAAAAGCAAACGAAGCAAATCAAATCATCAGTCAGACAACTTGAAAACTCAATAGCGACTTCATTACACAGCCACAAGTTGAAGGACTTGCTGGACTCTGGCCATGACGAAAGTGGAAAGTGGAAAGTGGGAAAATGGGCCAAGGAGAGGTTGATATTTTTCTTTGGCTTTCCATATGAAAAATGCTCGAGCATTCGCTTCATTTGTTACAATTACAAAACTGGACTCCCAGCCCAATAGAGTCAGTCAGGAAACTCAAGCTCGAGTTAAGTTGATTTTTGATTGGGAATTGCTGGGCAAGTAAAATTCCGTAGCATACCTTTACCTTTAGATGGGTCCAAGCTAAACTCACCTGGCCACAGGTCTTGTTTACTTGTAGTTTACCTTGAGTATTCCATTTCGTTTGTGCAATCAATCAAGCGCATGAGTAAGGTCAAACATCAGGGGTCAAGTGTTGCTTTCTTCTCCATTTTGGAACTTGTTCAAACTTACGGCCTGACTGCACAGCATTTAGCTAACCTGGTCTATAGCTAAAATAAAATATTTGTATCTAATACTTGAACTCACTGAAGTATTCTGCATGTTTTCTTTCGCTTTTTTTCTACATTTCTTCTTTTTTGGCTGAGACTCAGACTTGATTCAAGCCAAAGAAAACAAAAGCCTTGATAAACACTTTGGCGTTTCGTCGTCTTCACCTGTCGCGACTAAGAAACAAAAACATTCCCCCAATTTCCAGCGATTCTTATGCAAAGGGAAAACGACAACAATAACCAACAAAACACTTGACAGCCAAGAACAAGAATAAAGAATACACGAGACACACGCTTTTCACTTTCCCAGGCCCCCATCAAGAATTAACATTAAAAAACGCGCTCATTTTGATTTCTTTTCGGCGTCTTTCGCGTCTTTCCCTTTTGGGCTTTTCCCCCCTCTGGTTTCTTCTAAAGACCCCACCTAATAATTCTGTCTGCTGCCTCTTTTTGTTTGCCCTTTGATTGTCGCGAATATTTTCTTTATCAAAGTGGTTTCCACAGCTGGCGGCGTGGGTTTCCTTTTTCACAATTCAGCTGACGACGCCCAGAAGCAGTTGCATAATGATTGGCAAATTATATTGTATCGGGAGAAAGACTTCTTTATCAATGAATAAGGGTTAACAGCACTACAGTTTCAGGAATTCTAAGAAAATTCAACGATCTAAATATTGATGATCCTATGTAATTTTTGTGACTCTTCAACTATTAAATGATCAAAAATTCATTTGTGCAATTTAAGTAATAGTTAATTTAATGCGATAATGATAGGTTTGTCTTTATTTAATTTCCTTAAAATTATCATTTCAATTATGAACATTATTGTATGCCGATTAATAGTAAACTGCTGTATAACAAAGGACAATCAGGAGAATAGAGTTGACTTAAGGTGAATTTGATTGACATTATGACAAATTAACTGATAGTGTCCATGTATCACATTTTGATAGTTGCCTCGATTTCATATCGATTTTAATTAGTTGCTTCAACTGTTTATCGACCGAAGTGAACTATAATGAACTAAATCGATTCCAAATGCGGCTTACACAATGTTTGATCCAACGATAAAGCGAGCAAATAAAAAAGCAATTAATGCGCTTGTCATATTCAATGTGTGAATGACTGAGTGTGTATCTATGTATCTGTGAGTGTGTATCTCGTGTAACTATTTAAATATCAACCGTTTGTCCAGCATATGCAAACGTTATAGCTGCTCGGGGTAAACCTAATAAAAATATTAATGGCTTTGACACTCACGAACTGCTTTTCCCCCCACTCGCGATGACCCCGACAGATATACATATATGTATTTATGTGTTTATGTGTGTAGCTTTGTGATCTGTGTCCTGTTTTTACCATAAACCCAACCGCATAAATATTTGCTCAACGTATTACCAGAGGTCGAGCATGTTTGGGCATTGTCCTTGTCATGTGTTTGCTTCTGCTTTGCATGTCATAAATTGCTGCATAAACAAAGGCGCAGCAACCGCAAAGCACGCCCCCAACTTAAAAGAGGCGAACAGGGGGCAGAAGACAGAAGAAACTGTTACCACACAGTCAAAATGATATTTTTCATATGTGAGCCATTGGGACATGTGTCATAAATTCAGATGCTCACTGTATAATGATGATGTTTTGGCGTTGTGTTCGCATTTGACGAAAAAGGGAAATAGTTTCAGTTCAGCTATTTTTTTCCTTTTTGCGGCTTCCTCTCTGCTTATTTGCCGACTGTCTGGAGCTGGAGCTGGAGCTGTCGGAGTGTGTTTTGTTTGCAGTCTAAACAAGTCCTGGATCCTTCCTGGTCCTGGCAGTTGCAACGTCTGGCGTCCATGCATCATCATATTTTTGGCTCGAATTCGCATTGGGGTATTGTTCTGTTGTCTGCTTTTGGGCGCATTGTTTTAAGGTCTGCCCAGTTGTCTAGCCTCCATATGTCATATATAGAAAAAACTGTGTTATACCCTGTATAAATTATACTTAAGCAAAAGGGTATATAAGCTAAACATCTAATTGAAAAATCAACTTGTTAATTTAGCTTTTATCGTTTGAATCTCGTTTTCACAATTCAATTCAAGCAGATTTAAAGGGTATCTTCCAGTCACGCAGTCCTCACAGTTTTTTCATCTCTTTGCATGTCGCGACATGTTGGCAATGCCACTTGGAAGTTGGAAGGGAAACAATTGAAATTATCTTAGCGTGAAATATTTTATTATGCAGTCAAATATGGCAATGCAATTTGTGCAACACTGTGTGCCAGTGTTGAAAATCGTGTGTAAATTTAATACTCTTATGCCAGAGTTGCCAGGGTCCTTGTGTGTGTGTGTATAAACTGTTATCCTGAAGGGTACAAAAAGGGATAAGCTCAAAAACGAGTCGCATAAGTAAAAAACACGCAAATTTTTAACCACACACGAAACATTTATCATGCTTGGTTTATTTATTTGTTTTGCCTCTCATTTTCTCATTTCGTATTTTCATTTTTATTTGTTTTTATGCTTTGGCCTTAGATGGTGTGCGTTGATATTTGGTGATGAATTTACGACAGGCATGCATTCACATTCAAATACTCGTACGCTTATGAGTACACTCATATGAGCACTACCTTTGCTAATCTAAATTTATGTGCAACTAACCAAAAGTCACACCACGGAACTTTGTTTCCTTTTTTTTTAGTATTTTTACACCTCACTCCTTGGGGACTTGCCTTTCCTCCCTGACGTTTACTTGTTGTACACCCTGTAATTATTAAATAAAAGTGTTGCAATTTGATGTAAAAGTCACTATTATGAAGATTCGTTTTAGGGTATCTTAAATTCGATTAGTCTCATCTGATTCTGACTCGTTTCAACGTTTTTTGTGAGTTGAGTTAAGCACCCGCTTGAGAATTGCAAACATCAAATGAAATGACTTTTTGCGAATTAATTAGTCAAATAGCTCGACAGAAAGTTGTGTCTCCTTAGACCTCAAACATGTGCCCAATTAGCGCAGTATATATGTAAATAAATAAATTTATTATATTTTGACCAAGTCAATTGCCTAGTCAAGTCCAAATTTGAGAAGTTGCACGTCAAATCCAACGGGGAGAAATTACATTAAAATCCCAAATAATGAAATTGCCAGGGCAATAAAATGATTTTATGATTATGGCCCTAAGTGTGTGTGTGGGCGGCATCTGCTGTCTCACTCTGGCTCGTGGTGACAAACTTGCCGATAAATGTGGCAAGTGGCAGGAAAATGCGTGTGGCATGCCACAAACTCTTACTCTGACTCTTACCAACAACGCCTGTGTGCTACGCGCTGTAAATTAATAATATCAACTTTGGCAGCGAATGTCAAAAAAGGGCAAGCAAATAGCCCCTGCCCCCTTATCCCCCACTCTCCTGCCTCCCCCTCACATTGTGACATGTGTCTCTGTGTGGCAACTTTTGATATGCCTCCTCTGCTCCCTTCCCCTGCTGATGCTTAAGGGTGTGCGTGACTTGGCGTCTGTTTGGTGTTTACAGGCTGCCGAATCAAACTTTCAATGTGTGTGACATGTGACTTTGAGGCAGGCAAATGGAAGCCGTCTTTATGTATGCCACGTAAATGCCGCCTAAGTGAGTTTCACATTAAAATTAAAGCCAAATCCCCTAAAAGCCACCCAAAAGAAAGACTCCTTCATTGCCTGCAGCCCACAACAATAACAAGCACAACAACAATCGATGCCCAGGTGATTTACAACATTTGATTCTTTGAAACAAATTCAATACATAATTTCGTTATCATTGCATAATTTATGGCAGGCGATTGAAGAAAATTCAATTGCTTAGTTTTAATTTTGTTTATTTTGATTTCATTTTCCATTACACAGATGACAACTGTTCTGGGGGTTAAAACTTAGAAAGGTTATTGTTAATATGAGACTAGGCGATATCCTGTAGATAATGATTCGATTTAAAATTCACTTAAAAATCTTCTTTTTTGTGTTTTCTACTGTTATGATATACTCTGAATAAAAAGAATATACGAATTATATTACTCAAAACTCAATTAATTAATTATAAATTTTTTTTTATTTTTACTATAGATATTTGTTTTAGTTCGGTTTGTCCTGAAATATTTGGAATGAGTAAGGAAATTATAAAAAAAATAGTTGTATTTCATGATTTTGCAATAAATACCTTTCATTCAAAGCGTAGCATACCCTTCAGGCTTTTATTACAGGGTATCGCTTCAATCTACACCATAAATAACGCACTTGTTAAGTGTTTTTGTTTGGTTTTCGTGAAAATGATTTGCACATTGTTCTGTAGAGCAAATTGTGGGTGTTATTTGTGGTGGTTTTTTGGGGTTCTTCAGCTGACAAAAGAAGCGTGAAGGAAATAGGGAATCGTAATTGATTGAACATGCCACAAGGGCTGCAAAAGTTGCTCGGAAATGCGCCATTTCAAATGTTTGTCATCAATAAATAAACAACGATATATATAGAGAGAAATAATTAATTTATTCAGTTTATAAGCTTTGTCAGTTTGTCACTAAAGAATGTTGTAAACAATCACTTCGACCGAGTGCGGTTTTTCTTTTTAGATATATTCAGTGCCAACTGCACTCGATGCGACCCCACAGTTCTGGCCATGTTGGGACTGCAGCAGCCCCCTTTCGGCCAGAAAAAAGAATACAACAATAAAATAAATGCAAACAGGTCTCAGCCAGAGCCCACAAGACACGACCAACAATCAGCAGCTTTTATCAGAGCCAACAGCGAGTGCACAAAATAAAACCGAAGTAGACGCAATTAAGTTACAAGTAAACGACTGCAAGTTACCCTACAGTCGACAGTCGTTTATTTATAACTGCAGTATGCCCAATTTTGACTATATACCCTATAGGGTGTGTAGAGAAAGTACGTGGTATAATCATATAAAAAGTGCGAGCTGCAAAAACTCAACAACATGCAACAAACTGTAAAGTCGAGTAGATTGACTGGAAGCGCTCGTTGGCCTCCCATAAAGCCACTTCAGGGCAGCCAGAATAACCCCCCTCCCCCTCCCCCTCCCTCTACACCTCTCCTCGGGGAGAAAAAAAGGAAGAAGGAAAAAAAGAGTGTTGTGTGTAAAGTGTTGCACATCAGGCCACAATGGCGCTAAGCCAATAAATTAAATCAAACAAGCGCGATAACCATTTCACTTTTGCCATGTCTATCTACACGCACACACACACACATGCACACAGAACAGGCACACACACACACACACATTCACAGATAGTTGCTGTCTCTGTCTGGCCACAGAATAATAACAACAACAACAATACAATAAAGTTAAAATGGCGTAAACAGTATAAAAAACTGAAATGCATGAGCTTTTCACAGTGGCAGCCGCAACGACAACGACAACAAACAACAACAACAAACAACAATAACAAACAACAACAACAAAAACTGTTGAAAAAACTCGCCAAAAAAAGCTATAAATGCATTTAATAAAATGCCAAAAGAAAAGAGAGAGGAGAAAGAGGAGCGAAAAGAGCATGAAACCGTGGTAGAAATTTTTTAAAAGCTTTTCTGACACTTTACTGCGTATTTGGACGTTGTTGACTCCTCCATCGATAGATTGTATACTATATATACGAGTAGTATGTTTATGTGTATGTGAAAATATTGTTAATTTTTAGTCAACACAAGCGACGCCATTTTGTTTTGGATGTGGACAGTGGTGTAGGACCAAGTATGGCAAATTGTTTAAGTTGTTGCCTTGTTGATTATGAGCCGAAGCTGCCATGGTTCATTGTTAATTGTTGGCAAGTCAATTAAAACTTTTATAATTTATGACGCATGTTGCGCATAAAGCAGTCAAATGGGACCTCTCTTTGTGTGTGTGTAGAATACTTTTTAAAAGTATATACATATATCATAGGTTGACAATGTTAAAAAAGAAAAAAGCTAAGAAACTACTAAGCATTGTTTATTTAACAGCCATTTCAAGTACACTGAATGAAACTCATAGTTAGTAGCTGCAAAAGCACAGGAAAGCTCTATTGAGAAGCTCTAGCTTTGTTGAAAAATAATTGAATAAACCCAATTTAAGTAACTCAGCGAAACTCTAAGCAAGCAAAATGAAAAGCACATTAAAGCTTTACGATAGAGCTATACCTCTGATGTAAGCTCTCCTTATTTTCACATTCCTTATACATTTACAGTACTACACAATATTCTAGGAAAGTAGCTGTGAAAGCGCATTAAAGCTTTAGTTTTGGCTTAGAACTTGTTACATATTTATGGCTCAAAGTTATTCTTGTTTGCTAAATGTTTGATGCAAATGTTTATTTTTAAGATATAACAAACAAACAATGATTATTCTGCAAGTTTCCAGTTGACTTCATATTTAAACGGCGCTGCTTGCCTTTCGCTTTGAAGCCACCTTTAATATTCATATTGCTAAGATGTCTTTTGACGTCATCTTTTTGTGAGCGCTATGTTAATTTTTTACCAGATTCAAGCTTAAAATTCATGAGAAACTAATGCTCAGTAAAGTTGTTTAGTTTTCTCTGGAAACTTTTTCGTACATTACATAATTTATGCAAAAGTCAGTTAATAATTAAAACTTTTTAAAGGAAAAGGATACAAATATATATTTATCTGTATTAAATTTTAGTAAATGGCTATAACTATTTTATACATTGAGGTCAGCACAGCATTAACCAGTTGGAAAAAAATGGTGACACTAAAAACCCGGCTCGACAATTCCGTTACAAAAAAATGACTTATTTGCAGTATGTACTCGTATATAAACAAAACAAAAAACGAAGAGAAAAGTTGGCTACCAGCGTTGAATGTTATAAAATACGAAACTACTTAGCGGCGTTGATGAATTGTGACACTTTTATGGGTTTGTCTCTGCGTCGAGGCAAGAGCACAACATAAGCTAATGGCTAAAGCTTTTGGCTTAGCCACTCGTCCTGGCCTGGCCATAAACAATATGGTCAGCCAGTCCTGTCCGGTGATCCTGGCTGAAATGGCAACTCTGCTGTCTCGTCTCTTAAAATATTGTGCAAATTATGAAAGTGGCAAACGAGCAGGAACAATAACAAAATTGCCAGTTTTAATGCGCGACTCACGTGTCCGCGAATCGTTCGACGCTTTCCAAAGCCATAAACATAACTCAAGGTATATTTATAGTTACACCCGCTCAAAAAATGTATGGCTCTGCTTGCAACTGTTTAATTATAACAAAAAAACCAAATACTTGTTGAGTACATTTTCTAAGCAAGGAAAATGATTTCTCCTCAACATTTAATTGGCATTTCTCCTCATTCTCATTGTTGACGTTTTCACAGGCAACTGTCAGGTGTCTTAATGAACCGTTTAATGCCAACACTGGCATTTAAATGAGCACAACATTGATAAGAAATAACTAACTGTGAAAGCGACGGTAAACTCTGACTGAATAGTGGCAAATAGTTGAAAGTTGTCCAAAGAAAGCAAAGAAATGTCTTGGTTTTCATAATGATTTGTTGTTGGGAAAGAGCCACCATAAAAAGCCGTTTAGTTGTGGGAAATCTCCCACTAACATTTGAATCAAGGCACGATTATTATTCATTCGATGGCATCATGTGGCGTAACCATAAAGAGAATTTTCAATTCATGATATTAAAGTTTATTGCCCAATAGAGATATTGTAAATTTTTGATATTGTTCCCCTATGTCTCAGATAAGGTACAAGTTCAAGAATCATCGGAATTTTTACTTGCCCATAAATGCGTCCCATTGCGATATCTGTCGTTGTTGTTGTTGTTGTTTATCAATGGCAATTTAACAAGTACGTATACGTAATGCGTGCGTATACTTAATATGCAGACATTTTGATGCCACGCTGAGCACAAGCACATTTTCAGCCTTGAAATTGAGTATAATGCCAAGATGATGAAGCAGCGAGAGGGAGAAAAGAAAAAAGAGAAAAGTGGCAGGGAAGCAGTTGAAGTTTTTGTGACTTGCTGACTGTTCATTAGAGGCCAAAAGAACGTGCAAAGATAAACAGCAACCATTAAACGATATCTCATCAAGAAAATCGCCTTAAATATGTTTCTGCCTAATTTCCCACGATTCTGTGTAGGTGTGAGTGTCTGTGTGTGTGTCTGTGTGTGTGTCTAAGTGAGTAACGGGAAGCAATGTCCAACCAACCACTCGGCATATGCATACAAAAGCAATTTAGTGAGACCGTCCCCCCTTACAAATATATGAGCAAAAAGTCGCCAGCAAAAAAAATCTAATAATTTTTTATGTATTTTTCTCTTCTGTTCTAGGTTCGCTTACAGTTGAATGACCACAAGGCCAAGCGAGAGAAGCTGAAATGAAACCAGAAGAATGCTCAAAAGGTAGAGAGCAATGAAATCGACAAGAAGCGAAACAAAACGAGAAACGAGAAATGTCGCAAATGAAATGAGAAATGAAATAAATGAAGCAACAAATACATGTGTGTGTATGAAAGAGAGAACACACAAAGGGAAATTACTTGAAACACACACATAGTTCATGTCATGGCATTTAAAAAAAAACAAAACAAAAAGGAGACAGGAATTTAAAACGATCTGAGGGACAAGGCAAAAAGAGATTAACAAGCCAACTTTGTGCGGCCAAAATAAATCAAAAGCGAAGCGCAAAGCACACAAATCAAAACCTAAACAAATAATGCAAATAACAACAAGTAAAAAAGTTATCGAAGCAAAAAGGGTAAAAGACTGACAAGGGAGATATTCTGTGCCAACAATTGTTATGATTTCTTGCTATTTTTAATTTCGCCTTGAAGAAGTTTTCTTTATCCTTGGATACAATTTGATGCCACTTCATTTGGCGCCCCAAACAGATATTTTAATTTTGCACGCGCCAGCTGTTTAAGCTGATTAATGGCAGCCAGCAGCGAGAGCGCCTGTCAATCAAGGACTTCTCCAGGACTCCACGACTCCAGGACTCTTCACAGTCGGTGGCAGAGTTGAAGGGGAAGAGAGTCAGAATAGACAGCTAGTTAGTTGCCTGTCGCTACTTGACGGCTATTTAAAGCAAATGGCTTTAAGATTCGTTACACAAGGAAATTCATAAGATACTTGTTAGCCTCAGAAGTCGACACAGAGATGGACAGACAGACTGACAGATAGACAGATAGAAGAATGTTGCTAGCTTTGGAAAAAGTAGCAAATAATTGAATAGAAAATTTGCGATTTTAACCAAGAATCATATTGCTTTTTAATGATAGACCTATTTCATTTTGATAACAATAGAAAATTTGGAAGCTCTTTGGAAATTGACATTCAGGTACTGAATGTGAAATTAATTGAAACGGAGATATGAGTCTTTAATTAAAGATATGATTATTGGAGAAAATGTATCAGTTTGAAATATCAAAGTACAAATCGAATTAAAATATTTATTTGTCTATCTATGAGAATGCTATACTTTTAATATTATTTTTATTACTATTTCCAATGCGAAGCTCTTACAAGTAATTTATGTTATAAGATTGTCTGTCGACTTATAAGCTCGCAAAATAATTGGAATTATATTTTTATTTTGCGTGCCTTGTGAATTTTCATATGACATAAGACAATTTTTATGACAGACTCATTTTGGTTGCTATCGTGCGGTAATTTCCGTCTGTGATGCTGGGTATAAAATCAGCAAATGTTGTCTGCTTTAATTATGCGATTCGCCAGGCGGCAGAATTAAACAAACAGACGGAGAATATAGATATGTGTGTATTTCGAAATATTAGCGAGACGCAAAAGATGAAATAAGTTTTCAATAAAACATCATAAACTAAATATTTGACGAAAGGCAAAACTTGAACAAACTGACGAAATGAGAAAATATATATGTATATATGTTGTACACAAATAGCGTAGCATTGGGAGGACAGGCAGTTGACTTTTGGTGGTCACTGTGTGCCCCACAAAATAGAAAACCGACCAAGTTTGATATACATTTTATTTGTATTTGTGCTTGCTATGATTGTGTGTGTGTGTGTGTGTTTGTGTGTTTGTGTGTGTGTGGGGGCCACTCAATGTGTCCAGTCACGTTTTCATCAACAAGGTTTTGGCTTAGTTTTTGGTTAATATTATTTGTTTGTTGTTGCTCTGCTCTATTTATTTATTTTGCCCGCTTCGTTCGCTTTGCCAAGTGCCAAAAGGCAAATATTGCGCATACGCCGCGTAGTACGTACGTATGGCCTTCAACGAAATCAATAAGCAACTGCTCCGTCTACAGTTGATTTTCAACTGGACAAACATCGTACACAGTTTGCTATGAAAACAGTAGCAAGAAATTGCTAAATATTTTGCTGCATACTTTTAGGAAACTGGGCATCCCAGCCCCCCCCCCACCTTGATTCCCTCTGAAACCACAAAGTGATTTCAATTTTGACCATCGTTGGCTTTGTTTATTTTTGTTTCTTTTTGGTAGCGAGAAATAAAATAGGTTTCGGTCTGTGCGAATTCGATTGAAAAATTCTTTGAGAAGTTTCACGTTATTAGTCTTAAGTTTCCATAGCACCTAATAGAATTTTCCATTCAGGATTTGATCCAAATACAAGTATCTATTTCAAGGTTGCAATTTGATTGGAAACTGTTAAGCAATCCACACAAAGCATAAATTGCTGTAATCAAATCTATCCGATTGACAACGAGGCAATAATTCAATAAATAATTGGAAATTTTAAATTATTTCAAAGCAACTCAAATCGTATCAATTGCCAAAATAGAACAAGTGTGAAATTTGATTTTCCCATCTCCAGGAAGCTTGTCAACTCTTCTTTTTTTGCATTGGTGTGTGTGTGTGTTAACCCATAATCCCAAATTTAAATTCGAATAGAATAAACAATAATCTTGGGTATCAATATCAATTGCAATTTGTACTTGTACTTATTATAAATAATGGAAATATAATACTTGAAAATATCCCTAGCGTCGAGTTACGCATATTAGTTATATAAAAAGAATAAGTAAAATTCCACAAACTACGCAAAACAATAATAATTGACACCGCCAAGAAACTCAACAAAATAAAACTTTCTTAATACAATAAAAAATCAATAAATAAAAAGCCAAAATTTTGATAAAAATAAGCAAACAGCAAATCCAAAAATAATAAACAATGAAATTAATAAAATATTTATCAAGTATTAAAACTATATTTAAACATAAGAAAAAACTTTCTGAAACTTAATAAAAGTAGAATGAATTCTATTTGTCAAGATATTTATCAACAACGAATGATTCTTCATGAATTTTACATTAATCTACAGAATTTTCTTTCTGTTCTTTCCCCAATTTTCATTGCAGCACAATTGTAAAATGTTCAATCAATGAAATTTAATACTAATACCAAAGTTTTCAAAGCAAAAGCATAAAGTGTGTAAAGTCGAAGCAAAGGAAATGAAATTGTAAACAACACCAAAAAAAGGAATATCTCTGAAATAAACCATAATAAAAATCAAGTAAATGCCAAAGCGACGCAACAACAGAGCTGAAATCTGACAACAACGACAACAGAAACAACAACAACAACAACCAGAACAACTGACAAACGAACGAACAATCCCCCCCTCTGACTTCCCCTTCCTTCAGCCCCTTTGAATGTGCGTGAGTGTGAGAAGACAAAAGGAAAAGGAAAAGCAGAGCAAACCCAAATTATAACAGCTCACGAGACAAGTGCAAGACAGGAACAACAACAACATTACGTACGACGAGCTGGCAACATTTCAAACACTGGCAACATGTTGCTGAGGCGCTTACAACACAGCGGCAGCAACAGCAACAGCAACAAAAGCAGCCCTGTTAAAGCGCCCTCGTCCTCAAACCCAACGCTAATCGGATTTACGAGACAACCAACAACAACAACAACAACCACAACAGGAACAACAACAATAAGAAGAACATGGCTATTGCCATTGCTCTGCCTGGCAATTGTTGCTCATGTCAGTGCCGAAATAGGTAAGTGCCACATATCATTTAAAAAACAGAAAAAAAAAGATACTTATATTAAGTAGAGAGAATTGAGGGGTAGATTACGATTTGAAACTCATTTAAAGCGTAAAATATCATTAATGTAATTGTGCGGGGAGAGGGAGTGACAGCTTTGTTTTGGGGCTATAATTATGGGTCATGCAATTGATAATCGAAATTGAATTTGGCCGCTTTGAAAACTATCGAATAATCAAATTTAATTATACGCTTTGCAAATTAACATTTGTACATTGCACACAAAATTATTTGAACTGTTCCTATAATGCTCGGAGGGTTGTTTCAACCCCTTGATAAAGCCGCAGGCAACGTATTTAACTGTTGCACATTCTATAATGTATGTTATAATAATGTAATAATAAATGAGAATTTATATATGCATTTATGAAAGTGCACTTTCATATATTGTTGAAAATTCCTATTGGTACAGGTACTTCAATGCATAGCATAGAATAAAAGGTATCATTATTTGTACTTTAAATTCAGCTAATTAGGTACAGCTGACCAAAGCTTTTCACATAGAACTCTCTTGTTTATCTTTTAAATTTCGTTTCCTGTAATAAGGTAAAAATGAAAACTTGTACATCATGAAGAATCATCATTTGAAATTCCACAAAAAAGTTTTGTAAGAAAATTAGCTTAGCTCATTCTACCATTCTACCATTCTTCTCTCTGTATGCATATCAAAACCTCATGATGCTGGCTTAAACATAGCCACGCCCCTGCGCTCTTGTAGACGCCCCCATTTCTTTTGGCCCAGCAAACAACACACAACAAGCTCATCAACAAGCAACAAGAGCAACAACAACTGCAAAAAAAAGAAGTAGAGAACGTTGTTAGACAACGAAAAGCGAACAAGATGAAACAGGATGAGTTCAGAAAAGGGAAAAAACTATGCAATTTTTTTATGTGCTTCCGCAGGCAAAAAAAGAGACAGTAAAAGGAAGTAAAAAGGGGAAGCAATAGTAGAGAGGGAGAGGAAGAAAGGGAAAGAGGTTGCAAAAGCTGATGTCCAACAAATGCTAATGAACAGCGGCAGCAAAAAAAAAAGAGAAAAGAAGAAGGCACAGTAATAAAGGAAAAGCCAGAGCAATAGAAACCATTTTCCTATTTTCCTTGCTATTCTGCAACTTTTCATCCTGCCCTCTCTCCAGTGCTGTCTGCGCTAAATTAATAATAATAAAATTGTTGAGCGAAAGTGCATAATTAATTAAATAATAAACCAGACGACGTTGTAATAGAAATCTAAATTAAAATTAAAAAAGAGCCTCCAAAACATTCACAAAATGCACTTTGTCATTTGCATTATACCCTCTGAGTTTGCGTAGGGGTATCTCAACGTCGAGCAAATATAAGAATAATATAATTGCTAATAATAGTTGTATTTTTCCCTAATGTTAAATTTTTAACAACAAAGAATTAAATATAATTAAATATTTAGACGCAATTCATAAATTCTAAAAATTAAAATTAAGTTTAAATTAAAATAATGAAAACAAGTTGATGGCATGCATATTAAGTATACGACTGTCTCTTCCGCTCAGTCTCGTTCCTTAATTTATATGTAAGCTGAAGGGTATGTTGGGGTAATATTCTACCCCTTAGCTCATTTATGTCTGAGTCTGATAAACGGATGAGTTTTGCCTCCCTTTTAGCGACTGTCGAGGAATAATCTCATGAGATTAAATTCTCCGCTTTAAGTTCGAGCATGGAGCATAAAAAAGAGACTCCCTCAGGAAGTTAGATTAAGAGTTGAGTACAGGGTATCCCCGTAGTTAACCAGTCGCTGTTTCAGCTCATTTGTTTTACAGACTTTTGCATGTTTGCTTGAAATGTTTCAATGCAACTCGTTACGATTTCATAGCCGCATAAATTTTGGCGTTGCCACCAGACAAAGGCGGCTCATTTGTGTGGCCAAAAACAGTCGCAAAACATTTGTAACTTTGTTGTATTTGCCCCCCTTCTCATCTCTCCTCCTCTCTCCGCTGCCTTTCAACATAATTAAAACAGCGGCAGCAGCTGTAGGCCAACAAAACAAAAGGCAACAAAGTGCACTAAATGCATTTTGTTCATTAGCGATCCACAGAAACACACACACACACATATACACACACGTATGGGAACATTAAATGCTCAGAGTGCATAATATTCGAATTCTATTCGCATATGCAACATGTAAATGCATAATTAATGCAACTGTTGCAGTTGCAAGGGGCAATGAGTACGACGCACTTGCAACAAGCGACAAATGTCGCCATTAAATGCTTATGATTGTGGGGGAGAATTGGAATAAATTAAAAAACGGATCATTAAAAGTGCGAGCAATAAGAGTGACTTTTGCAAAGTTTTAGAAGGCTTTAAAAAATTCGTATAAAACATACAAATTTAAATGTTACCATAAAATAGTAAATTTCATTAACAAAAACAAAAAAAAAATAATGAGGTTTATAAATGTATTTAAAGTATTCACTGAAAAGTCACTTTTAAATCAGATCATTTATAATAATTATAATGAAACTTCTCCTCATTGAGAGTTGGAATAAATTAAAGAAATCATTAAAAGTGTGACTTTTAGAATTGCTTAAAAAATTCGTATAAAACATAACAAGTTTTTTAAATGCTATCATCAATTTCCAAATAGTAACCTACATTTCATTAACAAAATAAAGTAAATAAATGAGGTTTATCAATGTTATTAAAATATACAATGATAAATTTGTTTTTTAAATCAGATCATTTATAATAATTATTAAGACTCTTCTCCTCATTGAAAAAGATTTTTCAACTTTCGACATAAGCTTTAACTAAAACTAAAAATGCTAAAATAAGTTTTTCCACACACAAAAAATTCACACGCCAAAATTGAATTGCAGAGACGGAAACTGAAGTATGAAAGAGGCGATGGAAAAAATAAGCGAGAAAATCACTGACCCTTGAAAATAAATAATAATTACAAAACTTGGGCGGGGGAGAGAAATGGAGAGATATAAAATAAAACAAAAAGAGCGACAAAGAGTTGACGAAAGGAGAGAACCAAAAAAGAAAATCACACCATTAATTACAAAAGCAAAAAAAGCTAAGCGTTAATGCGCCGACTGCCAAGGGAGAACTGAAATACATTGGGAAGAAGGAGAGAGAGAGAAAGAAAAGAGAGAGTGGGACAGTGGAAGTGAGAGAGCGGGAGAAGCCACTTAAGCTAAGGCTGAGCAATGGGCAATGTGGAACAAACTTATTAAAAATATTAAAGAGTGAATAAGAGCGGGTGAGAAAGAGAGAAGTGTAAAGGGGGAGGGAAAGAGAGAAGCAATTGAAATGAAATGTGACACGCAAGGCAACAATAAAAAAATGCATTACAGGTGTGTGAGAAAGTGAAGGTGGAGGAGGGCCTTCAACTACGGAGTAACTGTGGCTCGTAACATTCTTTCTTTCTTTTTTTCCTTCTCTCTCGATTTAATTAAATTAAAATTATAGCCAGCTCATAGTTGTAGCCGTTGTTATTTTGTTGTTGTTGTTGCTGTCGTTGTTACCTGTAGCTCATGCTGTTTGGCTTAAATATGCATTTCCGTGATGGACGGGGGGATTTTCAACTTAAATGTGCATGAAAATGTGCATGGGAAATGCATTTGCGGAATGTTTCCTGCCGCTTCTCTCTCTCTCTCTCTCTCAAGTCGCTGCAAGTACTCGGAGTCTTTTCCCAGCTTTGTTCTTAGACTTGGACAACGTCTTTTGGCCCACCCACTTGGGCCATGCTTCGTTGCATGGGAAAATCAACAATAACAACAACAACTTCATCTACAACAAGTTGGCTCATTCTCAGCTCTGATGTATTCCATGTCTAAGGCGGAGATGGAGCCTCAATTCAGACTGCACATGTTATGTTTTATGACCCAAAGTTTTCATTATACATTTTTATAGCAAGCACAAAAACGTAAAAAATATTTAAAAATGCTGAACAAAAGTTAAGCAAAACATATAACATAAAAGTATTCTAAGCGCATAAACTGAGCATAAAGAAGTTAACGCCGAGCAGAGAAAGAGAAAAATTCTTCACACGTTTAGCGTAAAGGCAAATTTTATGTGCAAACTTTTGGCGCCGCTTTTAATGAAAATGCTTTTAAATATATATATTTTTAAGGGCATTATAGTTCAGTGATCGAAACAATAATAAAGATAAATATTCACAATTTTAAAAGTATATTTTTATATAAATCTGATATCTAATATGGTAGCTAACTATTTTACTTTGACAATAATTATAATAATATAATAATTTTACTTAGTTGTTATTTTTTTTTTAAATTCAAATATCTTTCAATAATGTAGAATGAATCCATATGAATTTTGCAATATTTCATTTATTGAAGCGTATTCAATATTCGTCTAATCATTGTCTGTCTTCTTTTTTATTCCTGCCGCTGCATAAAGTGCAAATTCCTTTCGTTTATTAATCTTTTTTGTTTATTTTTTTACACTTTTCATTAGAGAGTATCTCTGTTTGCATAGTTTATGGTGTTGCACGCGCTATTTAACTTTAGAGTCGACTCTCGGGAGAATTTATGACTTCTGTTCCCGTCTACTATATATGCGAGATAATGCTTTTATGCAGCGACACTTGTCTCTTTCTTTTATTCCCCTTTTTTTTTATCGTATTTTCACTCAATTGGCATTGCCGATGGTCAAATAGAAAACGTGGCCAGAAAATGTTGTAAAATTCCCTCTATAAATAATCAACGTGTAACATTTTCGATTGCATTCGGATTACACTCAAATGTACTCGAATATTCGTGTTTATATGTATTTAACACGAATATTTGTGAAACAAATGTTTTGCATTTTGTGGCTTTGCAACGGGCAAACGTCTTATATCATTGGGCTATTTTTATTGGCCACTCTGTGGATGCGTTGTCAGTGCTTAAAAGCTTTTACAATTTACGGCTATATGTTGGGTTTTTTTTTATTATCGCTCAACGTTTGTAGTTCCCCTGGATTAACGATTGGATTTAAAATTCAGTTTTGGGTTTTTATTAGGATAATTATTATTGTACAACGAATTGAAGTGATCTATTGCCTCATCTGACTGGCGTCTTAATTAACAGCTTTGTCGAAATTATTTTTTTGAAAAAAGCTGTAAAGTGTGATATAAACTATTCTCAAAAGCTTTAAATTACAACATACCCCCTTTGAAGACTTTAATGTGTGTGTAATATTCCAATTTAAAAAATATATTAATTTTATTGTCTAGCCAATTTTTAATTTAAAGTTCTAATAACCGTTTCAACCGTTTATATGTATATCTTCTTATGCCTGTTAATTTTGCAGCATTTTTATAAATTTACTTAAATTTTTCTCAGCTAATTTTGCCACATAATAAAATCAGTCGACAGTGTCGAGCAGAAATCGATAAAAAGCAACGCAAACAACGAACAACAAACAACGACACCGCATGTTGCTTTGACTAATTTTGAACACCTGTTTCCCAGCCAATTTGGCAGCGACTCTCTGAATCAGAATCCAAATCAGTAGCAGAATGAGAATGCGAATGAGAATGAGAAGGAGGCAGAGAATCCGTATGAGAATCAGCCACGCGTCACAATTGAAAACGTACGAGAAATTTGCGATACACACGCAATTCGCGACATATCGTCAAATGTATCTATAAAATGGTATGTGGCGGGAAGGTTAAAGGGGGGAAAGAGGGAAAGGGGGTGTAGATACAAGGGTGGGGGCTATGCATGTGTTGCTGATAATGTTTATGCTGTCAGTTACTGCTGCACATGACATTCAATTGCCACAAATCAAGATAAGGCGACTCAGGAAAAGGAGAAACCTCAAGGAGTAAAAAAAGCAGTCGAGCGAGAGAGAGGATGGGATGTATTATAATATGGCTGCCAAGACGGAAGCAGACACACACACACCTCACACACACACACACACACCTCACATACACACACACACACACACGCACACACACATTTTTCTTCACTTCGCTTCGAGGGAACACGTGCCAATGGTTGTGTATGGAGGGAAGGAAACTTCTCTTTCGCACTGTCGCTTTGTTCCCTTTTTACAAATCGCATACTCACTTTATGCCACACATGCGTAGGTGTATCTGTCTGTCTGTGTGTGTGTGACAGCATCACATGCAACATCATTTGTTGTTGTTCTCGTGTTGTTATCATAAAATAAAATTTGCTTCTTCTGTGCGTACGTGTGTGTCCTAAAAAGTCAAGGGAGATGGAGTAGAAAGACTTGTGCTTTTTGACTTTTAAAACGGCTTTTTAAATTTTCAACTGGATTTAAAAATGGCAACTCGAGTGTTGTTAAAATGAGCTCAACTCGTCGTCATCGTCGTCAATTCTCGTACATGATGTAATTTGTCTGATGAAGCAGTTAAACAGTACAGATAAAATGATGTAACAACTGAGCTAAAGACTTGTGAAATGTTTGTATTCAAGTTGATGAGGACATACCCAATTAGCAACTTTATACAACAAATTTCTAGAACATGCTTTTCGATAACAACTGTCGATTAATCTTTGATTTCTTCTTCCTTAACAATTCTGTAAGCCTTAAAAATCTTGGAGAATGTTCAGTTCGATGGCTTGTGAGATAAATTAAATTTTATGCAATAGATATTATTTTATTTGATCAATTGTCTCCCATTTGACAATGACTAAGGCATACAAACTTTTTAAAAAAAAAAATTCCTCAATTTAAGAAATTGATTTAATCTTTTTCCAATTGTCGGTATGTTGTACCCCAAAAAAACCTCTTTACGCGGTAAAAGTCTAGAGACGAAAACATTTCCATGCCACAAAATTTCTGATATCCAATTTTGTGACGAAATATAATTAATTTCTTATATATGTTAATTTATTATATACTAGGGGGCTCCGCCCCCTGCTCGCTTCGCTCGCCAACCCCCGCTCGTTTATTATATATGCCAAAAAAAAAATTAATATACATACAAAGTAAAAAAAAATTGGCATTCGGCACTTTGCGCAAAAAGCTTCAGCTTCCTTGCACCTAAAAAATAACTTTTTGCGCAGTGCCGAATGCCAATTTTTTTTTACTTTGTATGTATATTAATTTTTTTTTTGGCATATATAATAAACGAGCGGGGGTTGGCGAGCGAAGCGAGCAGGGGGCGGAGCCCCCTAGTATATAATAAATTAACATATATAAGAAATTAATTATATTTCGTCACAAAATTGGATATCAGAAATTTTGTGGCATGGAAATGTTTTCGTCACTAGACTTTTACCGCGTAAAGAGGTTTTTTTGGGGGATATCAGAAATTTTTGCAATCGCCTCTGCTTTTGACAAAACTACTTTGTCAAAAGGAATTTAGTGTTTATAGAAAATAGAATACAGTCTGCTAATAAAAAACAATTTTTAGAAAAATTGCTCACGCTGGGAGTTGAACCCGCGTCTCCCGAACATATCAAACTTGACGGAAACTTAGCACCTTAGGCAGATCTGACTACAGCGATTCTTTATTTTGCAGCTTAGATTTCTGCCAACACCCTTTTAAAATTGAAAAACATTAAAAAAAAACCTATTCGGATCATCTACTAACAAATTAATTGCATTTAAAAATTAAAAAAAAAAAAAAAGTTTTGGCCGTGTCAGAACTCGAACCCGGAGACCCGAACTGAGAATTCATGAAAAAATCGGACGCACTACACTATGCGCCACTGGTGATCTTTAAGAACGACCGTCTAATTATAGATTTCATTGTTACTGGACTGTTAGTCAAATGTAATTGCTGCTGCCGTCCTATTCCAATTCAAAGTAAAATGTATAAATAAAATTAATTTACAGAGAGACTCTAATGCTTAACTCATTTGAATAAATTAAAGTCGCGTTGTCACATAACAATACTAAACTGTCTGGCAGCACTGGTTATTTTTGCATCACATAAATATAACATATGCTTCTGGCATTGTTACTTTGCTGGGAAATTTTCAATATGCGCACCCAAAATTTTTAAAAACAAATAATATTTATATCAAAATCAGTTTACGCAAATATAATATAATTGCATTTAAAAATTTAAAAAAAATGTTTTGACCGTGCCAGAATTCGAACCCCGACCCCAAGCTGAATCGGACGCATGCAAAAATCGGACGCTCTACACCATGCGCCACTGGCGATCTCTAAGAACGACTGTCAAATTATAGATTTCATTGTTACTGGACTGTTAGTCAAATGTAATTGCTGCTGCCGTCCTATTGCAATTCAAAGTAAAATATATATTTAGTTAATTGGTTATATCTTCGAAACCAATCAACAAAAATTTATGCATGATAATCATCTACTAACAAATGAATTGCATTTAAGAAATAAAAAAAAAAAGTTTAGTCCGTGCCAGAATTCGAACCCGGATCCCGAACTGAGAATTCACGCAAAAATCGGACGCTCTACACTATGCGCCATTGGCGATCTTAAAGAACAACTGTCAAATTATAGATTTCATTGTTACTGGACTGTTAGTCAAATGTAATTGCTGCTGCCGTCCTATTGCAATTCAAAGTAAAATGTATATATTTAGTTATTGGTTATATCTTCCAAACTAATCGACTACAATTTATGCATGATACATCAAAAAACGCGAAATTGTACAAACTATAACATATTGAAAATTAAAAAAAATCGTTAGCGGCGTTTTCTCAAAAGTGGAGAAAAATACCTTATTTCACCTGTAGCTGTTTACCTATTTACCTAAAAAAAAAACTTTGAAGGTATGCCTAAGAGCCCTTCAAAATACATTTTCAACGATATATAGATCACATCTGTAGCTTCTATCGTTTGGATGCTATGGCGGTTTTAAGTTTGGCGGTTTTTAGCGATTTCCCGCTAAACTAGCGATTTTTCGAAAAAGTCGTAGAACAAACGTTTCTAGATTTTTTAGCAGGAACAAGTCCTCATTCAAACATTTAAGCTAAATTAACGATTTGATCCAAACAAACAAACAAACAAACAAACAAACAAACAAACAAACAAACAGACTGACTTTTCATCTCATTTTTGGAAGGCCACCAAAAATTTCAAAATTAATTATCTTTTGAACGAGTAGTCGGATTTTTATGAATAAGGTGTTATTCGACGCGTATTTTTGAGTAGAATATTATAAAATTAAAAAAAAATTCAAAAAGGCTCCAACGGCCCCATTAGCACCAATAATTTAAATTTTTCCCCTCCCACTTACACCTGTTTATCTCACGAACCAGGTAAGTTTCTAAAAGTCTTGGTATGCACATTTGTAAGTTAAGTTGATACCTTTCGGTAGGTATATAACTTGACCTGATCGGACAGTCATAGCAAATTTTCCATTCTTCCTGTGTATATATGCTAGTCGCCTTCGCACCCTTCGTGCTGCTTTCGTCACTAGCGCGGACTGCCGTCCGCAGTGATGTTGTTAAATATAACTTGAAAGATTCTATACAACTTTTCTTTAATATCCTTCTAAAATACATATAAAAATTTGATATTATATTGCATAATTTTAGTTGATATATTTCTTATGTCTGATCGTAATGTTTTTCTAGAGCTGATGCATAAATAACTTCAATGGGTTCCGTCTAGGCCTAAACAAAATGTAAGCTTCCTATATTGCCATCTAAATAATTAGGCATGCACTTTCCTAAGTCAGACAACAGTTGATAGCTTTGTTGGCAGAAGTTTAACATGTGGAGAGTTGGTGTGAGGAGATAGGGATGTGGTTCAAGACAAATAGCCAAATGCAAATCAATTAAAGCGCTAATTGAATTGTTGTTGTCTAGTATGCGAATCGGCCAACCGATGCTGATTAACGCCAAAAACGAAATTCAATTTGACCAAAGTCAAAGTGAGGTAAGAGGGAGGATTAGGGATTGGGGTTAGTGGTGGAGGTAAAAGTGGAAAAGGGAATGATCTGTCTGTGCTGGACAGAGCGACAATCAGACCGCAATTAAATTTCCCCTCGGTTAAAATAAAATTAACGAGCATTAAAAGCGACAACGCAGTGCAAAAACTAGACGAGAGAGAGACTTGAAAAATAGGAATAGGAATTTTACGAGGGGGTCACTCGGTCAACAACTGTGTGTGTGTGTGAGTGAGTGTTGCATGTGTGTGTAAACACGTTAATTAAACGCAAGGATAATTATAATGTGCACAAGGAAATGTTTCACAGAACGCCAAGTGGCGGTTGCAAGTGGCAAGTGGCAAGTGGAAAGTGGCAAGAGACGAGGGGAGGAAATGCGTAGGAGGGCAGCGAAATGTGATTGAATTGCTAAGTGGCAAGCACGTCGTCTAGCTGGGATGACTCCACTAACACATGCGTGTGTGGGCACAAGGCGGGCGGAGGGGGCGTGGCAGGAAGCAAACTCTCTCCCGCTCTCTCGCTCTGTGCATAATTATGCAAGAGCACAAAATGGGAGCAGTGTGACAAACAGAAGCCAACAATCTAAACACCCAACAACTTATCCACCCCACGAACAGTAACAACAACAACAAGAGCAACAACAAGTTGTCAACGGCTGCGACTTGAGAAGAAGAAGAAGCTCGTTGAAGTGTCGTAGTCGCTGTTGTTGTCTGTGGTGTCAAAAAGTGAGCAAAGCCAAGCCAACCATATGCCCGAGCACGTAAATGAGGCTAAAGCACGGCAACAACACTTCCCGAAGGAAGTGACGTCACAAGAGCGAAACAAACACAGAGAAGTTGAGAAATTCAGAAGAAGTTAAAAATTAAGGAATTCTGTGGAATATGAATTCCAGTTTTGGCTTAAAGGTAAAACTCGAGTTCAATAAATTCAGATGAAAGTCACAGACCATTGTTATGAGCCACCGTAAGAAATTTAACAAAGTATAAAGAACATTTAACTTTGATTGTAATTAGAAAAATCTGATGATGATAAGTCAATATTGATAAAGAGAAATGAAAAAAAAAAATTAAACAAGAAAATCCATAACTTAATTTAAAAAGCTTTAATACTCTTTCATTTGAAATTTTAAATGAACTTTTAAATATTAACTAAATTAGAATGTAATTGCCAAATTACAATCGAGCTTAATTAAAATATTAAAAATAGCTTTAACTTGACTTAAACTGATTTTAAACTTGGAAATAGTGATACACTGATAAAAAAAAAGGATCTAAAATCAAGATTTTGGTCTCAGAACTAAGATCTTTGGTCTAAAAAATGCGTCGAGAACATGAAAATCTTGAAGTAAGAAAACACAGCTTGATTCTAAGAACATTTTAATTAAGACCAAGTTTTTATTTTTAAGATCATAAATTCTTATATTTTCAAGACCACAAATCTTAGTATAAGAATAAAACTTTTTACATTTTTTTTAAAGTAATTGTTCTTATTTATAGACCAAAAAGTTTTGAATACTCAAGACAAAAAATATTAAATAAAGATTAAGCTTCTTAACATTTTGAGAAGAATGAAGTAAGTTTTAGTTAACTTGAAGTCTAGTAATGTCAATATGACACTAACAACAAACAACAACACAAGAGTTGTTTCAAGAGATGCCAATCGCATAATGTCATCTTTGAGACGCCAGAACTAGTTGTGAATTCTAAGTCTCACAAAGTGTGTTGCTGTTAAGAGAAAAAGATCTTAGATTTTATTATTATATTAAGAACTTAAGGCTTATTAGAATAATATTCTTGGTTTTAGTAATTTGGTCTTAAAATGGTCTTATATTAAGAACAAAATATTTAAATTTGAGAATTTTATTCTTATATTATGAAATTACGATTTTCAAGATTTATATTCTTAGATTTAGTAATTTGGTCTTAAAATATTCTCATTTCAAGAACAAAATATTTAAGATGAATGTTCTGGATTTTAGAAAGTGGTTGTTTTTTCAGTGTAATAGTAGTAGCTTAATCAAGTATGTGAGCTGGGAAATTGAAATGCGTTGAAGTTTTAGATGCAGCCACTTAGTAGATTAGAAGGACCACACAACAGTCACTTCATTCTAATCAACTCAGTTGTTGGTAGACTGTCAGCTAACTGACTCACAGCCAGACAATTATGCCATCGAAAGAGAGACAAAAAGAGAGGCAGAGGTGAAGACAGAGAGAGAGGGAGAAAGTGAGAGACTTTCAGCAGCTGCGATACGGCCTGTCACTGTGGCAATTGAATATGCAAATTGGCAAACGGCGTGGCAGTCAATCCAAAGCCATCGAAAAACCCCACAAAAACCCACTCAGAGTCGGAAAACCACCCAAAAAACCACCCAACACCAGCCGCACCACCCGCCAGCTGCCACTTTGTCAAACAATGCCTGGAGTCGAGCCTGAATTGCACAAAAGAGAAAAATTAATAGAATTGTTATGAATATATTTCGCTGGGGAACTTTTTTCACTCTCTCTTTCTCTCTCTCTCTCTTTAATTTGCTCTTGCCATTTCACTCGCTCTCAAGAGCTCTCAAGCTGCATATGTGTCTTCAATTGAGTTGAGTTGAGTTGAGTTCTCATATTTGCATTTTAGATTAAAATTTTGCTACGCTTTCAGTTTGATTTGTGCAAATGTTTGACTAGAGATTTTTAGATTTTGTGTAATTATTGTAAATGTAGCAAGTTGAAGAGTTTCGCAAATGAAGTCTTCTTGTTATCGGAGCATACATATATCCAGCACACAGGGGAATATCAATCTCTCTCTCTCTCGTCTTTATCTCTCTATTGACTTTGTGATGAGCTAAAAATGAAGCTCGAATCGGATTAACATTGTGACTAGATGAACAACTGACATGGGAACTTAGCTAATGAAGTTGTATTGTTGTCAGTTCAATTTGAACGAATAAGTAAAGATTTCATGATTTTTTAGAAATGAAGAATTATTGTACTTATTTCAATCTGTAAACAGTTCATTTATCCTACTGATTAAAGTTCAATCACCCAAGCTCAAATATATATGAGCTAGTATCTAATGAGCTTTTTTAAAAGATAGCCAATTTATTGCGTGAAAATTTTAATACAAATCTTATTTTTTATCATTCTTTAATGAGCTTCTGCTTGTTGAAATTAAAACACTTTCTGTGTTAATATATCAGTTGAAAACTTATAAAAGGCGGGTGATTACTTTACCCGATGTTCTTTAGCTGTAATTTTTTTAGGATTTATTTCATCAAGTCAAGAAAATGATATCGGCCAAGTGTTCGCTGCCAGAGATGGGCTTCAAGAGAAAAAAGCCCACAAAAATAAGTCTGGAACGGTTAAATCGGGTGATCTGGCCGATTTATTTCACAAATGTCAAAGGTTGATTACTATTGCCTCACCCTGTATAAGAAACAAACGATAGCACTATACATTTTTATATTTCTTTCTGCTGTATTTGTAATCCAGTGGCAATATGTTTTTACTTTGATCTGTAGACTATATTTATGCAAACAAGACCTCTTAATAAATACTCAATTGCTAGCTAAGCCTGTTGAGACTGCGGCTTTACAATATACACCCAAATATTTTCTGTGAAACTCTGGGTATGTGAGTTTTCCTCTCGCGAAAAGAAAACAAAGGCAGGAATAAAGGGAATGAAATGCCCTTTGGGGCTTTTGGGCGAGTTGCGGTTTATTTCTTTTATACTTATTTGCTGTTATTTTTGAGGTTCTGGCCGCGTGGGTTGTCTGATAAATTCCAGTTTTGACAGTCGAATTAACCTGTCATGTTTGTGGTTGCGTTGAGATCACAAACAAAAGAAAATGTTGCATGTTTTGCGGCGCTCTGACATGAACATGGACAATAAAGAATAAAAACGAAACCGAAATTCAAAAACGTTGCATATGCAGAGTATAAAAAAAAATTGTTGAAAAGAGTAGAAAAGTGCACTTTTTAAGAATTATGCACTAAAGTACAGTTTGTTTGTTTTTTTTATTTTCTACGCTGTTGCGGATTTTGCTCGTCTTTCTTTTGTTCTTTTGACTTGTTGACTTGTCAGCCTCTGACAAGGATGGGAATGGGATTGGTATAAGGGTTCTTGACATTGCATAAACTGTCATTTAGTTTGTACAACTTGACAGCTTACCATTCATTTTGGGGCAGAGCTGCAAAACGAGTCGAAACATCGAAAAACTGTCTGAAGAGTCAAGAGTTGCATCTGAGACTCGACTCTCGACTGTCGACTCTCCAGAGGTGTCACCCAAATTAAATGGTTAGCTGTCATTCTGGTTCTTCCTCCAAAAAAGAATAGAAAAAAGAGTAGGACAACGAAAGGCAAAGAAGAAGAACAATTGCAGCCAAGTTGGAAAAATGAGATTCTCGCATGACTCACGCACCTGTCGCAGTTGCTGTGATTCCTTAGCAGTTGCCTCTGGGTTCACTTCCAAAGTTAAATGACTGCATTTTTCAACCAAAGTGCAGCACAAATATTTGCTAATGTTCCGCCAACGCTGCCACGCCCCCCACAGTCCCCTTAAACGCCCTCTGACATTGATTAAATGCAACGCGTTAAACAAATTCTTGAGGCGTTCGTCGAGCACAAAGTTGACGTCGCTCAGATTTGTTATCCAAGCTGTGTGTGTGTGTGTTATCCAGGTGTGTGTGTGTGTGTGTGTGTGCAGGTGTCCATATCCCTGCTGCATGACTTTTTCTATGCATAAATTAGGAGAAACTCTGAAAGAATGAGAAATGAGCAAAATAAATGCAAGAAATGCTTGAAAATTATGAGAAAAAAGCAAAGCTAATGATAATACTTAATTATGTATGAAATAATTAACATGATCATGCAAATTATGAGAAAGCATAGCATAGCATGACACAGCTGCCTTTTACAGCTGATTTTCGATTTAAAAAGCCAAGAAATTAAAAAAAATATGTATTTAAAATAATTTAATATACTAAACGGAAGTAAATCAAGTATTAAAAATCAAATTTCCGGTGTAACTCGAAACCAAAAACTCATTAAGCATTTTGTTAATGAAAAAAAATATCAGATACAAAATTGACTGATCAGAAAAAAGAGATTTATTAATACTTTTTTGTTTCGGAGACTTGGTAATAAAGCAGTTTTGTTTTTTCGTCTAGATTCTATTAGTTTTTTCTTGTATCTCCACAGACTGAATATGTCTATCTGTTGTCTCTAAAAAGGAACTTGTCAAAGCAATTTTGATTTTGTTTTTGCTTGTTGGTCAACTTATTTTACACCAGCCAAATGGCAGCTGGCAGAGGAAGCAATAAAGGAGCTCGGAGGAAGCCATAGAGGAGCGTGTTTTGTTGTGTTGTGTTGTGTGGAACAGAAGTTGCCACCAGACGTTGCAAGTGGCAAGTGGCAGGCAGATAGCAATTCTCGTAAACGAGTTCGAGTATGCATGCAACATGCGTATGTGGCAGCTCCTGTATCGAATTTCACTTTCAAAATTTGCCAACTGCTCGAAACTGTCGCCAGTTGTTGTCCACCGCTTACGAATAGCTTATGCTCATTGATTTTGTGGCATGTTGCAAGCTATATAGTACATAAGTACTCGTACTGACTGGACAACTCGATTGCAACTGAACTGTTGGCCAACTCTACAATGTGATGCCTTGACATCGAACCGTGGCCAATTGTTGGTTTGCTTTCTTGGCATGTGCGTAGCTGTCGAGAAATGCTTTTGGATTGCATAGGGATTGGGATTGAGTTGGGTTTGAGTTTGGCTTGCTTGGGTATTTTGGTATTGGATTACCGCTAGAAAAGGCCAACTTGTCGTGCATGCTGAAAGGGTCGAGAACTGAAACAGAACTGATTTATGACAGGCAGGTACGAGTAAATGAAGTGAAGTGGGTTGACCAGCAACCAAGTCAACTCGGAGCAAACAACGGATTGGATTATGTTACAGTCACAGCTCCAAATGACTAATGATCACAGCCAACTTCATCAACCAAATGAGTTTGAAAGCCAAAACATCTAGATGAAAAGCGATATGATTTTTAGAATTTGGAGATGAAAGACTCCTTTTTTTTTTTAAGTTTGTTTCTGAAATTGAAAATATTAGAATTATTTTTCATTGAAATTATCGCTCTATTTTAAAGTTATTTTTATTGTAATATTAATCATGTTTCTAATAGACAAACATGTTACTAAGTAATATTCTTTTCTAACAGTTTTATCTTTTATAGAATGTGTGTTTATATTTTTTAGTTCAATTATGAATATTTTATCCATAAAATAAAAATCGTATTTCGAATTGAAAACTATTTCTTAATGAATATCAAATAAATAAAGACGTGCCTTTTCAAGAGTTTCTTGCTCTAATTTCTATTTCCTCTATTCGATCGACGACTCGTGACTCACTTGACGTATGCGTTATATTTGCTATTTGTGCTATTTTTAGAGCCAAAGATGCATTGCAACTGGGCCTACTTTGTTGCCTTTAATTGTTGTTTGTTTGTTTTAATTGTTTTGCACTCGAAGCAAATTGCTGGCTAAAATGCGTAAAGTGTAAAGTGCGTCGGAAAGTGCGAATTAAATATAGCAACACGTGAGTCATATACTATATACAGTCCAACTTCTTTATAATGAACAACTCGCTATTATGAACTATGTTCAAGTGTACAGCTTGTTTGTTTTTTTTAATTTTGACAATAATTAAGTGAGTTCACTATAAAGAAGCTCAACTGTATATTTATATGTGTATATGTATAGCATTTAATCGCCTTATTCACTGGCTAAGCAAACTTGCTCCACTGTAAATAAATCATTTTACTCCTGCTTGGTATTATTTGCCACTTCAGCTTAAGATTTTAAGTCCGCAAAACAAAAACCACATTTGTTGCGGTTACTCCTCTCTCCTATTTCTTCTCCCCTACTCTCCCCTTTCCTCGGAGCAGGTGATATGTGTACTTAAGAACTTAGAAACTTAGAAGCGAGTTTTGGTTTGCTTTAGCCAGTTGCAAGTTGACGTTGTCGTCGTCGGCTGCATTAAAGTTTCACTTGAGGTCAAGTTTGTTGGGGGCACGAAAAGTGTTGACACAGCTCTCAATTTGTAATTTGTCCAACTTCAGTCGGCAATGGCTTGAATTAGGCGTGGGGGCGTGGTCAGATTATATTTGCATTAATGCGACATGCTTCGAAAACAAATAAGATGGAACAAAAAAATGAAAGAACTTTTTGTGTTTCTTTTTGGGGGCAAAAAAGTTTTCGTACTGAAACTTAAAGCTGTGCAAACATTTCACAGTCAAAACTCAGTCGAAAAGAAGCTTTCGCATTTAAAGAAAATCTTCTGAAGTTTATCTTGTTGTTGTTGCTGTTGTTGTATGTAAATAATATAAAATGAGGCGCAAAAGAAGTTCAAACACATTTAAATTAGGCCTGAGCGCATTTTGATGATGTTGAAAACTTTTTCCACAATTCTCTCTCACTTTTTTCTCTTTCTCTCCTTCTTTTCTCGCTCTCTGTTAAAAACTTTTTGTTGACAACATTTTTGCTTGTTAGTTTTGTTGTTGCTGTTGTTGTTGTTGTTGCAGTAACATGCTCCCATCATTATAATGTGTAATGCTTTATTACAGTAACTTTTTTACGCAACATTTTGTCGTGATATTTTGTTCTTTTTGTTTTAATAAGAAAAACACGAAACTTCTTTAAATAATGTTGTCAAGTCAGTGCATTTTTTGTTTCCATTTGGGTGTCATGAAGTGTGGGAGTTTTTGCTTAAAGATTCACATAATGGAAATGTAGTTAATTAGCCCCGAAATATGATTTGCATAACAAATTCCGAGCAGCTTTTAAATTATGTTTTCACTGTCTGAATAACTTCATTAAACCTAATTTTATTTTAGGTTTTAAAGCTTTAGTGTAAACTATGTGTCGCATTGTAATTTGTGAGCTTAGCTTTGGTTTTTAAAAACTTAAAATAAGTCAATAAAAGAATCTTAAACATTCGTAAAATTTCAACAAATTGTATCTTGAAGTTTAAGGATTTAATGCGCTTTTAAATCAAAACTGTAGATCCAATTTTATGCTTAATTTTCCAAATATATTTTTAATTTTGAAGACCTTCTTTAAGTCGGTTTTGATTAAGATTATGCTCGTACTTTGTTTAAGTTACTTACTCAATGTTCCTGCTGTTACCGTTTCACAAATCCTCAACTGAACTGTAAATCGCTTATAGTTGTGAAGCCGCTGCAAACCACATCAAAAATATATAAAGCCAATTTCCAGAGCAGCATTTAATACTGTCAAACAGAAATTGGCAGCAGCAGCAGCAGCATCGTGTGAGCCAGTTCCCCTGTTGACGTTTTGTTTGGGCCAAGTTGAATGTAAGCGGCTTTTGCTTATCGCTTGACATTTTTCTGACTTGTACAATACACAATACACACCCCCGTCGACCTGTGACCCCCAACTCCCAACTCATACCCCCTTGCCACCCTTTGCTTCAGGAAATCTGCTGTACACTTGGGCACATGCAATTTTTATGCACTGTGAGGCGACTGTGAAAACCACAACAAAAGGTTGTCAAGATGAGCACAGTATTCAGACCCAGTCACAGATACATAGATACAGACACATTTATAGATACACATGTGACTGGGATTATGTACGAAACATATAAATGTATCTCTTATAGTTTTGCTTTTGCTGCTATGTCAGTTAAGTCATGGTTTTAATTGGCTAGGAAAGCTTTTTTTAAATGCACCCTTAATAATCATGAACAAGATTGTATAACATTTAATATAAAAACAAGTTGTTATGGACAAGTTGATTATGATGACGTCTTAAAGATTGTGAATATATATATTAGGGCGGGTCAATTTGTTCGGGTCGAAAAAAACGTGATAATCGTCCACCAGAATCGGAGTCTACGATGAATTCTAAGAATATTTCATAGGGGGTCTTTACTGGTTTTTTTGTTATTGAATTTTTAAATTTTATTTAAAAATGAACTTTGCATTGAAAAAGTTAATTTTTTAACAAAATTTCAAAGTTTCAAAATTCAATAAAAAAAAAACTAGCAGAGACCCCCAAATTAATTTTTCACCAAAATTCAACATAATTCGCCCTCTTTTGGGGTTTTTTTTGTTTTATTTTTTTTGAGAGTAGGGTCCGATCCTAGACTAAGACCATATACCTTAACCTAACATCTTCATGCTTCTCAGCGGAGGCTAGGAATTGATTTTAGACACATAGTTTCATGGTGAAATATTTTTAGAATTCATCGTAGATTCCGATTCTGGTGGACGATTTTTGCGAAAAAAAATTGACCCGCCCTAATATATATACTTTAGTTATAAAGGTATAATACGTATGGAATTGAGATTGATCAAAACATAAGAAAAGGAAAGAATACATACAAATAATAGACTGAGAGAGGTATATATAAATAAAGATATGTTTACTAAGAGATAGAAAGAACAGAAATGAGATAAAGGTTAAGTAAAGTAAAATGGACTATGATTTCACAAGAGTACAAATTGGAGAAATATTGAATGAATTATAAAACAAGATACAAAATTTATTTATTATAAATGTTAGGGAAACATGCTAAAAATTATATTAGCTTGAAACAAAAACTAAGCTTTCTTTATTGGTAACTCTTTTATAAGCTGAAAGTGCAAGGCTTAAATACATAACTGTTTGCTTTTTAGTTTTAAGAGAAAAACTATAAAAGCTTTTTTCTTAGCATAAGGAATAAGTTAATTGAAAAGAAGAGACAGAGTGGTGACTAGACAGCTGCATATTTATAACGCATCCAGGTTCGAAAAGTAAGACTCTTTCACTCCGCTTCCTTATCCCTCTCTCACCTTCTCTCTCTCTGTTTCTCTGCCTTTCTTCAGTACTCACTTCTTAGCCGTTTCACCGCTTAATCAGCGCTTAAGTAGCAACTCGGCAAAAGCCGCCAACCTTTCCGCACTTGCGCTCACTTGAACTTAATTTGGTGAGTGGTTTGAGCTGAAGTTTCCCCTTCCCTCGCCTGTGCTCTTCTCATGCGTCATAAATGTCTGGGACAGCAACAACAAAGCGAGTGAGAAAGGGGAAGAAAGTAAACTCTAGGCTAGGCTGGCAATAAAAACGCACTTGCCAGCACCACACACACACACACAGTCTCTCTCTTTCTCCATCTCTCTCACTCTCCTGTCTTTCTTTCTGTTACCACTTCCGGCGGCAATAGCAGTTCCTGCCAAAGGTAACCAAAGGCAACCCCAAAATGTCTGGCTTGAGAGTTGGAGCTCTGGCGTTGCCAACGTCTGGGAGCAACATATGCAAATTTAATATTTTTATTAAAAAACTTTTTTGGACCACACAAAGAAGCAGACGAAGCGGCAGCAACAGCAACAGCACTTCAGACATGTGGCAAGAGGGTGGCAGAGAGGTGACTTGTATATGTATATGTATGAGTGTGTGTTTGTGTGTGTGTGTGTCGTGTGTGTGTGTGGCGTTGTCGCTGTTTTGATAGGGAAGCGAATTAAGTGCCGCGGTTCGAGTAAGTTTTTTTTAAAACCCTTTACCGTTCTCTTTACCGTTCTCTCTTTCTCCCTCTAGAAAAACAAGTTTTTTCTTTTTTATGCCAGAATATTGCCAGTATCCTTAGCCCCCCTTAGACCCCTTTAACCCTCTTCCTGCATTGCAAGTACCACAGAGTTTCTGTTGTTGCTCAGTTCTCGCTTTTGTTATTGTTTTGTTGTTGTTGTTGCTGCTGTTTGGATTGTTAGCCAGTTTGTAGTTCTTTTGTTGTAGTTATTCTTTCTCTTTCCGTTCCCTCTTCTGCTCTTCGCCCTTCTTCTGTTGCTTCTTTTGGTTAGGGAATTGCCAGAGTTTAATTTCTGAAAGCTTTAGCCTTTTATTGTGCAGCTGTTGATTGCTTAATGCATAAACAGCAGAAAGTTGGCAATTTCTGTATGAAACACATAATAATGAAAGCTTGCAGAGGTGATGTACTCTATAAACTAAATTTACGTGTGTTATACATATCATCCTTTTAACCTCTTTGTTTACACTCAGTTGAGCTTTAGAAAGTTTGATAATAACTTTGAATTCCTTCAATTTGCAATATTATTTAGCCGAAAAGTGTGACCTATAAATTCATCATTCACTAAAGATGTTTCTATACAAATTTTCTTTCTATTTTCTATTTTACACTTTTATTGTTCTCTTTAAAGTAATATCATAGCCATGTTTCTTTAAGCATATTCTCTATAAAGACGTTAACATTCATTGCATCTTTGCAGTCATTACTCGGTTTCACACAAAACTTTTCCCATTACTTTCCAACTTATTTGTTTACTGATTGTCTTCAAAACCCTCTTAACCTCCAACTTTAATGCCAACCCTAATTCATTATTAATTTCAAATTGAATTCACATTTACAAAACAATTTCAATTTTGGTTTGCCGCAAAATCCCCAAAAATTGATTGAAAAATATATAGAGATTGAACTTCTTATCAAAAGGGCAGGAAATTTAGTAAGGGGGGAGTTGAGAAGACCTTCATCAACGTTTAAGGTAATGACAACACCAATGGCCCATAACAATAATGAGAATGTCGAAATTCTCAACCCGAATGTGTTGCTTTTCTCTCCATAAATAAAACAAACGACACGATAACCACAAATTCCATTAAAAACGCCATTTCCCATTTGGTTCATTGCTTCATTATGATGTGTCAGGAGAAGGAAAAAGAAGAAGACGACCGAAACTAACCAAACCGGCTCGCAAATGTGTTTACAGATAAACCCAAAAGCCAAAAAAAGTGTAGTTCAAAATTATGTCACAGCTTTTTTGGCTAAAAACAACATCCCATTCACAATTCACCATTCACCTGTCTCTGACCTAAGCAATCCCCACAAATTCCCATCTCCATCCCTCAGCGGGGCATCCGTTCTATTTGACCTTTGCCTTTGAATGAAGTGTTGGTAAAAACGAGAGAAAGGAATGAAAAACCAACACGAAATGTAGGTCCTCTTTTCCCTTTTCCCCTTTCTCATTTCTCATTTCCCATTTCAGTTTTCTACTTGCGTTGACATTTCCCCCGCTGTGTTGTTGTTTTTTTTTGTTATCCTCCCACATTTCCGTTCGTCCTTTCGTCTGGTTTCTGGCTCCTGCTTTCACTTTATTTTCGTGTTGTTCCAAGACCTTGTGCATAAATAAATTTTCGCATGTTGGCGGCACATTTGACTGCCAACTATTTTTTTTGTTCGTTGGTCCTTTTTTTTTCTCTATGTTGCTTGCTCTTTTTCTCCCCCCTCTCTCTCTCTCTGTTACACATTATAATAATGCTTTTCGGACGTAATTACACTTTAGTTGTAAGCATGCTTAGGTTTTAAACTGTGTCACCGCCGACTCGTTATTTCTCTGCTTTCCCTGTTTCTGTAGCTGAGTGTAATTGAGTTCCGCTTGGGGGCGTGTCCATCTGCTCAATGTCAGTGTTGATTGATTGAAGTAGCTATGCAATTGAGTTGGGTTTGTTTTTGGGTATAAAAAAGGGTTTTATGTTATAAATATAATGGATTGTTTAGAACAAACTAATTCCGAAATGGATTTGAAAATTGAAATTTGAGTCTTTTTCACTAATGGCACAATATTTTCTATCTCTTTTCAGGTATGTTATTGCCAGCTAAACAAGCTAATTTTATAAGTAATTTTAGAGTAAGTATCTTAGTCAGTTTTCGCTTGAATCATAAACGAATATTGCATAATTCGCTCACAAGCTCTTAGTACAGAAAATGTTTAAATTAGCAAAACCCTTTAGCAATAATTACTTAGTTGGAGCTTCCATGGTAACGCCCTAAAAGCCAAATTCCTCCCTTTATGATTGTGGAAATTTGCCAAGAATTCAGACATTTATCAGCCAGCAAAAAGCCACATGAAGCCGGGTCAAGAATTTATACTGTACCTTCTATCAGCATGAAAGCATCTGCAGTAAAGGGAGAAACGGCAAAACGACCCACAGATGGCGCTCGAGCGGAACGGACGGGAACAGAAGGCTGCAACAACAAGAAAACAACAACAACAGCAATAACTAAAATAAAAATGGAGAAATGTCTTCTTCGGTTGCAATTGCCGCTCGCTACGCTTCAAGTGGCAACTGTGTGGGGAACTGACCTACAAGTTGCCACATGAACTTGCAACTTTTGGCAAATGAGTTGCCCTCTATTAACCCCTTTCCTTCTGCCTTCCTCCATCTGGACAGTTTGATGCAGCTTGATGGCAGCGAATGTCCAACGAAGCGTCACAAGCAACGAGCTTCCCAAATGTAATTATCGAGTAGAGGAACAACTGCAACAACTGGCAATGAAGTGGTAACAAGTTGTTACTGTTGCTACCATAAAACAGGGCATTGTGGGGTTAATAAAACAACCAGGCGAGGGTTAAACATACAGAGAGAGAGAGAGAGGGGATAGAGGGACTAACAACTGTTGCTGCCAGAAACTCATAAATTTGAACACTTGCCACGTCGACTAAAGAAAACTAAATAACTTGTTAGGCAACATTTATATGTGTGTGTGTGTTGTTTATCAATTTGCGGGGGGAAGAGTGTATAAAGAAGCATAAATTCCATTTTTATTTCGCTTTGGACTTGGCCTAATGCAATAATAACGTATATTTTATAGACACAAACAAAAGTTTGCGCTTGAGCTCACAGCTGCCACAGATTCATGAGTGTGTGTGCGAGTGTGAGTGTGTGTGTGTGGGTGTGTATTAATTTCGCACATTTACACAGCACTTTTGTGTCTCATTTTTCTTGGAGGAAAAACTTGCCTACTTTGCGGAAAAATGAAAGAAAGCAAGAAAACCAAAATAGTAAGAAGGAGGGCAGCAACATCAAGTATACGACACGTAGGCCGCAGGACAGCAACTTTTGCACGTTCTCAGTGCTCTGACTTGTTGCCCACATGCGTGTGTATATGTGTATTTTGATAAGAGTCATTTAGCGTGTGTGTGCGTAGCAAATTGAAATAAATCTTGACAAGTGCGCTGCGTACATTGCTTGAAGCCAGAAAACGAGTTTCGGCCTCGCTCAGAAGCTGGAATAAAACATAGACGCAGCCAACGTACCAAATTAATAACGAGGCAGCAGCTAGAAGTTCCCCTCTAGATTAATTATACGAGCAGAAGCGGGAAACTAAGGGAGAAGGGAGGAAAACAGGGGGACTCCCGATGATATATGTGAACGTAAATTGCTTACTTTTTGGGCCAAGAAGAAGTGAGTTAATAATTTAAAAACAAATGAAAGACAGCAGAACAACAATAATATACTGAACAACAATAACTTTGGTCTATTCATTTGCTTAAAGAGACATCAAATTGGCCAAGTCTTGGGCGTCATTTCGTTGCCTTTTGGCCCTAACACGCAAAAATATAAACTGGTTGGTAGAAGATAACAAAAGAGTTTATTTAAAAAATGCGTGAGTGTGTGTGTCTGGGCAGAATTAAGTGAGAAATGTCAGGCTGAAGTGGGTTCTAATAATAACACACTCCTTGCCATGAGAATTCAAAGCTAAAAACAACAAATCGTATTTTTAAAAGATTTTAAGTTGAAACAGGAAATTCCTAAATAAATAAACACAGTTTTAACAACAAGAATTTAAATACAGTCGAACTTCCCTAACTCGAATCACCATTATCCAAGAAAAAAGTTCGAGTTAGGGAGACTTCGAGTTAGGGAATTTTTTTTTTTTTAGTTTTTTAAAAGAAACTACAAATGCATTTATTCATAAATACGTTTCAAATTGCAAATTTTTCTTGTTATTTTCAACAAAAACTGATTCCAGTTTGTTCAAGACCTGTCGATATTCTCAAAAATTGGTTTCTTCATTCTTTTGCTGTATCCAGAAGAAGTTTCCGATTCAAATGTCATCATAATTAATTTTCCATTTTTTAATATAATGAAAACTGTTTTTGCTGAGATACCATATTTTTCATCAACTTCAATTAATTTGGTCTACTTTCAAATTCCTTAACTAATAAGTTTGAATATTTCTTTAAACATTTTTTTTAAACATTTTAATACACTGATGCGCTGACAAAGAAGTACATTTCGAACATCTTTCCTATAGCAATTTCACAAGCCTAAATAATTGTTGATGCAATATTCTATCATATTGCATCACCATATGTTAATGTACATCAATATTACGTATCCAAATGAGACGGTAACTAAAGCATATAACAGAAACGAAAAAAAAATTCAAACTTTATTGGAGATTTTCCGAAAAATTCGACTTACAGAAGCACGGGCCAACATTTTTGTTCGAGTTACAGAGAAATTCGACTTATGGAAGTTCGAGTTAGGGAAGGCGATTTGTATGAAATTTGCTCAGTAAACGCTATTGCCACTCGATTTTGTTCGAGTTAGAGAAAATTCGAGTTAGGGAAGTTCGAGTTAGGGAAGTTCGACTGTATTTAATATTCAATAAAATGATTTTCAATTTATATTTCTTATTGGTATCGACTTAACAGGTTTATATTTTAAAAAAAGAAGGAAATCCAAAATATATTTTTAAATAAAATCATAGAAAAAATTTCATTTATGTTATAAATTACCAGTTAAATTAGTCGATAATTTTAAAACAAATCCTAATGATATTTTGTAAAATACATATAAATAGCTTTGTTTCAACGAGTTCAGTAATCAGTGGAGTGTAAGTTTAGCAACTGTTTTATCCACGTGCTCTGTCTCTTTTTGTCGCTCTCTTCTTTCTTCTTAGACGTGGCTAAATCTTTGTGCATGTTTTATCAAATCAAAAACTGTGTAAATCCAACAACACGTGATACAATCTAAATGAGCATACAACTAATTAAAATTCATGCCCCAAAAAGTAGACAACAAATAAAGCATGCAAAATAAAAAATACCCCCCACCACCCCACTTCCCCCATTCTTCCTCCTTCTTTGTGGCACTACGTGCGGTCACGCCCCCACAAAATGGGGGGAGAAGTCTGAATGAAGCTGTGATAAATATGAAAAAGAAAAGCAGGGCAAGGGCAAGTTGATGATTACTCAGTGCCAGTTGGAAATCAACACAGCTTCGCAAATTTATGTAACCCCTCCTGATTTCCCACCTGGGGGGTGGCTAATTAAATGACAGCAGCGAATGCGGAGGCGAAATTAACCTTTAATTTTTGATAAACAAGCTCGAAGAACACACTCTAAAAATATGCAAACGGAATAAATGCAAATGAAGTGGAGTCCAGCTGCCCAGCTGTGAGCCAGACAGAGGGAGAGAGACAGAGAGATAGAGGGAGAGGCACTGATATGGAGTGGGAGGAGGAAAGTGGCGGCACAGCAGGTGGCAACGTTAGGCAGGGAAAAAACCAGAAAACATTGTATATAGTTAAGAGGAGAATGAGAGAAGGGAAAAGGGGGAGGAAGGTAAGAGGGAGACAGCAAACGCCACGCAGTTTCCGGTGCGCTCGACAGCCGTTTACATAATTTCAATATGGCGGCTGCTTTTTTTTTTGGTAGGCGCCGCGCGTGGCCAGCAGCCGAAACGGCCACTTAAAGGACATGCCAGGAGCGGGCAGGACGAGGCAGGATTGTAAGGCAACAGACTGACTGGGAATTGTTCATTCTGTGCGCTGTGTTTGGCCAGAGAGAGCGAGGGAGACAGATGAATACGTAACAATATAAAAATTTGTGTTTATGTTTTACTTTATTTTTATTTTTTTTCATTTTCATTTTTATTATTCCGTTGTTATTTTGCTGGCTTCCTTCAGCCTGCAGACTGGAAGAGGAGGGGCACATTTTTGACACTTATTTTTGACAGCTTAAGGACATTTGAGGGTCATGCACTTTGGGCCAGGCCCGAAGAGGACAGGCGAATTTCAAAATTGTTTGCATGTCTCAGATTTGTGGCAGTTTATTATGAATGTGAATGTGTGCGACAGCCGCCCCACTCCACTCCACTTGCACCTACCCCTCCCCCTCCCCCTAGCAAGTCCACTTGCCCAAAGGGGGCGTGGCAGCCAAAGCAAAGCCACATTCATAATAAATGAATGGGTGCCACCTCCAACCCCCATTTTTGGGCTACATGAATTTTGTGTGGACGCTTTTGACAATTTAGCCAAAAGTGGCTGGGGGAGGGGTAAGCAAATGGGAGGGGAGAGGGTTGGGGGTGTGTGTGTGTGTGTGTTAACTCTGACGACTTTATTGAACCAATGCTTAGCAACTACTGTTGCCTGTAATTAAATTAAATTATGGTTTCGCCTCAGCCAACAAGCTAAAATCTAGTTCCCACTCTATCCCTCTCTTTCTATTACTCCCTCTCTCCATCTCTGTCCCGCCTGGCATGTCTGCTTCGTCTGGTATTTTTCGGTGCTTTGTCACATTAAAATTTAGTGGTGCTTTTAAGTGCCGGTAATAAGATATTTTGTATGCTTCTGGGACATTGGACAAGAGGCATCAGGCACAGTCCCAGCCAGCGCCATGTGTTTAGCAGGACTCCCCCTAATGTGAATGTGTGTGACAAAAGCAGTTTGCATAATTTAAAAGGCCTAAAAAGCAACTATAAGTTTCATGCCTGGGATTACAAATTTCTGGGGCTAGAGACACTTGTGAATGCCAAAAGATGTTGTACTCTGGAATTTGTGTACGGTTCGAATTTGTGTTGAGTTCAGTTCAGAGGTTCGAAATGGGCGGAGAATTAGGAGCTTTTGGGTTACATTCTTGTACAATGTTCACACTTGGTTTACTAAGCCACAAAAAAGGGTTGTGACACTTTCAAGCATTACAGGACAACAGCTGCTTACCCGTATTGTTACCAAAAATGACCCAAATGGCCAACATGCAGATGGCCTTCGTTAAATGAAACGAATTCTCATCTCGGACTGATTCAATTTGGCTGACAAAATGACAGATGAAAATGACACAAATTTCTAAGGCACAAGCTTTGCCCAATCATAAGCTCAACTAGAGAGTTTTGACTTTTGAATAATAAAAAACTTAATTACGTAAATGTGTCTATAAGACATTGTACTGATTGATTCATTATTAATTACGAGTTGGCAGTTGAGCATTCAGTTTAATATTTAGCTACCTATAAACTAACATAAATTGTATGTTTGTAGATAGGAGTGACATCTTCATATTAAATTTAATCAACAAAATAGTTCTGTTTTCGATAAACTCTAAACACTATTGAAATAATGTGCTTTCAAAGCTCCCTTTAGAGCTTTAAGCTCTTCAGTGTTTGTGTAAATCACAGCACTGAAAGCAGACCCATTACATTTATTGCATTAAAAAGGGAACGTGCCAAGAACGAGTTCAATCAACTTTTGGTATTTGCTTGGCTCGACAGACTTATCTCAGATACGAGTATACTAGTATTGACCAGACACTCTCCACGCTTTACTCACTCTGTAAAAATGTGCTTAAATCACCAACAACTGAATCACAGCAGGTTGTATAATATAGTTGCGTTACAAAATCAAACTGAAATGGATCGATTTACCCTCCACACTGAGAGTTGTCTGTCTGTCTGTGTTTTGTGGTAATCAGCGCTATCAAAAGCAAAGCACGTTTAAGCTTACAGAACATTGGCGACAAGACCTAAAAAAAAGAAAGGTAATAGCATAGACAACAGTTGGCAGACAGCAAACAACAAACAACTGACAACTGAGCAAAGAAATGTCGCAAGACGTGTTAAGCGCCTTAAAGTGTGCAACAACAAAAAAGCAAGACAAGAGTCCAAAGACAGAAACAAACAGCACAGAAACAGAGACCACATGTGTCATTAGACTGAACAGAATAATCGACAAAAAACAGAGCTCAACTTGACGAACGAATTGAGGCACAAGCTGTGCCTTGTTCAATGCCAAAGTGGGCGTGGCTTCGCCCCACACACACACTCGACACACAGTCACAAGGTGAGAATTAAATGACTCTCCTGCTCCTCCTGCTCCTTCCTGTACAGAAGCCATAATCATAGCGCTTATCGTTAGTTGTGTGTTGTGTTGTATTTGCCCCCGAACTTCATAAAGGTGTCTCCCCAGAGAAGTGTCCTCCGGTTGAGTTGTGAGTGGTTCTCTGTCTCAATCCCTGCACCACTTGGCAGTCCAACTTAATTGTGCTGTGGGGAACGCTTAGCCCTCACATTGACATTGTTATTGTCCAGCCAAGAGTCTCTACTTCTGTCTCTATCCCTCTCCCTTACCCTTCGCCACCCCTCAAATTTGCATTGCTTGACTTTTGAGCCAAGAAATTTGTTTTCATGTTTCAACATATTTTTCATGCTGGTCATTGCGGACTCACAACACAGACACAGAACTTTTCCAACAGACTGTGCTTAGTCTAATTGCTTGTTCAACTTGTAAAGAAACTCTCTATTAATTCAAGAAACAAATAAAAAATTGAAAGAAAATTAAATATAATAGAAAATCTTACAAATTGAAAAATCAAATCAAATACGTATATAATATGAGAAAAAGTAGAGCAAAAAAAATTTAAAATTAAAAAAATAGGGAAATATATTAAGAATATAAAAGGAAAGTTAAAACTTAAATAAAAATTATGTGAAACAATTTGGTTTGAGTAGATTTTAAGCTGTTAAATATGGTAATTTAGAGACTAAAGTTGCATTTCTCGTATTGATATCCCTTATAAAAACTTATCAGGGATATCAATTTAAATAATTTCCTTGAGGCTTTCATTTATTACTGCAACTTCTGCTTTCCCACATCATTTGTCATTTATTGCATATCAATAAATTATTCGGTTGTATTTATATATTTTATTTTATTAATATTACAACGCCTTCCACTCAACTGGCTTCCCCAGATGACGGACTTTTCGCATTTTCCATTTTCCACAACTCGCTTGAATTTCATTTTCGTTTTGGTATTGCGATTGGTTCTCTGCTCTGCGCGTATCGATTAATTGATTGATGAACATGCTATGAATAGCAGATGAAGGTGATGTTATTATACATAACATATGAAGCGATAAGCACACACACACATACAGATACATACACACACATAGACATGCAGCCTCAGTCTGAACGTAGCAATCTTTTTTGCACTCTCTATAAAAATTCACATAGGACTACGAACTTGTGCCTGCCCCTGCAACATTCTAGGCACGTGAGTGCCGAGGGGCAAGCAGGGAGAGAGAGAGACAGGAAAAGAACTGAGCGTTGCGGCATGAAAAATTGTTTGTATTGCATATTTTTAGGGGCCGACGCCATGGAAGCGACCAAGCGTGAAACATGTTATCGAAGCGCTTTTAATGGAATTAATGCACAAAAAACCAAGTAGACGCTCACATAAAACACACACACACCCACACACACTCAAATAAATGAATTAAATTTCAATCTACAGAGAGGGACCAAAATTCGTTGCCTGCTTTAAGACACAAACCTTTTCCTTTTTTTGCCATATGCAAAGCATCTCTATGTCTTCCTTTGTAGCTGCTGTGGGGCAAGCTTTAAATTCAATTTAATTTCTTATAATTTGACATTAATTAAAAAGCAACAGTTGCATTGTCAGAGCAGGGCAGCTGCACTTTATACTTTCCCCAAATGAGTCTATTGAAATTACTATCAAATTGGCAATAAATAAATTTATATTATTTAAAATGTGTCATAGTACATGGCTTAAATTATATCTCTATATAATCTTAGTAAGCTATTGAAGTAGAAAGGGTATTTATGAGTCGTTAGATAAAAATTAGTTAATTTTCTTTCGTTTTAATTGCATTTAACGAACGACAACAGCTGACAGCAATGTCTGATAAAGAATGACCCTCAAAAATTATGATACACGAACATGCAATTGAGTTATGAGTATGAGTATGTGTGTGAGTGCGTGTGCATGTGTGTGTGTCTATGTAATTAGCCAAAACATATTACTTTAATGACTGGGACATGCAGCTAGCCAAGATTTAATTATGAGGCAACAGCAAGCGGCCAAGCGGCCAAGCGTCCAAATTGAATTCTCTGCCTTGGCACAGGACACAACAGGAGCAGCAACCCCTCACTCTATTTTCCCCCTTCCTCCACTCTCTATCTATCTCTCTCTTTTTCTCTATTTCTCCACTCTGGTCTCCCTCTAGAGAGTGCCCGAAATTGACCATTAAAATCGTTTATGCATTTTGTGTGCTGCTTGTTGCTGCTCTAATTGCTTGCTCTGTGTTTGTGTGTGTGTGTGTGGGAGTGTGTATTGGTGTGTTGGTGTACTGCAGCGAGTCGGCCATCATAAAATATTATTATTAGAAATTAAATTTTTATGCGTATGCTCGTATACCTAGCTTATTCCAAGCGTTTTTATTGCATACTTCTTCCTGATTGCCCCAGTCAAATGTTGTGCCAAAATGAAGCCATCAATTTTAATGTCCACTAAACTGGCCAACTTGTATCTGCAATTGGCAGTAGCAATCCTTCCCCTTCTCTCCGTTTCTTTCTCTTTATTCCTCAACAAATTAAACTGTCAATAAAAAGTTCTGATTATGTGCAAATTACAACAACTGTTTAAATATATATTTAACAATTTTAATAAAAGACAGGAATTAGTTTGGTTGTGATAAAAACACACAGAATGTATTAATCAAATATAAATTATAAATAATTTGAATAGAGCAGCACGTTTTAAATATCAATTTAGCCTTTATAAGCTTGCATTTAAGTCATGTTAAATAATGAAATAAATTACCGCTTTAAGCTTAGTGTCTGTAACTGTCTGTGTGTGTGTGTGAAAAATGATGCAGCTCTTTAGAGCATTGAGCAAAAGGGTTTGAGAGCTGCGAGACAGTCGGGAGATAAACAGAGAGCAACCGCAAAATGCAATCCACACACACACACTCACCCAATCGCATACACATACACATGTGTCTGTGCCAGGCCAAGTTGACGCGGAATTATGCGGGTTGTTGACAGAGTAGAGGGGGAGAAGTAAGACGTAGGGTAACTCAAGCAAGTTCTAAGCACGTTTAGAGTAAGCCACAAACACTTGCACGCACTCACACACATACACAGACTCACACACACTCAGACAGACAGAAGCAAACGCTAAACGACACACAAATTCAATGTCAAAGCGTTGGCGCACAAAAGTATGCTACGATATGTGCAAAAGGCAGCAAAAGGATGAGAACGAAACGGACATGGACAATGATACGGACAGAGACAGTAGCCAGTCCCCAGTTCCAATGGTGATGATGACAATGATGATGGCAGCCAGACACACACACTCACAAACTCACACTCGCAACTAAATGTGCAAAAGTTTGATTTGCAGCTAGAGGGAAATGCGAAGGGAAATGGTCGACATGGAAAAAAGATGTTGAAATATATGTGAGGAAGGCAAGGAAAAAGTTTTTTCTCTTTTTTGCGCTGTTGCGGAAACGGAAATAGAATTATAAAAGCCAAGCTAAAGACGTTTACACAACATACAAAAAGCAAATGGCAAGGGGAGAAATGGGGGAAAGACACACACACACACACACACACATATAGAGACACATGGCAGGCAGATAAGAAAAACTGTTTGCCAAAAGGCTTAAAGCAAGAGTTGAGGTTGGGACTCGGCTTTTTGGGGTTGGGCAAACTTTTGCCAAGCTCGTAGGGAGTACAAATTTATGAACAGACAACCACAAAACTGTGTCTAGTGGTTGTTGGGTGGTGCGGGGGTGGTGCGGTGGGTCTGGTGGTTAAATCAAAAATGAAGTGCGATTTATGGTCATACAAATCAAAGTTTGGTGCTTGAGTTGATTGCTAACAATCTTTTGTACGACAGAGTCGCATGAAGTGGTTTCCAGGGTGGGGCAAATGGGGAATGGGGAACTTTTGTAATATTTGACACCCGCTTGGCTGAATGCAGGTGTAGCCAAAAAGATTTGTGGTCCAAATTAGTCGAAATGTGAAAAATGAGGTGATAAATTCTGCAAAGTGTGAGGCGAAAACTTTTGAATTGAATGGCCAGAGGAGAGAAATGGGACGACGCCAAAGAGAACCATTGGGGGACTTATGAACAATTATAAAAGCTGTGGTGAAATTTTCCTAAAATGCGGCAAAACTTTTCCACAGCAGCTGCTAAAGCTGATCCTCTTCCTCCCCTCTCTATTCCCCACTTGCCTCCGATAATATGAATGTCCATTCAAGTTGCCAACGTTTGGCTTTTGAATTGAAATTTCAAATGAGATTTTTATGGGATTTGGAATCAGCTTGGGGTCTTGCGCTGTCATGCATTCATTGATTCACTAATTTGGCTATTGTTCCTATGCCCAAAAGGAGGGCGATTGAAACTCCAAGCTTGACATCGAATGCAGCAGGTGAAATGCATTGAATAAACCAACTAAATTAAATAATAATTAAACTTTTGTCCATTTAATAATATTGAAAGGATAATTATTTTAATTCATTTAAATATTAGAAAATATATATCAATTAAAAGAATATATTAATAGCACAACTGACGGTTAAAGGAGATTAAAAATATTCAGGCAATACAAATATTTAAAATTTTTCTTTACCGTTTGCTGTAAATATGAATATTGATCTTAAGGCATCAACTAGGCTCAGCCATAGCCAACTAAAATGAGATTTAAAAATAAATTAAATTATAATTTAAGCTTGGCAATATTTCAGCTAAGTCTGTAATGGTTTTGCAACCTTTACAACCTTTTGACACGTTGAGCATCCCCTTGGCAGCCATTTAAGTTCGATTTCTGGGCCAACCCTTTTGCCAGGAGCCCAACAAAGGTTGCGACTAGTTTTAGCGATAGCCCGCATCACCTTGGGCCAGAATCCAGACTGAGCCTCAGACGCAGACTTCGAGTTGGACTCGGACAAAGAGGGTCGTCTCGCACACTGGGAAAGGCAGTCGAGCAAGTCGACGACGTATTTGGCACGGCTAATTCAGCATTACATTTACTCCGGGTCCAGGATGAGAATGGGAATCAGAATGAGGACGAGGACATTGCCTGGCAGGATTTGCTAGTTGAGAAATTGAATATTTCACATGTCTGTTTGAATTTTATAAGCACTGTAGGAAACAGCGAATGCAGAGCGGAAAAGGAAGTGTACCAAAGAAATGGCAGCAAAAAAAGGAGATACAAAAACCTAACCAGCAATCCAAATAGAAAAATTGAAAAATAAGAAAAGGAAAAAAAGAAAAAATAGAAAATAAATCGAGAGAAGCTGCTGTTGAGTCAGAAGGAGAGACGTGAAACGTAAAACGACTGGGCGCCTAATCTAATATGCCACAGTGCAGGAAATTTGTGGACAGAGGCAAAAGACAGGCAGAAGAAATAGACAGTTAGACAGACTGAAGGCCAGACAGACAGACAGACAGTCAGTCCAGACGATACTGATTGTCGGTTATGGCAGAATTTTCCTCTTCTTGTACTCGCACTCAGGCATCAGGCCATCTCAAGATGGACAAGTTAGTTTTCAGAGATGAAACCCTCTGACAAACGTGCCAAATAAATGATATCTTATCAGACAGACACATATACACACTCACACACACATGCAAGCGCTGTAAATGGAGCGTAAATTTCAAATTATGTTTTAGGCTTTTGGGCCGATAAGTAAATTGTATTTTTTATGCATTCCAAGCGTGTGTAATTGCGTGTGTGTGTGTTTGTTATGTTTGCCCATGTTGTATAGTATAATATGGTAAACGAGTTCTTTTAGTGTGTGTTTGTGTGGACTACAAACTATTTCAGTGGGATTTATGAGCATATTTCATATGGCTTTTTTGGTAATTGAATTGATTACAAGCTAAGACCTTCGGAACAGCTTTGTTCGCTTATGTGAATATGACTTGACATTGGCTGACAAAGCTGAAACTCCTTGAGCAGGGTTGCCAATAATTCCTAAAAATTATATATAAATTTTGATTGAATTAAATTAAAGTGATAAGATTAAATGATGAATTGATGTATGTATTTTGTCCACAAACATCAGTGAATTGCTTATGAATTTCTTTATGAAACATTTTGATTGCCCAAAAACGATTAAACTTCCATTAAATATTTAAAGCAAACATTCTACAAGAACTTAGCTCTGTTCTTAGGCCGGATTTAGATCCCTCTTTCGATTACAAATCAAAGCATATTTACTTTGCATAATTTGTGGGCAAGTCCAAAAGGAAAAGCAACCGCAGAGTCCATAAATAAATCAATGCCAAAACATAAACAAATTGCGAGAAGGAATAAAAGAAAATGGAAAATATGTTAAAACATAATGTAAGCATTTGAATTTACAAGTCGCAATCTGCTAAAAAGGGGAAGAAGGAATATATTTATAGCCTACTTAAAGGCTTACTTAGAGGAGGCCACAACGCTCTTAAGGCCACTTTAATTTCAATTTTCAATTTGCATTGCTCTCTGGTTCTGGTTCTGGCCTTGGTTCCTTAGCCTTAGCTCTGTGAGCCATTGGCCAACACTGGTTGCCATGCAAATTGAATCATTTTTGTTCATTTCAACAGCAGCTGAATTTTTCTATGGCAACCCATAGAAAGTCTCTCTCTGTGTTGTGTGTGTTGTGTGTGCTTTGGAGGGTGTCTGGGAAGGTGTTCTTTCTGGCTGCCTGGCAAAAAGTGTCGTTCTTTTGAATTTATGATGCTAAACACACAACACTCGCCATGCCAGAGGTTGAATGGCGACTTTATTCATATGGCTGCCCAACCTGACTGCTCTCTACCTCTTCAGACATTTGAATAGCCCTCTGATTGCGTTAGTGTGTGTGTGCGTGTGTGTCTTGATACGATATACATATTCCCTTTTTGCCTTTGTGCTGCACTTTTGCAGCTTCTCGCCTAACATTGTATATTAATTTTTGGAATATCAATATTTACTTTTCTTTCTTCGTCATCTCCACAGATCAAACTATCCAGGAGCATGAGAACAAAGATGTGGTGCTGCCATGTCCTGTGAATGAGCAGAAATGCGGGAAACTGCATTCCCTGAACTGGTTCAAAGGCGATGATCGCATCGCGGCGATGCTTCTTGGCGATAGTAATGTCACGAGTGTGAACGATGAATTTAAAAATAGGTGAGTACAAATAATAGTTTCAATCGCGGCTAAATAAAACTAACTTATTTATATAAACCTATTTGTAGAGTAACTGTTGAGCAGAATCCATACAGATTAGTTATTAAGGACCTGAGAATATCTGACGAGGATATCTATCTATGTGATACAACATTTTATATACCAGAAGAAACGTGTGATAACTTCAATGGCTATCGTGTCGAATTGAGAGTCTTAGGTAAGTTACCAATCTCCAATCTTCCCCCTCGATTCAACTCTTTTTTGCATGTCCCAATCATACAACAAATAATCGCTTTATAACTCTCTATCTCTCTTATGATTTGCGCTTACTTTGTCGAGATTTTTGAAGTATCTTTTGTTGTATCTTTGTAAAAACGTTTTGTATTTTTCGTTTGCTTAAAGAAAACTAACTGCTAAACTAACCTTTAAAAAAGAAAGAACAAAATCGCATACTATAAATTATAAACATATGCATGGAGCTTGCCTACTAACAAAAGCAGCAACAAACAAAATCTGAGGAAAACTACGAAAATGTTGCATGTGTATGGAGGCAATGATGATGAGTTATGATTCCGCTTACTGTGTTTGTCCTTTCAATGCAATGTGTTTCTAAAATTTCAGTTAAATATTGTTGGAAACGGATTCAATGAAAATGCAATTATTGGGAATAGATTTCTAAAACTGAGCTTGTCAAATTTTGTAGATTCTCTTTAAAATATCTAAAATAAAATTCACTTGAAGTTCTCAACTACAATTAGCAAACTTTTAACAACATTTTACGATTCAAAAGTCGAAATTCGTTGGCAAATCGATTGCATTTTCACTTTGATTTCGTTTCGTTGCCAGTGAATAAAATGAATATGTCTACTATATAGATATAAACGAGTATATTTTCCGAATGCATTTTGCCTGCCTGCCTTTACACGCCTTACATCCACTTGTATATATATAAAAATAATTTCATCATATATCTATCCGTATATCGTTCTATTGTATATGTATGTATATCAAAATGTTAACCCATTTCAAAAGTGCAAAATGAAACTTTACTTTTTTACCATAACATTTGAACGTGTCAAAACTCATGCAAATATTTTCTCTTAACTGATTGTCCCACCAAACAAAAAAAAAACACAAAAATCAAAAAAAAAAAACCAAAATGAAAATGATTTGAAAAATCGCATACAAAACGCTCGTCCACATCGACATGGAAATTCTAAAAATACATATAACATATATACATACACATCTATATCTATACTATATATATGCATTGCTATCGAAAAAAAAAAACTCCACCGAAACTGAAACCAAAACTAACCAACAAAAAATACGAAAAACAAATCGAAAACCAAATCAAACACCATGCCACGCCCACTCTTCTCACTAACGCCTCTCTTCCCACCCAAATATTTCCTGGTCCTACGCCAAACGTGTGCACTCACCAACAAAATTGTTATTTCTATACGTTAACCCAAAATTGTATTGAACTGTGTGCCTCAACTAAAAAAATGTAAACCGAAAAACGGAATACTTAATACTGAATACCGAAACCATAACCTGATGTGAAACTCAACCTTAAAAACAATTTAAACTCCAAAAATGCTTTAAATTAAATTTGATTTCTAAATGACAACCAAAAAAACAAACAACAAAACGTTTTTGGCTATGAATATAAAACTGCGCAAACAAAACGTAGAAAACCTTGGTAAATTTAAATTTTAAATAAAAAAGAAGAAAAATCTCTTAAGAATTAACATTATTTTTAATCATTTATTTAGTTGAATGACAGTTGACCTTATTAGTTTTAAAATGAATGAGAATGTTGTGGTGTTTTGGGTTTTTCAATTATTACTTTATTTTACTTCACTTATTTTTATATATTTTTTTACTTATCATTTCTTTTCAATTTAAATATTTCATAACTTATCAGTTCTGAAAGACGTAAATTTACATATTTTTGAGTAAAAACAAAAGCTTAACAGCGCTTTAACAGCTACTGTTAATGCTCATATCAAAATGTAATTTACGGCTTAGATATCTGCTCATTCAACTCGCATTTCTATTGATTCATTCAAATATTTATTTTCATTAGTTAGTTTACAAATTTCCTACATTTTATTCATTTTCATTTCGAACTTTATTGCTCTCAATTGTTATATTATTTTAAATTTTTTGGCTAATCATAATTTATATACAACGCAAAAATCAAATATGATTTATTAAAAAACACAAATTCAACATTTTTACCTCCCAAAAAAAATCAATGTAAAAATGCAAAAAAAAAAAAAAAAAAATGAACTACGCACACACACACACACACGAACACCAACACATACAACTACACACACATATACACAACATCACGAAATGTCGTTTGGATCGTTTGGACGCAACAGTGCCACCCACAGAGGTTGTGATTTTGGACGCTAAGGGCGACCGCATTGAGAACGGCAGCATCGTGGGACCCATGCAGGAAAGGCAGAGCCTCAAGGCGACCTGCACGGTGAAGAAGACACGCCCCCAGCCCGACGTGGGCTGGTTTCGAGGCAGCAAGCGCATTGTATCATGTGAGTATAGCCCCAACTACTATAATATGATCCAACGCATAAAGGCTTCCCGTCATAAAATCAGCTGAAGCGCGTTTATTGATTCCCCCAAAAAGAGGGAGAGTAGGCGAAAGGGAGGGAGAGGCAGCTAAGCAGCCAATTTGATATATACTCGGTAAGCCCATGGAATAAAACTTAGGCAGAGGCAGCGAATTGAGAGTCGAGTCGAGTCGAGTTGGGTTTACGATGCGCCACAAAGTTTATGCAGTGACTGACGACCGGGGTCATAAAGCCAGGTCCAGGTCCAGGCCACGGAAGGATTTGGCTTTCTTATCAGTGTCAGTTTTACTCTGTTCCCTTTTTCTTTGGGCCGGAATAGGCAAATGCCCACAGAATCAGCAGCAGCAGCAGATCATAAAATGTTATGCCCTTTTATTGTAAAGCATAAAAATAAACTAAGAGGCGATTTTCATTAAATTTTTAGGAGCCTTCCTCACCTGATGCCCAAGCCGAAGAAACACGCATCAAACCACGAAGCAAATTAATTGATTTCTATTTTTAAAAGCCCAAAACGGCAGCCATTACATTAGCCGAAATACCAGAATTTAAACCAAGAAAAAAAGCACTTGAAACATTTCAGAAATTTTTGGTTTACCTTTTTGTTTTTTGCTGGCCTTGAAAAGCACTTAAAGTGATTTTTTATTCCCTGAAAATCCCCGGAACAATTTACAACGAGGACTGGAAGGCGCCAACAACATTTACTTTATTTTCCTCATTTTTTTTTGGCATTTCCGCTTCCTCTTTTTGTTTTTTTGTTAACTTGTTGTTATTGCACAGCCCTCTAATTGGCGTCGGTCTGTGGTTTAGCAACCCTTTTGTGTCTGGTATGCAGAAAAGGATCCAGGAGCCCCAACAAATTCTGATTCTGAATGAGATTCCATGCGGAATTTTATTTATTTTGATTTTAAAAGCCTTTTGCTTATCATAATTGCTTGTAATTAGAAAACAGGTTGATGATGATGATGACCTGGGCGGACACCTGCCATATATACAGATTATAATTGTACCGCCTCCACTTCACTTAATAAATAATAAATTCTCATTTAACTTTACAGATTCGGCCACTCATGACCTGAACGATGGTCTCTATACGTCGACACTCGAGTTGGATTGGCCATTGTCCCGTGAGGATCTGGCACAGGATATCGAATGTCGTGTCGAATCGGCAGCGATTAAAAATACAATTGTTACCAAATTCAGCGTCGATTTGCAAGGTGAGTCATCATTGCAGAGTTTAAACATTAGCCAAATGTTGCCTAACTTATCCCAACTTATTTCGGCATGACTCAACGGCCCATCATCGTAAACTGAGGCCATGAGTCAGTTATAGAATACGACTTATTTATGTAGGTGAGCTTAGTTATATGACTGTCTACGGGATCTGAAAAGGGTTTGCCATTTTACGACTTTGTTTTGAACTTTAAAACACATAAAATGCCAAAGATGAGCGTGTTGTAATGAAATTTAGAAAATAGAAAATAGAAAATAGAAAACAACATTCCCTTGGGCTTAAGTAAACTTTATGGAAAAACTGTAAGCTAAAATTAATAAATATTTAAAAGCAAACAATTGGTCAGCTTGAGGCGAAATCAAAACTCTTTAATCCGTAAAAATAAGCTCTTACACTTTGCATTGCTCTAATCAACATAAATTAAAAAGCGTAATCAATTTTCAACAAAAGGGAATAAACAAAAGAAATAACGAAATTGACGCGACATTTTGACATGTTTTGGGTTCATTAACCCGCAGAGAGGCGGCAACCCTGGCAATTTTAAAGCGAACCTTTCTAATTACAAGCACTACAACATTCCTGGAGGCCAACTCGAGAGCCTTTTTACGAAAGTCATGCAAATAAATTTGCTCTAATTAAAAGCTGACAATATCGAGTAACATTTTCCTCTTCCCTTAACTTGACAATTTTTTCCTTTTCCCTTTTCATGTCTTTTTGTCCCTTGCTCTTTCGATTGACGAATGATTTGACATTTTTGTTGAGGCAATTAATGAATGTCATTAAACGTAACATAAAACTGAGCAACTAAGCCAAGTTTTTCATTTACAAAGTGGGCACAACAAATTGATTGATGGTCCCTTCCTCCCACAATCTGCAACTCCCACATTACCATTACCAGCCCGGAGTCTTAAAAACATTTACCAATCCATAGTAGGCAAAGTTCTTCGTATGCAAATTGCCATTATTAATGTTTTATATTATGGCAAGGGAAAAAAAATCAAAAAGGAAAATAAAAATGTGGAAGAAAATGGAAAACGAGCTGTAGACAAAAGCCAATTACAAGTCGAGCATTTTAAGCAATTTTCTAACAGCCACCCGAACTCTCTGCTCTCTCCTCTCTCCTCTCTTTTCAACATTACATTTTTACATTTTCACAGTGCGACCCACGAGCATAGCCATCAATGGAGTGGAACATCATACGGTGCAGGGCAGCAAAGTGGTGCTAACATGTGACGTAAGTATTGCCTCAACTCAACTCTGTATTCAATAAGGGGTAAAGGGCAGGGAACTGCAGATACTCGATGGACGGATGGCAAAGTGAATGCCATACAGTGCAACCAAAGATATTTGCAACTGAAAATTATAGAACCAATTTTAAAAAGGGTTAAGGGATAGCTAAAGTCTTTAATGTAATTAACATTTATTAGTAATTGGATTTTTTAGAATTCCCAGCATTTCCAAAGATATCACAGAAATCAATGGATCTATGAGATAAAGTTTCCTTTTCTTAAGGGTCAAGCAAATGCAATCTAACTTTCATATCTTTCATAAAAAATAATTTCGTAAAATTTATAGACAAGAGTTTATTTTTGCCATATAACAACCACATGCAAATCATTAATAACATTTGATCGTTTTCTTTTATTTAACAAATTTATGTTTATTTAACTCTTCAAAGTAAATTCTTGAATGCTTTTTAGGGCTGAAACTTAACTCCATAACTCGGCAACACTGTGCATGAGGCAGTTTTTAGTGCACGTTGTTCTTTGTCGTTGGAGTCCGAGTAATTGACAATAATTAACTGTCAATTATTTTGCGATTTTTAGTCGTCGTCGTCGAGGACATGTGTGTGTATGTGTGGACAGAGTTAGAGCTCTGTTCTGGCCAAGTGCTCTAACATGCTGAGCCTTGAGTCTACGACAATGCCTTGTTATTTTGCTGGGCCTTCGACTTCCTCCAACTCCAACTCCGACTTTGTCTTTGCCTTGTGCCAGTTGCCAGTTGATAGCTGATAGTTGCGAGTTGCCATTGCATTTTAATGGAAAAGCGCTCAATTGGCTGCAGTTTAGCAGCACTTTGGAGCACAGGACTTGCTTCGTGTGCACACGGAAATTATGCAAAATTGTCTATTGATTGCGTATTATGTTTAATGGAATTTTATGCAATTGTTTTACTGCCTACTCGTAGTCTTCGTCTTCGGCCTGGCTAGCAGGTAAAATTGTTGCCTAATGGAAATATGAATATGTGCACTTGTCAGCTAATGGAAATTTAATGGCAATTGCCAAGAGCTGACGCTTCGTGTCTCTTTTTGTTCTCCTCAGTCGCCTTAGACATGCAAATAACTCATACGCCCCGTTGGGCGTTTGACAACTTGTCGGTTGTTTACAAATATATAACATTTGTTTGCGTTTCTTTTCTTTCTTTTTTCTCACATTTGACAGATACACGGCGCACGTCCCGCAGTCAACTTAACCTGGTACAATACAACCGCAGTTATAAGTCCCGAGGAGAACGAACTAACTGAGATACGCACCAAGGCGGTAAGTTTATTTGAGTACTCTCAATTTGTACTTTTCTTAAATTTAATTCTACTTTTTAGTTTGAGAAAGAGGATGGCACCTATCACACTGTATCGGAGTTGATCTTCAATGCAACGCGCTTTGAAAATGATCGCGTCTTTCGCTGCGAGGCCGAGAATATTGTGCTGCAAATCAATCGAGAGAAGCCAATAGCCTCGGAATTGACTTTGGAAGTGATGTGTAAGTATGAAATATGCTTAGCAATTATTATAGTGGATAGCGAAGAGATTAATGTGGCTATCAAGTAAATAAAGAATAAAATAAAAACATAATAAACTCGAGCTAAGTCGCTAAGATTAAATTCATTTACAAACTTGTAATCAATATCTAATTTAAATTCAATTTAAATGCGAAGGAAAAGAATATAGCTCCAATCAAATGCATAAATTATTTCTAATTTTTTCTATTTTTTAATTACTTACGATAATTTTCGCCTTTTGAATTCTTTCAAACAGATCCGCCCGTTGTCAAGGTCAGTCCACCGGAAATGGTCACAAACACCAGCGAAATTGTGCTGCTCAATTGCGAATATGTGGCGAATCCCGCCTCGCTCACACAGGTCGTTTGGTAAGTGCTTAAATCCAACAAAACTAGCACGATATAAAATAAGAAAGAGACGGAGTTAAATGGGGTTGAAACGAGTGGGAGGGAGAGGGAGGCGACCAACAAAATGCGGCCAAAAATGCAAAAGTCAAAAGCGAAATGCAAACGAATTTAAATTGCTTTTAAATCCACCCTATACATGTGACAGAGATGGTAATAGAAAGAGAGAGAGAGAGAGAGAGAGAGAGCGAGAGATGCGGAGTGTACGATTGTGAAAGAGCGACAGAGAGTGAGAGAGAGATAGCTATAGTCCCGAGGCTAAAACTGACGCGTGCTTTGTTGGCGCCTGGGCAAAGGTGCCAGGCATCATCAGGATAGGTTAACGAGGGGCAGAGGGAACCGAGGGAGGAGATGGGGGAACTGAAGCCAGGCCTGAGGCTGAATAGCACTCAGTGTGACTTTGTAGTCAGGTGAACAGGGGAACAGGAGCGACGACGGCGACGGCGACAGCGGCAGAACTCAATTAAACTAAAATTTCCACAGTAAACAAAAATCTAATTAAAAACAAATACAAAAGTAAATAGACAACAAGAGTTGAAATCTACGCAACAAGAGAAGCAGCAACAACAACAACGATAACAGCAAAGTGCGTGAATTGGGTGCACATTCTGTTTACACACACACACACACACCCACCTCTCAGTCCTTTTTATACCCCCTTTGTCTGCCCTCATCATGTGGCATTGCAAGGGATCCTCCAACAGCGAGGATGCATTTATCTGCTGAAAATCAAAACAAACCAGCAAATGCGAATTGCGACTGCGAATGGAATGTAACTGAAAATTGCTGTTGCCACCGGGGTCAAGTTATAGGCTGTTGCATGTGGCAAGTCAAAAAAACAGCGAGAAATTTCGTTGAATTTCGCTTTCACTTTTCACTTCAGCATGCGATTAATCCAGCAATGAATACAGATATTTAAATGACATTTCAATCAAGTTGTTAGTGGTAGAAACAAAGTAAGCCTTCAATCGTGCTTAAAGGTTTCGTATTAAACAACATAGAGAAAATACATTTTTAGAGAAAGTTCCGACAATTCCGTTTAGTTTCAGTTTGACAAAGAGCTTTCAGCTTAAAGAAGCTTTAATGTACTTTCCACAGTTATTATTCACAATTTTTGAATATTCATACATTAAATCTGACACATTGTTAATCAAGTAGAAACATAACAAAGCAAACTTTTAGCTTAAATTGAGCTAAACATCTTAAAAATAAGCCAAGCATTGATACATTTAAACAAATTTTAACCGTATCTGTGAAGCGAATCTCTTTTATCTTTCAACCTAAGCTTTTCTCACCTGTTTCATTAATTTTTGTTCAGTGTATTCTGTACTCTGGCAGAGACAAACAACAGAGCATCCATCGAGCGAGCGGCAACTGCAACTGCAACTCACACACAAAATTGCACAATGACACGCGACCAAAAAGCGCGCATAATGCAAAATCATTGCTGACATGGAAACCAACTATCCAACTAACAAACCAGACTCTCCTCTGACTCTCACTCCGCGATTGTCACTGTGAGAATGTGAGAATGTGGATAGTTGTGTCTAACAAACTTGGCCAAAATTCAGTGGGACAGAGACTATTTTTGGTAGCAAATTCTCGAGCAAAATACAAATTGGAGTTGCAAATCCATACGCAGATTCAGCTCGACATTGATGTCTTTTGCGTGGGCCACGTGGCGTATGCGCAACACTCATTTGGCAGTGGTTTGAGACTGAACTGTTTGTGTGTGTGTAGGTGTTGAATAAATGCGATATAAGGGCTACATATAAGCAAGTTCTTCACTATCTTACAATACGAACCGCAGTACACTTCCAAGTTAATTCATTTCAATCAAATTTCTGAATTTACCTAAAAGTGAAGCCAATTAAAGCAGAAATTCTGGCTAAATGGAAAGTTGCAGCTTTCCTTAATAAATAGTGCACAAAAATGCAATTTTACCCCCTCCGGGGAGAAATATGGTGTCAACGCCACGCGAATTTCTAATTACACAACAACACAAGCCACTTTCATTGCAGCTGGCGAATATGATGAATGAAGATGACACAACAAATACACACAGAGAAACCACACACATATACACAGACACCTATTTCATATATACACACACGTAGTCAGTATGTCAAGTGGCTGCATTTTACAAGCCTTTCCACATTTTCACAGTTTTCTCTATTTGCCGCTTTTCCCCGTTTTTTGCTAATGCCAACTGAGAAATTAAATGCACACATAAAAGTGACACAGAAAATTTATTTAGCAGGCATTTCATTTACGCCTGTCTACCACACATTCTCCACTCTCTCTCTCTCTCTCTCCCTTTCCCCATCTCTCTCTCTCTCTTTGCCTGTGGCTAAAATGTGAAAAGCTTGTGCAGTGAGTTCAGACAGCGCAATTTACGTTTGCAGCTTGTGTGCATTTTTTGTAGCATACATTTTGGGGCTCAGAATATTTGAACATGGCAATCGCTTGGCAACAACAAATTATAAATTGATTGGATGTGTTACGAATAATTTGCAATGTATAAAAAGCTTACAATTGGGCTAAGATGCTTAGATACTCTTTCATACATTATACTTTATTTATTTTAACATATAATTTTAGGTATTAGAAAATCGTGTTTTGTCCGTTTATTGAGAGATTTGCTCACCCAATTTATTAACCTTTTTAACAGTATGCAACTAAACTTTCCAATACTGAATTTTGGATCAGAAAGTCTCACTACAATATACATAGATACGCTATTATAGAAAACTCTTTTTCAATAAAGCTACGTAATTGCAATCAACTAACATAAGCAAAACTAAATTAAATTTTTTTGGGTATGAATGATAGTTTTTTTTTTTGTCAATTACAATATTCCATTGAATGTTGTAGCTTCTACGTCTCAGTTTTCATAATTTTAAACCATTTTAAGTACTTGCAAGTGTAGATACTTAACTCCAAGTGGAGCACTCTCCATGCTCTAATTTGCTTTGCCAGTTAATTTGAAGTAGAATTGCTTTTCCCATTGATATATATTAACGATGACTCATTTAAATGCTTTCTCACGTAATATAATTCAATTGCTATCTCAAATAATGATTTGATATAAGAGATCGAATCGGTTTTATGCATTCAACGACTGTACAAGCATTTTACCTGCTTCACAGCGCAGTCAGCATGAAATATTTACATAAAATTAATCTTAATTTGTTGCGAACGGCAAACAAAAGGCAAGGCATAGACAGAGAGTGGGGAGAGAGAGGGGAGAGTAGCATGGTTAGTACGTGCATTTGTGTCTGCTTCCAATAATGGCAACTTCCTCCGAACCGAGACAAAGGCAAACAACAATGGGAGAGCAACCCTTAACAAGTCGAAACAGGCATTCAATGATAAAACAAACAAGCCCCAAAGACAGAAGCCCATTCTCTTCCACACACACACACACACACACACACAATTATATATCGTCTAGCACATAATTTATAAATCACCACAAAAGTAATTGTAATTGTTGAATTATTTAAGCGACGGTCGGGCGATAAACCACAAATTTGCCTCAAACACAAGCAGCAAAGAAAAAAAACGAACGACGTTGACTTTACGGCTTGTTGACGACACAGGCGGAGTTTGCTCCGAACTTCCTTGCGAACCAATTAAAAATGTCTGCCTCACACATATGCACGCTTACACACACATGAGTAGATTAATGAGCTGCTTGAGAGCCTGTAGGCCTACTCGTATGTGTGTATGTGAGGGGTAGAGGGGAAGAGGAAGAAAAGGAGATGAAGGGGCAGCTACTGTCAAGATATAAAAATAATTTCAATACTTTTTCCGTTTGCCATTAAGAGCATTTCCGGTATGACTGGACGCACATTTCCGCAAAAGACTTCAGAATGGACAAATGGCAGAAAAGTAGCAAAGGAATGGAAGGGAGGAAGGGAGGAAGGGAGGGGGGACAAGGAAGTCCATGAGTTGGAAGCGACTCTTGTTAGCTTTTTGGCCAAAAATACTTTCGATAATTAAAATTAATTAAGCTTGTCCAGTATGACCATGACGATGATGATCACGATGATGATGATGTGCAACGTTTCGCTCATTAAATTAACGAGGCTGCAACATTGCAATTTTCTTTAGTCACAATGAAAAAAAACTGTAATATCAATCACAAGCTGAAATGTGAGAAAAATCCTGAAAGTCGAAATATTCGCAATGAAAATTGTTTTTTTTATTGTGTGACGTTGGACTATGGCTATTGTTGTTGTTGTTGTTATTGTTTCTCTGTTATTGTAAATCAATTAAAATTTATTTCAAGCCTTGTGTGTGTGAGTGTGTGTGTGTGCTGAACTGCAACTGAAACTTGACTGTGCTACAGCCTCTGAGCTGAGAGCAATATAATTTCCATTTATGCCGCCTGCCTCTGTAAAGTATGCAATGCTTTTTTAATTTTACACACACACACGCACACAGCGAACCACAGCACACGTGTATGTGTGAGACAGAAGTGTGGGGAAAAATGCTTTAATGCCACTGGGAAAAGCGCAGCCAAAAAAAAGTGGAAATAAAAAGAGAATAATAAATCGAAGCTGGCCGAAAGTATCAAGCTTCTCCATTGTCTGTGGCTTGGCATCAGGTTAATATTCGTGTGTGTGTGTTTGTGTGTGAGGGAGTTATTGTTGCTATTGTTATCCACCATGCCCTGTATCAATAACTTGCAGTGGTGGGTGTTTTAGCTATATGTAAAAGAATAATCGGCAGCTTCGTTTCCTTAAGCCAATGTATTTATACTAGTTTGACATCTGTTTTGTTCATATCTGTATATTAAAAACACCGAAAATAAAACAATGTTTCAATAAGAATCAATTTGAGTCTTTTTTGCTGCAATTAATGAAACATATCTAAGCTCTGATCACGGCAAAGCTTAATGAAGTATTTAATCCAAGCTTTCAGTTCAAGTTGTTTACTCGCCAATTGATGCAGTTTTTTTGTTCGTGAAGCATTCGTAAGTGGATTTTCAGACCATAAAAACTGGCACAGCACGAGACTGACAATAAATGCACGAAAGGATAGCAAGAGAAAGGGATAGTGGGGAAGAAAGAGACAGAGCAACTCCAGCAAAAAGCTTGTCAAACAAGCAAATGCAAAATGAATGATTGTTGCATGCAGTTAGAAGTAGGAGCTTATGCAAACGAGTGAAAGAGAGAGACAGTGAGTGAAAGAGTGAGAGGGAAGAGGGAAGAGGAGGACATGCAGACGTAACACTAAGCAAGGCAGTAAATAAGTGAGTAAAGCAATGCGATGCCAAGTACAAAGAGCATTTGACATAATTTTGTAGTCCTTGTCGCTTGTTGTCTATGGCAAGGACTGAAAAGTAGCCGAGATTCAATGACAACTATAGTTGTCCTCTCTTTCTCTCCCACTCACTAGCGCTCTCTTTCTCTCTCCTCTTAGCGACCCATGTTATGTTGTCATGAAAACAAAAACACTATGAAACGTGCCTATAAATTTTAAATAGGCAACAAGATGAATTCCCTTCTTTTTCTCTCTCTCTTTTCCCTTCTAAATCACCCTCTCTCTTTCTGTGAGCGTGTTGCATCATAAATGAAATCATGTGTATGTGTGTGTTTATATTAGTATAGATTGTAGTCCAACTAAGTTGACAAAGCGACTTAAATTATGCCATGCAACGTTTTATCTCTGGCAAATAAACCACCTAATTTGTCATCCTTTGTTTTTCTCTTTGCAGGTATCGCAACGGCGACATCGTGAATGTCAATGATACGGATCACTATCAGGGCGGCAATTCAGAGAATGTTGCACTGGTCATCAGGTCCACCAACAAGGACGATATCGGCAACTACACCTGCCAACTATCCAATTCCATTGGCAAGGGCATTTCCGAGCATCAAATCGATCTCGATGTTCAATGTGAGTAGATTTAATACACTATTATTCTTTTTATTTTCACTATCTAAAGTGAGTTTCGACTTCTGCATTTAAAACACAATTATTTTTTTTATTATTACTTTATATTTTGCATATCAACATTAACAGTAGACTAACGAAATAAATTTAACGAAAGACTTTAAATTAAAATAAAGATACAAATAAAAAAAATAATGGTACTAAAATACAATTACATACTTAAAATTATACAATTTTAAATTTAAAGCTTAATAAAGTATCCAGTGTTTAAATTAAAATAGCCAATTAGCTTATTTCAATATTAATTAAAAATCAATTGAAGCTTATATATCGTAAATAAAATCAAATTTATGTTTTAAGCGATGGTGAAAGATGGATGAAAATGGCAAAAATGTCAAGGAACAAAAATAAATAAAAAAATATAGCTTAAAATATTATGCAAATTATACAAAAAGTCAATAAATTAGTGTATTTTTAAAAATTACATAAACAAAATATTTATTTAAATGAAGAAATTTTTGATTACAATATTTATCAGTTTTAAGTTTTTACAAATTTTAATTTAATTTTAATGTCAAAATTTTTTTATAGATGTGCCCATTGTGGAGGTGCAGATGATACCCGAGGGACCCGTCAAGGAGAGCGATGAGTCGAATGTCACCCTGTTGTGCAATATCCTGGATGCGAATCCTTCGGTGTTGACCAGAGTGCGTTGGTATGCGAACTCCACGCTGCTCAAGGAGCTGCCCGATTGCTATGAGACAAGAGTAAGTTGCACTTTCTCTCTCTCTCTCCTTTTCTATCTCTCTTTAATCTCTCTATCTTCTTTTCTTAGGAGGATCTGTGTCACATTGATCCTAGTAAACTGCTTTTGGAGAGCATTGGACGCGGCTTTTTCTACAACTATTCCTGCCAGGGCTACAACGCAGCCGGCTGGGGAGAACGCAGCGAGGACAAGGAACTAATGGTGAGACAAAACATAAGACTAACTCTGCTTTACATAAGTTAACTCTCTCTCTTTGCAGGTGCACTATGAACCAGGACCTGCGACACTCACACACTTTCCACCCATTGCAGTCAAGAAGAAGAGCGTCATCTTCTATTGCTCTGTGGATGATCCGGGCTACCCCGAGTCCAATAGGTTTGTAGAAGATTCACAAGCCAACCACAGCAACAACAACATTTCATCCCACACAACAACACAACAAACAACACCACAAATTGCGTTCCACACGGTGCAAGCGTTGCAGCCACATGAGGCAGATGCCGCCATTGAGGCGCTGCTGTTGCAAAAGCAACAAGAGCTGAGAGAAAAACAACAGCTGCAAGAACAACAACAACAATTGCTTGATCCCACACACATATCATCCACATTGGCATCCTTGTCCAGACTGTCCAGCATTAGCACAACCCGATCGGCTCATGAAATCAAAGAAACGCATGCTCTAATCGATTTACATTTGAATCATTCCCTTTGTACACTGCTCACACTCACAACATTCACGCCACAATCACAAATCTTGACCCTCTACACGGGCCATGGACAACCAAATCACCATGACTACCATTCATCCGCATCCGATTCATCCGCATCCGCATCCGCATCCTATGCACTGTACCGCAAAATGGGTAAATTCATGCATGTGGCTCAAACTGTATCGCAACCCAACAGATATCGCTGGATGCGCGGTGGGCGTGGTCCCCTCCAGGACATTGTCACCAAGGAGTGGACCGTGGAGCCCGTCGGACTCGACAGTCGCACCAACTACTCCTGCTATGCGTACAACGAGGGCGGCAGGGGCGTAATGGCCACAGTCAATTTGGAAGTACATGCCCCGCCATTTTTCATCAAGAACATGCAACCCTACACCGGCGTCCTTCACTCCGTCTCCAACTTCAATCTCACCTGCCGCATCGAGTGCGTTCCGCGCTGCGAGATCGCCTGGCTGAAGGATGGCGTTCCAATTGACAAGAATGATTCGCGCTACTTTGTCAAGGAGAAGTACATGGACGCCTCGCCGGCCACTGGCGACTTTGAGAGCATGCTCTCCGTTCTGGTAAGTCACCTTCCTCCCCATTCCTTTGCTTTACAATTGATGTCCAGTCAACCACCAGTCAACCAATAATTATGTTTCCCTTGACAATTGATATGCCATTCATTGTTAGCATAAACTCAAAGTCAACCAGAATAGATATTTAAAAGGATTGCCAAATTAGAGTTTCCTTATAATACATAGAAATATTCTGAAAATTGGAACTAATTTCAAGCTGATTTCAAGAGCAATATGACTCGAGTTAAATTAGATACTTATTTCGAAATTAAGAACTAGTTCATTGAAAGCTGAAACATAGTTTACATCAACATAAAACTATGTCAACTATATTCTTAGTATACATATATTGAAAATTATTTTAAGTTTATTAAAACTGATCACAACAATGTTCTAATGCCCTGTTGTAGAAATTAAAAAAATCTGTATAAAACTGACATTAGAGCTAGTTTATAATAACTAACAAATTCGTTAATACAATTTTCCGGAAAGTATTTAAGAAATTTCTCGTAAAATAAAAATAAGGATGAAATTGGCAACCTAATATAATATGTAGAGCAAAAAACTAAAAACTTTTTTCCTTTTAGTTAATTGAATTATAATAGTAAGTTCAAATTAGCTAAGAACACTTCCAATTAAATGAAGAGTATATCTAAGACCGCAGATATTGACTGTTTTCAATATTAAATACCCATTAATCTTGGAGCATAGAAATAAATAATGCCAGCAATACAAAGTTAACAACCAAATTAAGTAAACACAATCTAAAAGAAATGACAAAGCTTCTCCCTCTGTTACTTGGGAATCTCTCTCGTTCTTTTCCTAACTTGCTTATCATATTAAGCATATGTGAAACCAATTAAGATATCAAGTGGAGACAACGAATCGACTCTTGCACATATCAATTACCTGTTCAATCCACTTGTGTCACATATTGTTTAGACGCGTATTTACAAATAACCGACAATACAAAACTCGTAATAAATTCCCAATTAATTTGAGTTGTACAACTTGTCTGACAAAACGAATTGAAGAAGGGGGGAAAGCAACAACAATAACCAGACGCGTCTCAGCTGTAGACAGAACCACAGACAAAGCCCAAGTCTCAAAAAAATACATCCCCAATTTACGTAGCTGACATATTTTCATGTTCTATATTCGCAATTTCCTTTTCCTTTTGTTGTCTCTTTTTCTCACTTGCACAAACCGATTACAGCACTTCAATATGTCAAATTTTCCGAATAAGAAATTCGATATCGAATCGGATAACGCGAAATACATGTGCATATCGACGGCAAATGCTGTGGGGCCGACAGTGAATAGCACCACCTACTTGAGCATTGAATGTGAGTATTTCATTTATTCCTATCATGACAGTCTTCATCTCCATCTCTTACCTTTGTCTCTCTCTCCACCTCCTTTAGACGCACCCGAAAACATCACCGTATCGGAGAGCATTGTCTATGTGCAGGAGCATCATATTCCTGGGCGTGTCATATGCAAATCGCAGGCAAATCCGGGTAAGTGAATTGACAGTGACAGTTGTGTTCCTCGTCGGCAGCTGCTTCTACATATAATGCCTCTATTTGCCCCCTACAGAGCCCACCTACGAGTGGCTGTATCCCAACAAGACGGTCACCATTGGCAACACCCTCATTATCAATGATCCCATCAAGCGCAATGATACGGGCATCTATAGATGCCGTGCATTCAATAAGCACGGAGATCGCACCACGGAAACTGTTATCGATGTGCAGTGTAAGTATTTACAAATTATTAAATCAACATTAAATAAACCATTATAATTGTCATAACTATAATATAAAAATATAATTGTAAAGGGTTGTAACTCTCTAAATTGTGCCAAACTTTTGTTTCTGCTCCATTTCTCCAGTTGCGCCACGTTGTGAGATTGAAAGGCGAGAGATCGATGACCAGGATACACTAATTTGCACAGCGTTCGGAAATCCTGATGAGGTGAGTGCTCGTACTTTACTCTCTAGCTTTTACTGCCATTTCGAATGTGAAGCTAAGAGGCGTTGCCACACCGAAAGAAAAAAAGGGTCATGAGGTAGATGGAAATTATGTTGGAAAACAAGAGCTAATTCGGATGCTCTAAGATAAATAATAAACTGGATAATCAATCAGATTTCCTTTTAACCTTTTTGGTTGCAATTGAGTTATTGATTATATTTATTAGAATTTTTATTATTTTTTTTATATAAAAGTTTCCAACTAACTGAAAATGTTTCTGATATTTTTAATAGACAAAACACATACGATGTTATGTCAATTAAAATATCATGCAATTAATTTTAGGAACTAGTTAATTCATTTTGACAACAATTATATTTATTACAATTTTTATTTGTTTGAAATTTATATAAAAATTTGTAACTAACTGAAAATGTCTCTAAAACTTTTAATATACAAAACACATGTTATGTCACATATCATGCAATTAACTTAAATTAATGAATATCTTGTGGGAATTGAGGAGATTTTATCTTCAGAATAGTTTTAGAATAAATGTGTGAATAGCTTGACAAATGTGTCAAGCTCTTAGCTATACCCTCAGCTAGGGCAAACGTACATACAACTCCACATACACACACACACACATACGTGCCTTTTGGCCGTTGCAGGCCATCGAAATGGCAATAACGATAGCATTTCAATTGTGGTGCCTGCTGAATTGGGCGGTGCCAATGGCTGGAAACGGATGCTGCTAACCCAGTTGGGAGGTAGCCCTTTTTTCATCTTCCCACCAGTTTTTTGCGAGTTTTTATTTATGCAGGTAGCTGCAAGAATTTTCAATTTTATGAGTTTACCTTTTGGCCGGGAAACGGATCTGCTGTCGGCAGCAGCAACAACAACAACAACAACAACAACAGCAGCAACAGCTACAGCTACAGCCACAGCCACAGTTGCAGCCAAGTTGCCAGTGCCACACAGCGAACTCGACTCCCAACTTCGGTTTGGAGTTCGCACTTTTTGCCATGCCGCATAAATCAGTGCAGCATACTGCTGCTTCTTCTTTTTATACTCTCTCTCTCTCTGTCTCTCGCTCTCTCTCTTTCTCTGCAATTGCATTTGCTTTTGCCTTACTTGAGTTAAAGCGTGCCTGGCGATTAACCTGACGGTAGGATGGGGCAAGGTTAGAGATGGTGGTCAGGAAGGGGAGAGGAGGGCCCAGGGGGGCCCAGTCAGAGATTTATGGCCACGCACAGGCAGCAGGAGGCAGAGGATGTGGATTGGGATGTGGAGTGGGGCAAAGTCGCTGGCTCGTAATTATTTGATTGGAAATTATTCAACGGGCGTAAAGTTGAAATTTAATAATCGAGCATGCAATCAGATGGCGAGATTGATGCGAATTGAAACTGGCTGCGCTTGAATGAAGCATTTAAGGACATGTGCGCGTAGATAAGGAATAAGGAATAAGGGATCAGAGATGAGGGATACATGGAATTAAGGATATTCAACCTGTCAAAAGGGGTTGCATTATGCACTTGCTTAAATTGATGGATTATTCCCCGATTACTTGAACTCTTGGCGCATAAACTTGTTTCGTAGCCATCATTTAAGATGCAAATAAGAACTTGCATACATAGAATCAAACTTAAAACTATCCTTAAACTAAGGATATTGATTAATGCAAGACATTTTCATATTTCTCTTGAAAACTTGACCAAAATTACTTTTAATAATTAATATGCTTTATGTATTCGATTGGTCGAATAAATAAATAATAAAGAAAGCAATTTATAGTAAAAAGACATGTTTGGCTCAAAGCTAGTAATCATTTTTAAATTATTAAAATTCTTCAATTAACATTTTTCAACCTCAATTGCAATTAAGTTTATTTGAATAGTAAACAATTAAAAATTCTTATTAGCCTTCATGCCACTAAGCAACAACTTGAAAGCTGCCTCAGCAAAGTTGGCCAAACACCCGAAATGTCAATACAAAACTCAAAAGAAATATTGCAAGGCAGAGCAGCAACAAGATGCACGATTGCCAAAGTGCAAAGTGTAAAGCCAAAGGCAAAAAGATAGAAAAAATTGGTAGAAAAGTGCAAAAATAGACGGAGAGACTGCAATAGAAATGGGACTTTTCCCAGAGACTTGCATAGGTGAAAAAGCTTTTTTTTGCGCGTTGTTACTCTATTTCTTAACTAACGTTCTTTTTTTTCTTTTTCTACCTTTTTTTCAGGCCGATTTTTCATGGTCAATTAAAGCTGAGAATGACACAGTCGAATCGCTGGGCAGCGGCGACAAGAAGACTGAGGACAGAAGCTTTTACATACTGCAGGAGGATTATGCCATTGCCAGGACCTATCGATGTGTGGCCAACAATACTGTGGGTCCTGGTGCATTCTGCGAGATTGAAGTTGCTGGTGAGTTGAGATTGCGATTGCGATTGCGATTGAGATGGAGATTGAGATTCGAACGCGTTTGAGAAATATCCATACTCGTAAACTGTGTAGAGAAGAGGAAACGGAAGCTGATTACTGTCAATATTTGCTTCATCTGTTTCCGCTATCCGGTGCTCCATCATTTCTATTCTTTCTTTTTTTTGTTTTGTTTCGTTGATGCTCTGCATAAAATGGCGGCTAGCTGCTTCCGCTTTAAACTAAAATGGCGGCCAAGTTGCTGGCGTTGCGGCAATTAGGGAATTGTTTGCCGCCCAGCAACAGACCAGCAATTTCTATATTCCCCCACCACAAACCCCCCATTTTACTATTCCTCCCACCACCCACCTCCCTTTGCCCTTCCCCTTCCCCTTTCGCTTACCTGTTATTCTAACATGCGCCACATTTTATTACAGCCAACGGAAATTGATTTTTGCGCTTTTTTCTTTACGTTCTACGAAAATCAGTTGAGTTTTTCTCCTCTTCTGCTTTTCGTTTCTCCTTTTACGCGCAGTGATTTCTTCTTGCAGCTGCTTAAGTCGCTTTTTTTTCTTTTTTGGCAAAGCTTTTCAGCGATTTTAATGCCCGCGTCCCGTTCCTTTTACTATGTCCACTTACTAAGCCACTTTTTATTTCATTTCATTGATTGAATTGAAATTGAAATTGAAATTTGACAGCTGATGACGCCAGCATTTTTCGTTTTTATATGGCCCACTTTAGATTTTAGAGCTTCTTTAGTTGCTTTTCCCCTGACGAGCTGATTTATGATTTATGCTCGATTAAAATAAACAAACACAATCCTAGAATAAAGTTAAATTTCTCCCTATCATAGTTATAATTTCCATTTCTCATCACCAGTTCTTATTGTTTATATGCAAAATATCAACTTTTCGGTTTTCTATTATTATTTTGACAGCTGGTTCAGCACTTTATATTTGGTGGCAAGGTAACAAAAATGCCCAAACGAGTTCACATTTCATTTTTCCCCCTCTTCATTTTTTGTTTACCGTTTCTGAGTTTGAGAAAATAGTTGAGTTTTATCCCAAAAATTTGTTGCTGGATTGGGCAAAACATTATTTGGATTTGGATCCTATTCTGTCTGTGTATTAACTTATCTATTTGCTACACTTCCTGTCTTTCCCCTCTTTGCTTTTCAAATTTAATGCTAATCCACTGTTCTCATGCCTCACAAATGCCGCTTCTAATGAATTAGTGCGACCAAAAAGTAAGTAGATGCATGCCAAAATAACTTCTATATTATCGTTCGACAAAAACCCTGCAATTGTAAATTGAATATACAGTAAACACTCTCTACCTATACTGATTGTAGCACTTATATTACCAATAAAATAATATGAACGAATCACTATTATTCTGGTATACAATTTTTTATAAATTCAAATAAATTGACGTTGAAAATGGATCACGTTATAAAAATGAATCAGTCTTGAGTCAAAATTATATTGCATTAAAGTTAAAATACTTTTTCAATTTTTAATATATTTATTAGATACATTAAATTTTACAAATATGTATGATATACATTTAGTTTAGCTATAAATTCTCTATCGGATATTTTAGTTGAAATAACTGGAAAAATTCAGAAATTTAACTTTCTTATTGCTTAATTTAATTGAAAATATTATTAGATATTTTCATACAATTAATGGAAATGTAAATAGTCAAAAGCCAACTTTTAATAAGTCTTGCCTGCTTTACAAAGTATGATAGACTGTTTCGTAATTAAATTAAAAGAAATTGACGCAAGCGCAAGACTGTTTATTAATTTAATAAAATATAGAATTTAAAAAATAGAGCTTTAAGCTACAAAGAAAAATGTCCTTTAAGATACATTCTCAAATTCAAATGCTTGCTTACAAATGATGCAATGACCGACTACAAGATATGAACTAAAGCCGCAAATGCTGCCACTGCTGCTGCTGCCACATTCTTATGCTAATCTACATAAGCAGACACACACAGGATATACACACACACACACACACACACACACAAACATATACTTATATAGAGAGCGAACTAAAACTAAAAGCCGCCATTTTTCATTTGTCGTTCTCTCGCTTGTTTAATTGCATAAGATAGGATGTAGATAGCGGGCTTAGTGGTTCGTCGGGTGGCTGGGTGGTTTGGGTGGTTGGGTGGGTTTAAGGAGTGGCCGCCAACTGCTAAATGTTGTTGACACGCGAATCCACACGATGCCAAAATGAATAGCTCATAACATATGTGAATACACTCAGAAAACAAATACATACGCACACACACATTCGAGATAAATGCTGCCACGAAACAAAGCCAGCTGCCACATAGATAGATGGAGAGGGAGATAGATACAGAGAGCGAGTGAGAGGGGTGTAGTGCATGCTGTTGGCAAAGACAATTCATTTGTTTGGATGATAAACAGCTGAATTATAGCAAATATGGAAAACAATGAGAAACGACGACGACGAAGGACGAAGGATGGAGGATGGAGGATGCTGCTGCCAGCTGCCTAGCACAGTTTCCATAAGACAATGGCGTGACAGGGCTGCATAACCAGGGAGGAGGAACAGAGAGAGAAAGAGGTGTAAAGGGGAGGGAGCTACTTTTGTAAGTAAAACATGCAATGCATTTCTGTGTGCGGAACTGAAGCCTGAACTGAGGTCTGCAATGGCAAAACCATGTGACAAGTTGATAAATTAAAGTTGCCTGACAGCCAGCAAATGCAACTGCACACAGTCACTGTATAGTCAGTCAGTCAGTCAGTCAGTCAGTCAGTCAGTCAAGCGGCTAAGTAGGCAGTCATTGGGCTTAGCTCCGATGTGAGTTGGCTCTAAAGAATTGCATGATGTACGAGTATTTTGTCCCTCTTCAGACAACTTTTGTTAAACTTTGCTTTAAGTTTGTTCTACTCTTACACATACATATATATTTAATGCTGATCTTTTTTCTCTCTCTCTCTTTCCTCCACTCTCCAACTGTGTCTTTCTTTCCCATTTTTTTCTTACTTTATATAGAACAATTGGCCTGGTGGCAGCGCTGGGACAAAACGACGCTTATTATACTGGTTGCCGCCATATTGGCCTTATTGCTGGCCGTCATCATTATTTGTTGCATAATTATTTGCATATGCCGTCGCCGTCGGCGTCAGGATAAATGTGAGTACAACAACAACAACTACAACTACAAATGCCATTTGACTTGGCCAAAGAGTCAGTCGTTTTTGGCCACATTATGGAAATATATCCCTAGCATAGTTTTAGGCAAAACAATAATGAAAGAAACAGCGAAAATGAGTTTAAGTTAAACCTATTATATAACAATTTACCACAACCGAAACTTACATTAAATATATTTCGAATATTTTATGTTAATTTATTTAACATTTATTTGATTTAAAATTTCCCTTCGCTTTCGACTTTTGCATGTGCATTTTTCTACTGCCTTGCAGCATGTTCAATTCAAATTAAACAAAATCAGGTTAAAGGACACTTGCCTTGGTCCATAAAACCCTTGACTTTTCTATACCCTTATTTTAGCTATTTGTCATCCTACATAAGAGTAGGCCAACTTATTACAATATGCAATTGCCTTTACGCTTTATCCCTTTGCCTGCGCATTAAAAAGGCCACGTTTTCTCATTCCGTTTACAGTTGTTTTAATTACTGATTTTAAGCTTATGAGTATTATTATGTTTTTTGCCAGTAAATTGCATATTTTTATTTAATATGTGCCACAAACGGCAATGATAAGTACATACAGGGTGCTTCAATTAGAGAAGTAACTCTACCGCAACTTCCATTTTAATTTGAATTAAATACTATTCGAATATAATGGACAAAAAGACGATTAATCGCTGAGCATGCACAAAATTATCAAATATTAAAAGGGACACCCTGTATCTACTTAAGCGTTAAATCATATTTACATTTGGAAAAATTGTTGAATTAACAAAAAAGAACAAACATAATTAAAATTATTAATTATGGTTTTTTATTTTATTTTCCTTACTTTTTATATTTTGCAATTATACATATGAATGCGTATTTGTGTATCCAACAACTACAAAAACATTTTTGCTTGGCTGCCTCCCTGTTAAATGCTTCAACAACAACAACAACAACCTCACACACATTCAACAACCACAACAACCTCCTCATCTTTGGAACATCAATGCAAATTAAAATAAAAATATATATTTTAACAATATGAAATGCTAACATTAATTACAATACCACAATAATAACTGTATAAACAACTACAACAAACACAACTACAACTAATTAACAACCGCAACGAACAACAACAATAAATTGCCTCATTTTTCCAATTTTCTGTTAACGTTTTTTTTGTGCATTGCCTGCAACATTTGTAATTAATTTCGCCTGCCAACTTTATATCCATCTCTATCTATCGATCTATCTATATATTTGACTCATACACATGTGTATAATATATATTGTTGTCTCTATGCTGCTTCAATTAATAATTGCTCGCTGTAACCACAACAACAATAACAACAACAACAACTACAAACACCAACAAACAACAACATTATAATACGCTGCTTTCAATGCTAATCAAAACTGTTCACACACACTACCAAACACATCAACATCTATAATAACAACGACAACAACAACAACAATAACAAACAAACAAACCAAATTGTCATTTGATTTACAATTCATTTGGTAAAGATCATACGGAAGTATCCATTAGTGCCAATCAGAGGTAAGTGCTGCATTTCTTTTCCATATTCAATCGAGTAACTTTTTGTGATATTTTTTGATAAAATTTTATTTTTGTTCACCTTTTGCAAAAATATTTAAAAATTCACTATCATTTTTATTTGAAAAGTGCAATTTGAGATATTCTTGGACATAGGAAATATTTTCGTTTTTAATTATAAGCCTAACTGCCTTTTGATATAATATCTGAGTAAATGAGTTGAAATAAATGAATTGGGCATTTGTTTCTGAAGTAACTATCGCAATTTAAGAGTACATAGTATTCAGCAAAATAATATTTTAGGTTTATGTATTGAAATTCATTAACATACACTGCCTCAAAATGTATTCTTCATTTGAATACATGCCCTTTTTTAAGTCTTCTCGGCGATCGCAGCAAAATTGCCACAATCTGTGTCAAAATCATTAGCGAATTATGGAAATAAATTAAAGAGAAAAACTATGTCTTAGTTTAAGCAAATTGCATTTTTAAAAACTTAATAACTTTGTAAATTTTTGAATTTGAATTTTTTAAATTATTTTCAAAGAATTAAAACAAATCTTAAAATAATATTTACAAAATCTTAAAGCTAGCATGCTTGTTTTATATGCTTAATAATTAGACTACGATTTACTTATTTTAAATCACAATTTATCTTTTATTTTTCATTTATTTTTTTCCATGCAATTTTAACTTTTTTCATTGCAAATTTTGCTAAATGTGCGCACCCAACAACAACAACAACAACAACATGCAAACAACATACACAAATGTAAAATTAATCGTATTTTTATCGATGTGTGTATTTGTTATAATCGTAACCATTTGTTGAACGCTTTGCTTAATTCAAACACACGCTAACAACAACAACAACAACTGCAACTGACAACAACAACAACACACACACGTACACACACACACTGCACACAGCGTGCTATCATATCAGCCGGTGCTGCCGCAAGTAGGCGTGGCACTGCCCATCCAAGAGACATCGGCAGCCACATTATTGCCGGCAACGTTATTGCCACCGCAGCAACTGCAACAGCAACAACAGCAGCAACAACAATCAAAGCCAAAGCCACCAAAGACCGCAACCGAGAACAACAATGAGCTGGCCACGCCCCCGCCCACGGAGCGAAATGGGGCGTTGCATGCCACAGTGCCAAAATCGCCGCCGCGGTGGCCACTGCGGCCGGGCGTCATGTTGCACGTGAGCAGCGACACCAAAGAGAATCTCGCCGTGAATCGCATGACCCTCAAGCCGAACTCAAATCAGAATCCAAATCCAAATCCAAATGCGAGTCAATTGTCGGCGCAGTTGAGTGCCGTGTTGAATGATAGCCAAACTAACTCAAATAGCACAATGCTAACCGAGGTGATGGTGATGGAAACAACAGCAACAACAGCAGCAGCAGCAGGAACAACAGCGATAGCAGAAGCAACATCACAACATAGACTGATGAAGACTAATCCAAATGACATTGCCTTGCCATCGACAGATGCCACAGCAGCTGAGGCAACCGCCTGTCTCGACAATCCGATTCCAGCAGCAGCATCAGCAACAGCCATAGCTGCTGTTCCTGGCAACATGCAACGCATTTGGAACTTTGTCTTTCGACGGGCGAAGCGAACACAAGATGACGATGGCATCCGGGACAGTCAGCGCAGTCATGTGGGCCTGTTGCACACATTCTGGCGTGGGCGTGGCAGTGGCAACAACAGCAACGAGTCGCCCTTTGCAGCACAGCATCGACTCAAGGGCATCCGTTGCAGTGGCAGTGGTAAAAACAACAACAACAACATGCTTTATGACTCAACAGACAATAGTTAACTTATGATTTGTATTTTTATTTATCGTTTGCCTCTTTTATGTTGTATCTCTCACACACACACACGCACATCCTCACGTATCGCTAGTCACCTACAAAAAGACGCCCACAGCAACACCAGCAACAACAGCAACAGCAACTAATTCAACAACCACAACAGCAACAACACCGTCAACGACAACAACCTGCAGTCCCAGCAGTGTCCAATCACATGTCTCTGTGACATTTCAAGCGCCTTCATTAGACAAGACAGCGCCAATGGACACCGCAGCAGCAGCAACCTCAACATCACCAGCACCAGCAGCAGCAGCAACAGCCCGCGTTGGGCCTGGCTTGGAGCCAACACGATCCCAGCTGCAAGTGCAACCACAGCGGGGCATACTCAAGTGCCCCACGCCACCGCCGCGTCCCCCGCCACCAATATTGCCATTGCGTCGTGGCCCTGGACAGCAGCAACAGCAGCAGCAGCAACAGCTGTTGTCCAGCAACGGCAGCAACACGAGTATTCCCCGCGGCAACAGCAACACTCTGCCCCCGCTGCTCAAACGCACCGTTGTCGTCTCCCCGAGTCGCGTCGAATGCGTTCAAAGTAAGAAGAAACTCACAAGTCATTCTCATATATAGGCCTCATGTACTCATATTCATTCCCAACACTCATCCATTCACTCCCAGTCAACTCATAAATCATTTACATTGATTACGTTTTCAAATTGAATTCCATGCCTCTCGTTTCGTTGCCAGTTTATTAAAATACATTCTGCCCATGTATCTGCAATATTTTCCACGAATATCTTAACGTGACTTTCCTCTATATGAGAAAAGTTATTAAGCAAAGGTGACTTGCCAAATGAAAGAGCCTTCTTTCATCTCTCTCTGTTTGCGAAAACAAATCTCAGAACATACTTATATGAATTTTCAGCATTCAGGTTCGCAAATTTCATTTTAAATAATCAACTGTCGACATATTGAAAAATGCTGAATTGCAAGTCCGTCAAAAGGAATAAGAATATTTGAAATACTATTACCATCATATATATTATATCATTCAAAACAGTAAATCTTAGAGTCAAACCTCAAAAGAGGACGACTAAAGTATTTTTAAAGGATAAAAACAAATTAAAGTTAAATTTCTTAAAGAATATCTTGTCCTTATTACAGTATTTTATGTTATAAGGGATATCTGAAATCTAAATTAGGGAATTTTAATAAAAATCTTAAAATTATATGCAATTTTCTTATACTTTTCCAAAGAAGATAAATTATTTTGTAAACAGTCTTCGTGGCATATCATATTAAAATAATTCCAACAATTCCATGGCAAAGTCTTGTTATCGATCCAAGTCACATTCGTGTTACATATTCGGGGATTTCCCAAAACAAACTCCCACTCACAACATCCATCAGATCATTCAGAAACTCACATACACACATTGTAAATACTCTAACTTGTACTCTGAGCTATCTCTCCTCATTTTGCCTCATTCGTAACTCTTTGTACCACAACTTGTCGCTGTAAGTAATTTTATATAACGAATCGAACCTCGAGGTCCTCATTTGAACAAGCGAGAAAGAAAGAAAAACAGAAAAATACAACAACAAGTAAGAGAAACACAATGAAATGCTCTAAATTCATCATCATCTAAATTGTTTCAATAGCAACAATTAAAAACATCAGCTAACGCAATCAGCAACTTGTCATTAGTTAAACTATCGATGTTCCTTATACTACTATATGTATATATTTTATAATCTATTTTCTTTTCTATTTATTTAATTTCGTCTTGCACTTGTTCAATGTATAAATGTTGCCTGCCTGTGAATTGTCTTATGTTCCAGTTTCTGCATGACCTTTAAAAAAAGACTGATTAAGAAACGACTTAAAATAAAATCTAAAACTTAATGAAATTTTTATTAAGTAACTATAATTTGAATAGGCTTTCGATTTCTAGGTATTAACAGAAAGATATACAGAAAAAACTTTAGTTTAATTTTAGTGATATGATTTTTAGTATTAATAATTTATGATTTTATAATTGACTAATTCAATTTTCTTCTTCTTTATCCATTTTCAATATATTTTCGTTTACATTTATCTCATTTGCTCTTCTGATTTACCAAAAACGTCGCAAAAAAAAAAAAAAAAAAAAACCAACAATAAAACACCACTTAATTACTGTTATGATTAAAAACAAACAAAAATATTCAACTCTAATCGCCAAAATGAACGGATCCGTATACGTATACTTATACTATATGATATAGTACACGACAAGTCGTCTTCACTGGGGGATCCATTGACGGAACCTGGCGAGTATGAGAATCTACCGTTTCATGGTCTGCAAACGGCACCTAACAAGGTACAGTTAATCTTATTGTTCTGTTATTCAACATAACTTAGAAATGAGTATCAGATTTATTTAATACACACACACACACACTCACACACATACTCACACACATGGCATCCAAACACTGCGCTTATATCGTAATATTGCCTATAAAAAAGTTTGATCTTAATCGTATTAAGTAAATATGTATAAGTCGAAGCTTTGTCTCTTTTCAATGTCTATCTTTATCTCTGTCTTCTTCATATTGTTTTCTGATATTTACTGTTATGTAATACATATGTATTTATATTTACTTTGGTTTTCCTATGTTTATGATATACCTATATATATATATAGTGATGATACAAATCTAGTCTATCTGCGAATAGTATTTATATAACTAGACTAATCTTGAAGCTGTTCGCTTTTCCCATTTCCATTTGTCTAATGATGTCTCATTCATCATTCATTTGTCATTTAAATGTCATTTTTTGCTCTTTCATTTCATTTTTTTACTTCCTTTTCCTTTCGACATCAAAAAATCAAGCATATCCGTTTCAGTTATTTCGCAAGAAAAGCAACAAATACAAAACGAAATGTTACGAAATATAATAATAATAATGATTTATGTGTCGTCAAGTGAATTTGGTTGCCTTTCATTTCTCTTGGCTTTGGTTTTTATCTTAAGTCCCCAAATTGTATGCTTAATTGACATTATATCTAGTTTTTTACTGTGTCTGTATTTTATGGTTTGGTAGCTTGCAAAGTTTAGCTTGTAAGTTTCTTACAATTTAGTTATTTATTTTATTTAAATTAAATCGGATTTTTACAGATTTATTTTTTGTAAATATGCGAGTCAATCGGAAAAAATATGGTAATAGAATGTTGAAAAAATTGAATAGATTTAACAGATCTTCATATTAAGAATCCTTTGTATTCACAATCCAATGACAATAGCTTAAAGTTAATTTTATTAATCTTATGTAATATCTAAGAAATCAAAAGTATAAATTCAAGAGTTAAAATTCAATATTTCCTTAAAAGATATTTGTACTGACAGATCATAGATGTTACAAATCAAATCGTTTCATTTATTTTCTGTTTATATTTTGGTATTCTATGTCGATAAGTTTAATTAAGCTAATGTCATTGGGTATTTAAAGGTATCAGAATATGTTGACAATATAAAGAAGTTAATGAATAAATAATATTTAAAAATAATAATAATAGATATCCCGTTGAACTCGCATATTAATGTTATATTTCAATCTCTCAAATGAATAATTCCCATCTATGTTGTTTCGCTAGTTTCGACACATATTTGTTCAGAACACAAAACAGTTAACAACAATTCACCCACAACCAATTAACTTTAAGCTCAAGCTCTAACTGTAATTCAAACTGTAAATCTGAAAGTGTAACTAACAGCAAATTAAAACTAAAACCAAAACAGGGCCTTGACTAACCGACAACTAATCGAATGTTTTTTCTTTTAACGCTCTTCTCTTAACACGCTGCCAATTTGCATAAATGAAACAAATTGCATGTATCCGCATCCGCATCCGCAATCCGCATCCGCAGTTCTCTACTACCCCTACAAATTTTAATAACAACACAAATGTGGTGCGCGTCGCTCCACGACCCAAGAGACTCAATGGAAATATTGGTCCAGCAATGAACAACCAGCAGCAGCAACAACACCAGACTCTACAGCATCCGCATCCGCATCCTCAACAGCAGCAGCAACATTACTACGACCAGCAGCAGCAGCAGCAACTGTTGCAGCAACAACAGCAACATCAACAGTACAACACTTTGCAGTACGGGCGTGGCTGCACAGCCCCGCCCCCTCACAATCGTAGCATGGATCAGCTCGAGTCGAGCTCCGATCAAATACAGTATAATCTAAGCAATTGCTTTCCCAAAAGTTACACCGAATACTACCAGCAACATCATCACCAGCAGCAGCAGCAGCAGCAACAACAGCAACAATCGCAGCAGCAATCGCAGAAATTCCACACGAACTCGGCATCAAATGCACAACTTTTGAACGCCATCGAGCATGATTATCAGCCCACTTATGCGGTGGTTGAGCGTGTGCCACCGCCACCACCGGCGCCCACCTCAGCACTGCTCAACACGAATCCCTTTCTGGCAGCGAGCAACTTCAAGAAGTACGATGCTGCCGGGGAGGAGCTTCTGGGCAGCATGCAGCGCGGCAAGCGCGGCAAGGCGGGCAGTTTGCTGGAGCGCATGGACATGGACAAGAAGTTCTATTCCCTCAAGTTTCCCAATGGTGCGAATAAGCTTAAAAAGCCAGCGTACAATTTGAATGCATCGTTGGCAACAGCAACAGCAACAGCGACATCAACTTCAACTTCAACGTCCAAATGCAAGAGGCATCATTCCTTTGCTGGCGGTGGCCATGGCGATATTGAATCCGGTAGTGGCAAGCCCATGCGCCTGTACGATCCGCCCGTCTATGAGAATGTGGCGGACAAGTGCAGCGGCGACTTGGACATTGACATTGAAATGGGCGGCGACGGCAGCAGCAGGAAGCACAGCAGCAACATTAGCCACAGTCACAGTCACAGCAACAGCAGCAGTAATAAAGCTGGCAATTTAAATCTCAATCTGAGTCTGACCAGTGTCCAGTTGCACACACAACCAACACATGCTGCTGGGGCAGCTGCTGTCGTCTCGGCGAGCCACAAGAAGAAACATCACCATCGCCAGCACCAGCAAAAGGCTGATGTCCAAGCAGGCGTCGGTCTCGGAGTCGGAGTCGGAATCGGAGCTGACTTTCAATTGATGGAACCCGAACGCCTGAGCATTTATCGCAGCGATTCGGGCATTTCCAACAGCTCGTATGAGTCGCAGTTGCCGGCGTTGGGACAACGCACGCCCAAGGCACATAAGGCTTCCTCCTCGGGTCTAAATCTGGCCCGCAAGCCCGTCTACATGAATGTGGAGGGTCAACAGCAACAGCAGCAGCAGCAGCAACATGCGACACGTGCCGCTTCTCCGGCGCACAATATTAATTCGTCCTATGAATCGGGCTCCTCGGCCCCTGTCACAGATCCCACCTCGCTCAGCTCCTGCAATTCGATTTACAGCAGCGGCACCGGCACCGTCAGCGTCAGCAATCGCTGCAATCGTCATCACCAACAGCAGCAGCAGCAGCAGCAACACAAGCAGCAGCAACCAACGCCGGAAATCACAACACCCGAGGATTACGAGCAGTACCAACTGGGCCATCAGCCTGGACATTCCGCCTCCATGTTGTCCGTCGCCAGCAGCCTCAGTGCTGCCAGTCGTGGCAAGTGCAAGGCCCCCTCTACTACAACAACAACAGCACCAGCAGCAACAACACAACAGCTGCAACATCGCGTGGGTCCGCATGAGGTGCGTATGCTTCAAGATTCGTTTTAGGCTCATCGGCCCATGTGGCAGGCAGCTCCATTTCTAGGGGCAATCCCTCAATTTGCCCACACAAACACTTCACACACATGAACTCACTTTGAATTTCATTTCCCTCAAATTGCCGCAGCAATTTAATGCGGTCTCAGTGGCAACAATTTTCTGTTATTTACTCCAATTTTAATCTTTGTTCAGGGGCGTTGGAATTAGAAGAAAAATAGATGCATAGAACTACAAACATTAGAAAAGCCTAGACAAATTGAGCATCAGCTGAAAGTCTTTAGAAAGGAATCAAATGGTTTAAACTTAGGTCATAATAATTATCTCGAGTAAAATTTTTTGACGAATAAATATCAATTAAATGTATAAATTATTTTAAAATAAATCAAATATTTTTTGACTTTTCGCACAATTTCAATCGCAGATTCTCTAACTAGACTTTTACCTTGTAAAGAGGTTAAATGTTTGACTTAAAAACTGGCAAATTTAGACACTTTTGAAATCAATACAAATATTCGAGGTTAACTTTAAATGAAACAGTGGAATGAAACACTGTTTTGTTTGATATTACATGAATTTCATCTAATACAATATTTGCTTAACATCCAAGAGGGATTGATAAAATGAAACATTTAAAGTGTATTTAATCAACTAAAATGCTGGAATAAACGGCAGATATTAAGGAAAATGAGTTTCAAAAGGAAAGTTGCTTAAATAAAACATTAATTTGCAATCACACTAAGAAAAAGATGCCATTTACGGGTACACAAAGGTTAAGGGAAGATTGATTTGTTAGTAACAGATTTTTTTATTTGAATATTTAATTGAATAATTTACAATATTTTTCTTAATTTACCACAATTTCCAAATATGATTTTATTATTTTTAATTGATTTCTTTTACATGTCGCACACTTGCTTTATATTGCAAACCAAAAAATATAATTTTGATGTCAACAACAACAAATACAACACGAATAACTGCAATGCTGCTATCACTCACAACAACAACAACAACAACTAAAATACAATTGCAACTGCATGCATGCAAAATGCCTTTTGATCAATTGCAACCACAAAACTAACCGCAGTCCAACCAATTGCTGGCCAATAATCCATTTTTAGCACTTAAACGGGCTAGCAACAACAACAGCAACGGCAGCAGTAGCAACACCAACCACAGCAGCAACATGCACGCCTGCAACAAGAAACTACGACGACAGACCATCAGCGACCCCTACGCACATATCAAACGGCATTATGTCGTCGATGCCGAAGCCCCTAATGCCAACAGCAACAACAACGACAGCAGCAACGCTGAAGCAACTGCAGCATCAGCAGCAGCAGCAGCACCAACGTCGCAACAAATTAGCAGCAACAACAATGGTGGGCGGTGGAGGGGGCGGGGGCTTGACCATGGCAGGGGGTGTGGGAGTGGCAATCATCAACAACAAATGCTAATGCCAAATGAATTGCTGCTGCAGGCGAGTCGATTAGATGCTGCTGCCAACGTCACTGACTGCAATCAGAATTTAAGATATGTCCCGCCCCTGCCGAGTGCCACGCCCCTAGCCAGCGGCGCCTACGATTGTCTGGTGGTGCGGCGTCCGATGCGGCTGCCGTTGCGCAAACATCACACCTTCCACTTTCAGACCACGCAAACGGCCAATGGCAAATTGCAGCAGCTGCGTCGCCAACTGCAGCAGCAGCAACACGAGAGGCAGCAGCAGCAGCAACAATGGCAGCAACAGGAGTTGGGGCCCCTCATCTATCGTCCATTGGCGCTAAGTGAGCGGCATGCCTTTAAGCCAATTTCACCAACACCTGCAACAGCAACAGCAGCAGCAGCAGCCACATTGCCTGATTATGAAAAACGCAAAGAGAATGAGGCACAGCAACAGCAGCAACAACAACTAAATCCTGCCGCTTCATTGGAGGCATTAGAGGTGCTAACTAAAACGCATCCGGACTTTATGTTTACACGGCCAAAGAAGGAACAAAGCGGACAAATTGCTGCCGCCGCAGCAACAACAGCAACGGCAACTGTTGCTGATGAGGCGGAAGAAGAGGAGGAGGAGGACTTGGGCTATTCCTTTTGCGAGGAGGAGTACATGGTCGATGATGACAATGAAAATGACAATGAAGTTGATGATGATGAGGAGGAGGTGACATCACACAATCTCACAGCACCGCCAACAACACCTGCCCACAGCAACAACAACAGCAACAATGCAGCAATTGCCAATGCAACTGCGGGTGCATTGAAGTACTTTATGACTCAGAGCTATCGCGAGGTGCACATTTAGAAAGCCACCAAATGTGGCAGACAGTTAGACAGGCCTAAACGACGCATACAAGGTATTTAGTATTTACGACTAGAGCAAACTAAAGATGTGGGAGAGGGAAAGGAATAAGTACATATTTGTAATTAGCATAATTCATAAAATTAACTAATTAAGCAGAGACTCGACAGATCGATCGACAGATCGACAGATGCTAAAATTAACTAAAATATACAATAGTTTCTAGGATATCACAAATTCACTCAAATGAAGGCAATAGCTGCACTATGAACAGGAAGATTGCCCAGATTCCAAATTTCAATCTGCATTATTCATATATCACATATTCATAAATATATTCTCGCATTATAGGCCTCCAGAGAAGCCCGAGATTCTCAACCCAAAATGAAGAAATCGAATATACAGAATGTGTGCAAAGGTCAAAGTTGAAACTTGATCGCCACATCTTGTTAGTGTATATAGTTAGCTTAAATTTAAACCTAATAAATTATTAATTAAATAACATTTAACTACACTTAACAATCCCAGCACAGCAAGCGATTCATTCAGAACTATTTATACATATATACGAACATATATTCATAGATATTATTATAAATAGTTAAGTATTATGGATTAAGACAACTCTGACTGTATGTGTGTTAAGTTTGAAGTAGTTTTGTGTAAATTACAAATTTAGATATGTGTATGTATTCGAGAGCTTGTGTGTAAACTCTCCTATTGTAAATAGAAAGCAATGCTTTTCATCTAATTTATAAATATTTATATTTAATTAAGAGCAAACAATGAAGCAAAACCAAACAGAAGCCAAGCAAACAACTTATTTGTATTTTTAACTATATTTATTTAATTTATTTATTATTGATTATATTTAAAAATTATATGAAAATACCAAAGCAAAGCAGAAACCAAGTCGAAATTCACTTTCAAAAACACACACTTCGCGATTAACCCAAAGACATCGTCATCCAACAAGCTAACACTAAAAAATTTTAAATTTAAAGTGTGTTCTAAATTACATAAATTGTTGATTTCTTATAGCATGTGTCCGATTTTGAGGATCCATACAAAGGCAGCAATACCTATATATTCTAAATTCATTTTGTATAACTTTCCAACTAAAATGCCAGCTAAATGTTTTATGTCACAAAACTAGAACAAGGTAAATCTATCGTGTTTTTTGATTTATTTATTTTAATAATTAAATGAATTTGTATTCCTGTTAATAATTTATTTCGACTGTCGTGCTGTCAATTTGAGATCAATTCGATCGATTCGATACTTGAAATCGCTCAATATGCTATTCTAGCACACACTTTTCTCTCGCTCTTATCTCTTATCAGCTCTAATCAGTTTAACATTTACGACAGGAGTTATAGATTATTAATGATGCATGAGTGCACCGCTTTCCTAACCGATATTCAATGGCATTACCTACATATGTATAAGAAAGTTTCTCAATTATTATTTAATTACTTTGCAATACTATTACCATAATACAGCCATTGAATGCCGCAAGTTTCGATGATGAATTCATCTATGCCGATCTCGAGAGTCAGCATTATGGGCCAATCAACTATAAAGCCGCCTCGCTCTACGCCCAGGTCAAAAAGAACAAGAAGACCGGCGCCTTGGAGGAGCTGAAGCAGTAATTGAGACACCTCGAGTCTTATATTAATACTTTTGCAGTGCATTTTGGTAAATGTTTTTAACATTATTATTTCTGTTTTTTCTTAAACACTTTTATTAAGTTGATACAGAGATTGAGCTTCTGTAAAAATAATAAAACATATTCTATGTAAAATTGTTTAAAGCAAAATGAATAACGAATTTCTTAACTTTATGTATGCAAATACAACAAATAACAAATGATAGTAATTGTTATACAAAATAAATTGAAAACTACAAAAAAAAGAATCATAAATAAATACCAAATATGTATAATATATTAAGAGTCACATGACAAATTAAAAAGCTAAACATTTTGACAGTCAATACGAGCCTTAACAGGGCATTAACTGGCCCATTAAGTGCTAAATGTATAAACAAAAAAACGAAAAAAGGAAAAACCAAATCAATAACATAATTTTTATCACTAAACAACAAATATTAGCAGGCATTGTACTTAGCTACATCAAGCGGATAGTTATTAATTAAACAAACAAATAAGAATCCAATTAAAAATTGAAAAGTAATTAACACAGCAACATGAAATCGAACAAATTAAATATGCAACAAAATATAAACTCTTTTTTTTTAGAATTAATTTAACGAAAACAGCAACAAAATTGCAAATATTTTTTGTATGTTTAAAATTCAACCGCAAAACTAACAAACAATTCCCAAAAGGACGCAAACTTTTACACACATATTAAAAAGTTAAATAAAAATGAAGCTAACTTCGGTAGACCGAAGATTTAATACCCATCATTAAATCTGTTATTCAATACAATTGGTTCCAATGTCCCTTTTGGAAATTCATTTATTTATTTATACCCCAAGGAAGGGTATTAAATAGTCTAAAATCTAATATAAAAAACCATGAATAACAACAGACAGCAAATTAACTGGTGGAGTGAAAAGAAGAAAAAAGATGTGGAAAATATTAACATTAATATTAATTTGCATTGTTTTCTATTTGTGTACAAAAAAAGAAGCAGATGTAGAAAAAACAACACTAACAATATAACTATATACAATACCAAATTATTGTATTAAGTATAAATAATTGATATTAACGAAACTAAAAAAAAGTTCATAAAAATGGAAAAACATGCAAGTCGAATCAATTTTGTTATGCAATTTATTGTAATTAATTATAAATATAATTTATTATTAATTATGTGAAAAAACCAACAAATTTCTATATATATACATATATTATTGTATAATTATACAAATAAATTATATAAATCAGCATTTACTTGCAAATGCCGGCAAACAAATAAAAATTAAAAGTAAAACTAAAGGAAAACAAAAATAGGATTGATGAACAACCAAAAAGTGGAATTAAATTGAAGGTAAACAACTTAGACTCAAGTACATATATATTTAAATCTAAATATATTTAAATAAATAAATATAATGAAGATGAAACCCAGTAAATATACGAAAGTAAAGTAAATTATGATGAAGAAAAACTAAATAAATAAATTGTAAAATAATAAATAAAAATTGTGTTTTCTTATAAATATTACGGAGGGAGGTGATCAATTTTATAAGGGATTTCAAAGGATAAAGAAGAAACTTAAAATTAATTAGTTTTAATTGCCGTTGGAGATGGAATCTCAAGCTAACCGGAAATTTACCGTGAGCACAGTTTCAGCATCGCCTCCGTGGAATTCGTATTGCTTGAAATCAAAAGCGCATTTTCGACCAATTTTTGCATATTAGTTGTCCCAATTCGAATACACATACACACACAGAGAGAAAGGTCCGTGCATCTGGCATGTGTAACTGCGTCTCGATTTTGTGTTCTCGCTCTCATTCCCGTGCCGTGTGTCATTTCCGTGCAACGTAACTGAATTCGGTTATTGCTTCCTGCGTCGTTGCAGCACTGTCATTTCCGTTGCTGCCAAACACACACACACACGCATACACACACACACACACTAGTGTCGAGGTCATTCGACAGCGATTTTGCTTCTATTAATTGACGCTTGAAATTTAGGTAAATTTTTCGGGGGAGGTTTGTGAAATTCATATTTGTTTTAACTACAAAAAATATTTTACACTATTGTCACACTTCCGTTTACGCACACACACTGCGCAAAAAACCGCATTCATTTCCGCAATTTCATTGAATTACATGTAATTTTTAATGCGCTTTTTCAATTGCAGGTCAGCTTGTTACTTGAGTGTGTGTGCGTGTGTGTGGTTTGGCTTTGTTTCTATTTAGAATTTGGTTGTCAATTGACCCCATTGCCAAAAAGTCCAAATACTATACGAGTATGTAGCATAATTACTTTCCATTTTTATATGATTCCAAAGAGTGCTCAATACACACTTAAGTTGTGGCAACCCTATTCCCCACTCATTAAGTGCTTATAGTCTACAACCCTAATGCTAGCCTTTGCCCAACAAATTTTCTAAACAATTACGTGCCTAGTGAGCTCATAAAAACTCAAATAGCAAAAAAAAAAAAGCGAGCAATGCTTGTTGTTGGTCAGGCAATTACTAATTGCCACACCGGGGCACACCGGCAACCCTACGCAACCCTACAGCAACTAATGGCCGAATTTCGCCTTTGCTGTGACCCCTAAAAAAAGGTACAGCAGGGGAACAGGAGGACAGGAGAACAACACCTGCAGAGTCTGGCGTTGAGTTGTAAAGGACTAACTTTTAGTCTCAACTTTTGTTGCTGGAGTCTGTGTGTGTGTGTGAGTTTGTGTATTTTCTAATGACATGTTGCAGTGGCAGGCAGGTAGCAGCTGCAACAAAAGCAACAGCAACAACAGCACCAACAACAACAACTACATATATAATTTTTAAAACAAGAAACAAAAGCCAATGGCAATGACTGCTCTTGTTTGTTGCCTGTCTGCTGTTAATGGCGCCGAAAAGTATGCAAAACAAACATTGGCCAACAAACAGACACACAAAAAGAGATAGATAGCGAGAGAGAGAGAGAGAGAGAGAAAGTCAGAGACAGACAGAATGAAACTCAGTTAGGTTGAGTTGAGTTGAGTTGAGTTGGCGTCGAGTACATGACATTTAATGGTGCCAACTGTTGTCGAACAATAAGCCTCCTTTTCCCCCATTCCCGTCCCTTGTTCCACTGTCAGTCTTTAGTTGGCCCACTCGGTCATTGTGTCAGATTGTCAGTTACTTTGTTCTGCCTGTCACACAAACACCAAACTGGCAACTCATTCATTCAGTTCTCTGGCCTGACCAAAATAAAAACTGTTTGCGCCCTGATAGGGACACAAAAAATTAATGCACTTTTAAATTAAAGTCGACTTCGATTACTCGTAGTTAGTGCAACTAACGCAGCCGCATTCAACGAGTCCTGCGATGTCCTTCACATCTGTTTGGCTTGTCAAGAAAACAACAAACCGCCTGCGCATAAACTTTACCAACTAAAACAAAAGCCAACTGTCTCCGGGCTATCAACTGTGGTGTTGGCCAGGTTACCTGGTTACCACCCAGGTGGTTGGTGTTTGTTAGTTGGTGGAGGGCCGAGAAGATGCCACCTCATCTGGGTCATCTGGCAGCAGCAGATGTTGTCTCTGGGCTACGAATAGTTCGCTGCCACTGACAATGGTTTATGCAAACCCATTTCTACTTCAAATTGCACTCGGCCAAACATTTAAATCTGTCGTAAGATCAGAAATTACTTGAACTTTAGGTGATGTGAGTAATTTCTTCAAAACTCTTTATCACATAAGTATACACAGTATACCCAGTTCATAACTACAACTCGAAAGTTATTTACTTAGGGATTGGCCTGCGTGCAAAACCATTGAGATCTCAGTCAGCAAGTAACATTGCGACAAGATTTAATACCTTTGCATACAGTGTTTTTTACTCTTACTATTCTATAATGCTTAAGTATTTAGTATGCTCTACACAAAAAGAGTCATCACAATAAACTTGAATAAAGAGCACATAATGTATTTTTGCACATCTCTTTTTATTTTGTAACGTAAATATGTTATATATCCAATACTTAAATTCATCGTAGTATTAAATATATTTATTATTGTTTATTTAATAGAATTTTGCTGGTAATGCGATTAAGTCAATTGTTTGAGTTGGCTTTAAGTTGCAGTAGCTTTGTTGTACAACGGTGCGTATGATTTGCATAGCTGTAACTGTTGCACGCTGTACGTGAGTTGCAGCAGGAATCAGCCTTGGGGCCATAATCAGCAACAGCAACAGCACGCACATAAATTATAAGCCATACACTGTGCTGCAACTACACTAGACAACACAACACACACAGCTGAAAGTAACGTAGCTGGGAAATGACATTGCTGTCGATTCATGAATGCCGAAATACAAACTCTCATAATTTCCATGTCAGTCTGCCTGATTGACGATGACGAAAAGGACGACGATGATGACGATGATGACTACGAGAATGGAAATGGATCGGAGCAGCAAAAGGCAGAGCTCCAGAGATGTCGTGGAACCTGCTACTTCCCACCCTCCCAGTGTTTGCGTATCTCATAAGCTAGAAGAGAATGAATTGGGACAGCCTAGAGTAGCATTTTTGGAAAGCAATGACACATTTTGATGGCACGACAATCACAATCACAATCATAGCAGCAACAGCAACAACAGCAACTGTTGCTGCTGCTGCTTTGCGGAAGCTGTCTCAGCATACAAAATGCCAAAGGTGAGCGAGAAATTGCGCTGGGATGACGAAAGGAGGAGAACGAGGAGAAAGGAGAATTGGAACGGATGCTAAAGCAAGGTGGAAATCAAAAAAAGCAACAAATGAACTTACTGCAACCTACCACACAGTTGCATGCAGTAATAGTTTTAAGTATTAAGTACAATTTTCAATTATCCATGTTGATTCTCAGCTGAAAACGATCTAATCAATTGTATGTTCAGTAAAATTATGTTAGGTAGAATACAACATATTTAGACCGGATAAAACTGATTAGTAATATTAAAGCTATGGCACATGGTATGATTTAATTGAGCTTAATTTATACTGAAAGCAACATTTTTTATTTACAAGTAAACGCGTTTAGTAGACTTGATCTTAATCAGCTGTCCGTGTCTGCAGAGTTACCTGTACGAGTTGCTGTCCCAGTCGTTGTCATTATTGTGAACTGATGTCCTCCATAAACATGGACGACTGTTGTTGCTACAATGAGTTGCACAATCAAAGTTCATTTGCAATGTTTGCGCATAGATTCGAAATGCCAAACGGTGCCCCAATCAGAGGCAGGAACAGAGGCGAGGCAGAGGCAGCTACTGCTGCAACTTTCTGAACTACTTGCAACGAGTTCCTGTCCTCGTGACGTTGACCAAAGTTTCTCTCCAAAAATTGAGCCAAGTTTCTGTGTGCTCGTCCTGCGACCTGACAAGGAATGCGGCTCTAGGATGGAAACGGCTCAGCTTCTCGTTTGTTGCGCTTTGTTCTTTCGTGTTGTGCAAACGCTGACAAGCTGATTGTCAGCTACACTGTGGAGAGAAGAGAGAGGGAAGAGAGGAGAGAGAGAGAGATGAGGGGATTGTCTGCAGCATGACTAAAGGGCTATAATTTTGATACGGCTTCCAAGTTGCCTTCGACTGATTGATTTGTGCTTGTTAATAGTTAATAATCATTTGAATAAATCTGGAATTCAACACCGAAAAGATTAATTGTTGAAAAAGAAAACGAAATAAATTAAAGAATGATTAGAAAAAGTAACAAAATAAAATATGAAATAAATATATATCAAATCAAAGATGAGAAACAAAAAGCGTTGAAAAAATGGTATTCTTAAATTTAATTCAATTGGTTCAATTACAGAAATTTAATATTGTTTTAATATTAACAAATGACGTTACACTCATTATGATAACTGGTCTTTGTAATGGTTAAATTAAATGTAAGTCATTTTAGATTGCTATTAAAATAAATAATATATTGTATTGAAATGATTTTCCATCTAAGGTCTGGACAATTGCATCTCACAACAATTTAATTGCCGTCAACTTGCTCGAATGTATTTTGCCTGAGTTATTTAAGCCAACTTTGGCCAGAGCTGTCTGAGGTTTGGCTTTGTCCCTGACAGGTAGAAAAAACTTTTGACACTTAATAAATTATACCCATGGGCTGAATGCTGAATGCTAAATGCCTGATCGTGGCAAGAGAGAATAGTGCCTGGCTAAACAAAGGAACCAGGCTCTAATTGGAAGATATCATGAGTGACATGTTGGCTAGAAGTTCCAATTTTATATTTATTTTTTTGAGCACTTGTCTATTGTTTGGGCTTTCTAACCTTTTTTTAAATTACGAGCAAACATTTGCACATTAAAAGCCGCTTGAGTGGAAGCCTTAATTAAACACTTGACTTCTGCAGCGGTTTCTCGTTGTGAAAAGGCGTTTGGCAACTATGGCAACTATTTTTCAATTCAGAAAGTACATTTCCCCCCCTGCAACACTGAAAGTTTTTCCGTGAGGTTGTGTGTGTGTGTGTGAGTGTGTGTGTGTTTGCTGAAAAGTCGAGCGAAAAACTACAAAACAGTTCAGATCCCAGATGATGAGAATAGGACGGCAGCTTTAGCTGCTGTTGTTGCTGTTGTTGCTGTTGCTGCTGTTGTTGCTGTTGCTACTGATGATGACGATGGCACTTAACGGCAACACATGACGCCGACGTCAATTCTTGCAGTCAGCGTCAACGTCAACGTCGACGCTTGAATTAAATTTTATTTTCATTTCAAGTTTCGTGTTATAGGCAAAGAGCCAACAGCCAAGGCAACTTTGTTAATTTATTTAAGCAACGTTCTCATAAGTGTATGTTGTATATGTTGTCTAGTGTAAGTGTGCGCATATGTGTGTGTGTGTGTGCACACATCTGACGGATGTTTCTGTCATTAAGCAAAACTTTCGTCAAAGCATAAAATTCTGCTGCCGCTTCACACAGAGAAAACGGCACTGAGCAGACAGCTGAAGAGAGAGGGAGAAAGAGAGAGAGAGAGAGATATGAGCAGGAGAAAGAGAGAGAGAGACATAAGTAAGGGGTGAGTGGAGGGTGCAGAATATATTTTTACTACTTATAAGCACTGCGCTTTGGCATTTTATGCTTTTGCCTTTTGCTGCATTAAAATGGAACGTGTTTTAATGCAGCAGCTGCCTCCTCGGTCCCCTCTCCACGCAGATCCTCTCAAGCTCTCACCAGGCCACAAAGCGGCAGAAACAGCCAAAGAAGACAAGCTTATAAATACTTATGAAGAGTTTAACAGAGACAGAGAAAAAGGGAAGAGAGTGATAGAAGGGAGTATGAAAAATGCATAAAAGTATTGCTAATACGGTTTGCGCTTTGTGAGAAGATTGTCAGGGATGCAATAGAGTGAGAGAGAGAGAGAGAGAGTGAGATAGAGAACGGAAGGGGGAGCTGTTTAACGAGCGCTGTCTTAAGGATAAGCGGAAAAACGTAATATGAAAGTTAGCTATAACGGCACAACAATTCTTAAAAGGACACTCAACTAGTTGGAAATAGATATTTCGTAAGACTTGACGGCCTCTGTCTATTTTTGACTCAAGATTGTTAGTAATTATAATAAATATACATATTTTTAATTCAAATATGATCAGAAAATGTGTTTCTAATTATTATTATTAAAATTGAATATAGAATTCAAAATAAAGCTAGATTTTTTAACTCTCAATGCACAATTCCATATAATATGTAGAACAAAAACACCAGTTAAATAAACAAGATAGCTAATTGAGAAGAAAATTGATTAAGTTGTGTATAAACAGATTTGGAATCTCCTGAAATAAATAAATAAATAGAGCATCCTCTCAATAATGAGAATTCTCTACTTATGTGTAGATAAGAACAATCGTTAAGTGTTGTTCTGTTTGGAAACTTACTTTGATAAATTTCAATATAATTAAATATTACTTGTTTGAGCTGCAAGTAATTTTGAGTGATTAAAAATTCCATTATCCAAGAAATGTAAACACAATCACAGAAATTCTTAGCAATTCCCAGTTGACTATGTGAAATGACAAAAAATGTTATTAAAAATTATTGAATTAAAACGAAACTCGATGTTGCCCTTCTCAAAGTCAGAAACACTGCAAAATTTCACAGAAAACTCGGTGACAAGTATTGAATTGGTAAATATACTCCAAACAATAAGAAAATTTGTAGGCATTTATTTTAGTTAATTGTGAAAATCAGAATGCGGCACAAGGTCAAATGGTCAAAGCAACAGTACTACAAATCTGAACAACGTGCCACAAAGAAGGCATCAAAAGTAAAAGCCTTTGTCACGGACAGCTTCCCCTGCCTCTTCCCCTGACTGTTTCTCCTCCCTCCCCAGGCAACACCCTCTCAAAACAAACCGCTTTACACTTGAGCAACATTTATTTTTCCGTTTCATTTCACGCGTTTCAGTTTCATTATGCCAGCTGTCAGCGGCAGCCGCTGCGTGTAACGGTTTCTGTTTCTGTTCCATTTTTCACACCATTCGCAATGCGACGCACGTACGCCACGCCCCCGTTGCCACAGCCGCCCCCATCCTGCTGGCCGCAGCGAACGGCAAATGTTTCCTTTATGGACAATTTCAAAGGCGACCTTTTCCCCCATTCAAATGATATGCGGCGCAGTTTTTCTGGCTCATTGAAAACCGCAAAAAAAAAAATTAATTTGAAAACCCGTCAATTAGGTTAGGGGAAAATGGCCAATAGCCGACTAGGCTGCTGCCTAGAAAACTGTTGCCTACTTTTGGGCATGAACTATTTTTCATTGATCCAATTAGTATCATTTCCACATCCCGAATTCTCTGACAGCCTGTCAATTGTCAAATGGCCCAATTTCTATTCCAACGTATTTTCTAGAATCTGATTTGTTTTCGTCACTCTCCCACGACGACGACGACGACGATGCTGCATAATTGATGGATTGTCTAGTGGGCTGACCCTCGATAAGGTCGGCTAGGACTCTGGGGTCACAACTAATAAATAATAAATCAACCACTTGACAGTCTTTGCCAAAAAGTTTGTCTCCTCATCGACTGCCTAAATGTCAATGGAAGCTGCGAAAAACATATTGAAATTTTAATGCGACTTTTTTGATTGATAAAACTCCAAAGTGGCAGTATATGGTGAAAAGTTAGAGCAATGAATTCTTTGGGGAAAATATGTGTTGAAATTCCTTGAAGAGTGGTCAGATCTATGGTTGTTCAGGTAAGAGAAATAAGCTCGAAGAGTTACTTGAAAAATTAACTATATATATATTTTATTTATATTACTTAACTGCGCATGTCTTCCGTAAGAATAATATTTTTAGTGATAAAAGAGGTATCTAAGATAATATGATTATGGCTTAGAGATAAAGAAATTGTCAAGCAACTAATAAAAAATTACAAATAAAAAATAAATAAAATAACTTATTTATTCGATTACTCAAAAATGTGGAGGATTAAGAAACTCATAAAGGTAGAAAATATAAAAGAAAATATAATGATAAAAGAGGTATCTAAGATAATATGATTATGGCTTAGAGATAAAGAAATTGTCAAGCAACTAATAAAAAATTACAAATAAAAAATAAATAAAATAACTTATTTATTCGATTACTCAGATATGTGGAGGATTAAGAACTCATAAGAGTAGAAAATATAAACGCACATTTTAAATTAAGTTTCTTACAATCGTCTTATCATATTTATAAATACAAACCACTTGCTTTGATTATGAACATTTTCAATTTGTTATTATTTCACTTAATTCCACAAAATATAAACCACATTTTGCTTATGCCTCAGTGAAAATATAGAATACCCAAAAGGACTAACTAAATCACACTTGAGCCTAGCAAAAATCTCTCACTCTCTGATTGCAAAATCAAATTCAATTATGTCCAGTGGCAGCAAGTGGCACTCAGCTCTTTTTATTTACAACAAAAACGATTTGCACAAAGTAAACCTCTTTTTGGAAACAATTCCCAAATACGAGTACAAACAGCATCGATTTAAATCCTCAGACTCAGTCTCAGCTTCTGCTGCTGCTTCTGCTTCATCCTCACACTAATTACAATTCTCAAATGCCCAAAAGGCGATTCCCTCGCAAAAAACAACAGCTGAAATCCAACAAAATTGAATAGGCATTTTCGTTGGACTTCACAAAAGCAAAAAGCGAAGAAAAAGAGGAAAAAAGTGAGGAAACGTGAGGAAAAGGTCAGCCAGTTGCTGTGGGTAAGGACACAATTTTCCGCTACACCTGCGCTGAATAAAGACCAAACCCATCCCATTCCATCCCATTCCAGATGCTTTCGCCTTTCTCTCTCTAAATGCCATGCTTAGCGCTGGGACCATGATCCTCACCTCTCACCCCTCAACCCTCCTATCCACCTATCGCATCTATGTCCAACATCATCGGCTTGTGCCGGACGAGAGTGCAGTTTAATTGACGGTCGGAAACGTTGCTCAAAGCTGGAAAACTCACTTCAAAGGATGCCGCGAAATGCAGCTGCAAAAAAAATTGGCCCATCCAACTACCATATGCCATTGTCTAGGCTTTGGGATTGGAACTTTGGCAGCACTGTTGAGTATTCACTTTACGGCAACTGAATAAAAAACTAAAACAAAGTTGGGAGTAAAAACTGCTGTTGACGAGTCTCAGAACCATTAAAAGTGCTGGAATTATGAAAGTCTCACAGTTTCAAATAGTTAAGAGATGTTTTATATACACTACAAGCAATTACATTTTTTCTTGTCATAAAAATCTGCTTAGAAGCTTTTTAAAGTCATTTAAAGCTGTATATATCTGAAGAGAGCCGCAGAAAATTTTCTGAATGAGTCTCAGGAACATTAAAACGGCTAGAAATGTGATATTTCCAGTTCTTTTTTTTAATATTTAAGATATTTATTGTATACACTACAAGCAATTAAATTTATCCTTACCATAAAAAGCTGCTTAAAAGCTCTTGAAAGTCGCTTTAGTCGCTTGCCGCAACAAATCTTATGAAAGATGTGAATTATTTTTTGTAGTACTTTTTCTGCTGATAATATTGAATTGCTTCAGCTTTGAAATTTCAAATTCAAGCACAAAGGGCAATGAAACCGTTTGAAATTTTAAGAGCTGCTAATAAAACCGAAGTCGCAGTCGCAGTCGCTGTTGAAGTCGCAGTCGCAGTCGAAGCCGCAGCTCGTCCTGCTCATCTGAGCAGCTAATAAAAATGCCAAATGCAGCATTTTTACTATGCACTATAAAATACCAGAAAATATCAGTGGCATCTCTCTGAGAGCGAGAGAGAGAGTGTGTTATAGTGAGAGAGAGGGAGAGGGACGGAGAATGTGGGGTAAGTTGAGGGACTTATAGACAGTAAGCTGCTCGCCATGAACGTGCGCATGTAAATCAATGTAATGGTCGCTTTTATGGTACGACCATAGAGTTTTCTTCGACATCCTCCCATCCCCTCCCCCTCTTCAATTTGACCCTCCTCCTACCCCATTAACCCCGCACTTGAGATTTTGTAATACAATGAGAAAAGCGCAGCGAGTTGCGGTGACAACAACTGAATGAAAACTGAATCATCCATATCATTATTTTGATGCAGAATCAGCTTTGTACAGGGTAGAAAGAGGGGAAGAGGGGGTATAAAGAGGGTAATGCACAGTTCGTTACGTGTTTGCGGTGATAAAGCGGCCAAGGGGATGGGATCAAGGGGGGAGGGATGCGGTTACAGTAACAGCCAATAAATCTCTAGCTAAATGCTCGAAAAAAACTTTACGGGCAAACCGTGAAAGACATTTCCCATTGGCCACACGAAGATACGAGTTGAACAGGAGAACAAGAAGAAGAAGGATTCGTAGCTCATTTTTATGGTTTAAATACTTTGCGCCAAACTTGAAATAATGCAACGTCTTCACCTCAACCCCATCGACGGAGCATAAAAATGTTCTCCGAAAGAATAAAAACTAACAAAAAAAACGAAACGAAAAAAGTAAAACATAAAACAAAAAGCAAAAAACGCGCCCAAAATCTGCAGGCAGCTTAAGTGGATTTTACGCCAAGCAGCGATTTCCCTGCCTCTGTCCCTGTCCCTGTCCTTTGCCCACCATCCTCCCCCCTTCCCCTCTAAAAGCGTGCAACACAAACCTAAAAAAAAAAATAAAAAACTTTTGTTCGTTTTGGGGGGGCTTGCACAGTAAATCCTTATAGATAAAGAGCGTTTTGCACTTGTCGAAAGCGCAAAGCGCCAAAAAGTATGCAGTAAAGTTTATGAAATTTCTATTACATTGTTTTTCACTTTCTCCACGGGACGGTAAATTCGTGAAATCAACTAAAACACAAGACGAGCAGCATATGCAAAGCGCCCAGCTGACAACTTGAGCTAGACCGAAGGGGTTTCCCCTGCCTCTGCCCCTGCCTCTGGCCCTGCCACACAGACATACATGACGTATACGCAATGTCTTAAAAATTGGCAAACTTAACTTTTGGGGCGCACTGTCAATTGTGTGCTGTGTTGCAAGAGAGCTTTGTACTTTCCAATAGGGCTGAGTGATGGGCCAAAAATAAAGGAAGCATGTGTATAACAAAAGTGAGTTGAGAAAATTCCCACTTCCGGCAACAACTGATGCAGCCACTTCGGAAACTCTTTTCATGACAGTGAAATGGATTTCAATTGGTTATATAAGATGGAAACTCGCTTGAAAGTGACTAAGCATACAATTGTCATCAACATTAATGCAATTTATGTATGTGTAAACACAGAATCCATTTTTCATATATTGTTTATAATATTTCTAAGCTGCTGATGCTATTTTCAGTTTCAATCATTAACCTTTTTTTTTTTTTTTTTTGATAAATACACAAGTTTATTTATGCACGCCGCATGCTACTTAAAGCACTTTCGTGGCAGGGCAAGATTTTACAAAAACAGATATTGTACAGGTCTGGCAGGGTTTTAGTGACTCTAAACGGAAGTGCTTGGCTCAGAGCTCAATTGATAGAGAAAAGGCGTAGCCTTTGACAGAGCTTAAAAACCTTAGCTGATGTCCTGCAGCAACCTGCCTGCAGGCGTCCGGCCGTAAATCCAGTTGTCTGAAATGTGCCTACGGGCAAGTCTTCTCCTTCCAAAAGGCCTTGCGAGATGCGAAGCAAGACAGTTGGAGTGGGCTAAGAGCCGCGCTCTGTACCCATCGGCGAACCTAGTGATGGTGGCACAAATTGGAGAAATTTTAAGATCCCGGTGAATCGTATAGTTCCTTACATAAAAAGGAGCATCAACAATGCGGCGCAGGATTTGACTCTGACACGACTAATCATTAACTCTAGAAATTTTTACACGCAATCAAAATAAAATAATAATTACTTTAAATGAAGAAATATTTTCAGCAATTTAAATTTTATAATATTTGATATAATTAAAAAAAGCAGGAATTAATTTGCTGAAAAATTCATAATTTTGTAATATTTATTTTTCAAATTGTTATAATTGATTAATTTTTCTAAATAGCCACTAACATTATTTTTATTTTACTAAACAATTTAGGCAAGATGTTTGATTAATTGGCGTCAGCCAACGTGGCGTATGCGTAACTTGTGCAACCGCAACAAAGTCGAGCTCTCTGCCTTGCAATAAAGTCAAGTTATTTTTCGTTGCCACCGCCAACTCCAACGTTACCGCATTTTCATCCACATTCAACGACAAAGTTGGCCAAAAAGGCAACTAAAAACTGCAAGAGAGATAGAAAGAGAGAAAGAGAGAGAGAGAGTGTAGCCTGTTATGCTGTTGTCTGCATCTTCATGATGCCAAGCTCATTCAGGCAACAAGGACAACTTGCCGTTTGGCTTTTCCAAATGAAATTTTGCGGCTTTTGGGCGGCAATTGGGCGTCGGTTGGGCGTCGAGGATTGTGCGAGGATTCGTTGCGGCTTTTCGCTTTGAATGTTGCGCATTTTTCGCACGGGGCGCTCAACAAAAGCCTCGAATTGCTGTGGATCTGACGAGGCTGACTCTGTGAGGCAGCTACAGGACGGCAGCTACCCGGACAATAACAACAAAACATTGGCTACTCTGTGCCAATTTATGCGCTCAAATTGCCCCCTCTGCGCCAACTTGGCCAACACTGTGTGCGACTTTAAGGCCTGTCCAACTCAGAGGCGTGAATTTATTGTCAACACTTGCCGCCCAGATAATTAGTGTGAAAATGAAAAGTAAGTAGTTTTCATAATGGCCTCCAAGAGGCCTGAGCAAAAGCCGCCCATCAGCTGTAAAAACCAGCACTTGAGTTCTCTGTAATGAAATGGAGGTTAAAGTGCTTGCTTTGTTTCATTGTCGGCAGAAATATAATCATTATACCGACCACTTATATGGATAGTAGTTAAGATTAAACAGAACTATGACGATTGCTAGATTTAATGAAGAAAATGGGATATTTATTTAAACATTGCACTATGGTCCAGATGTCGTTTTTTTTGGCATAAAGTCTAATTGTAAAGCTAGAGATTTGAAACTTTGACTGAACCTTTGTTGGACTAATTTAGAATTTTAAATTTTTTTTTTCTTGATTTGGACCACGCCTTCATTTTCCCTCCCCATCCGACTATGAGAAATATGTGTAAAATATTTTTATAAAATCTTAATGAATAGATGGGGACTTGAAATTTGGCATAAATCTTAGTTAGGCTGATGTCGAACTTATAATTTTTTTTGTTTTTTAGTTGGACCTTGTCTTAACCCCCCCTCTTTTTTCCTACTCATTGAAAAAGTTAAATTTTTTTATAAACTTTTTTTTTTGTCTATTACCTTTATTATCTTGGATTCCACAGTGTTTTTATTAATTTTGGTGTATATCCAATCCGATACACATTGCATTTTTCAATTGTTGCTGCGCCATATTTCGATAAGTTCGCTGTGACTAAACTCAAACGTGCCTATTATATTACAAAAATGAGAGAAAAGGGGGACGAACGGGGATGAGTTTTTGGTTTGTGGCTAAAGACAACACTCACAAGTACAATCTGGACCAATTAGTTGCTTTCAGCATGGAACAGCTTATTAGTTATATTCCACGAAACACGGAGAACGCATGTTAGTTTTCTAAAAAAATACACATAAATTGGACATTACACAACACTAAATCGCTAGAACTACACATCAAATAACAATATACATTAAATAGTGCATACCTTGAAGATTACTTTCCATAATTTAGTTGAATTTTCTGGACCAATTTAACGCGTAGGGCACAACAGAAAGCAAGTAAATATTTTGGCGCAAATTTCTATTCGGAAATCAGCTGATCGCTAGCTCACTTTTAATAGCTCTCAAAAAGCTTTGGCGGCGCTTTTAAAGCTTTTAATTAAAATTTTTATAATGTATGATGAATTTACTTTAAGATTAAAATAAGAAAACAACGATATATTAACATCGAAAAGTCGCACCAAAAAAACGACATCTGGACCATAGTGCATTGTAAAGCAAAGGGAGGGAAACATTTTAGATTTTTAGATACTTTTTAGATTTGACTTTGTTGCTTTTCACTTGACAAATTCGAGTTTAAATTTCAAATTCTCATTGTTAAATTATGTATATTTAAATATTTTTAATTTATTTGACAACAAAAAATTTGTAAGTTTATTTGGCCACTATTAATTTGTAAACTTCTTACACGGTTTTTAAATAATTAAATCGTTTGAGGAATTATTAGTAATTTAAATACGTTTTAATATTTAAATAAGACATATTTTTATTTAATAAGGAAATATTGGAATTTTTTTTTAATTTAAGTGTATAAATAATTAAATTTAAAAAAATAAAAAAATTAATAAAAGTTTGACTCAATGAAATAAATGCAATTATTTTGGGTTTACATTTTAAATATGCCTCTAGTTGTCTCCATCTCCTGTCTAGAAGTTTCATTCGGCCTGAAGTGCTTCGGACCAAATATGTTGATGGCATCTAAATAACTGAGCAACTGTTGTGCATCCCTAGCAGGAAGGCAGCATAATAAAAGAAGAAAAGAGGGAGAAGAACGAGAATGTAAATGGAGAAGAAAAGAGGGAGAAGCACGAGAATGTAAATGGAGAATAACTCCATCGCGAATTCGTATATGAAATAAAACTAAGAACCTATAAAACCGCACAGCTCCCGCGATGGTCATGCAAATAAAAGAGAGACTGGGAGTGGCAGACTGGAGGGGACTGGAGGCGACTGAAGGGAGTGTCCTTCGGGCCAAGTGACAGTGGTGAACGACAAGGCGACCCTTGACTGTGAGTGTGACAGAGAGTGTGTGCGAGAGAGAGCGAAGATGACAGCTCAGCTGACAAGACGGGAAGGGAAGCGATGAATTCACATTGTTTATTTAAAAACTACTCTATTATGGGAGATGGCCACTAAGGGATGAGAGGAGGAGGCAAATGGGAAGCGGCTTTCAGCTTTATAAAAATGCAATTTCAGAGCGGACAACAGTCAGCAGCAGCAACAACAAGAAGGACAACAATAACTGCAACAACAACAAGTTCAACACTGCTAAGAACAACACGTTGTACTCATCCCAAAAGTGCAAGTACTCGTACTCATACTCGTACTCGTTCTTGTACTCAGTCTCGTACTCGTGCTCGCTGCATACACAAAAGTATAATCGCACTATAAATCCCTCGCGTCGAAACCAAAAACTTTACATTTGCTTTTCGGCAAGGCGACAAAGAAGAAGACAAAAGAAAGAGACAAAGATCAGGACGACGAAGATTAAATACTCTGTTAAACAATAAAATAATATCACATATTTGTATCTGTGCCTTTAAAGTAATTTTGCTCTCTCGTTGTATGTTTTTTATTGGCGCTCTAAACGGTATTTGTATTCCTATCTCAACATAATCTTATTTATCTTTTTCTGTCTATTGTTTTACCAATACCTATCTCACAAACTATCTTTTATAATCGGAGATAGGCTATTAACCTTCTTGTAGACTATTCAAGTACGATATTCAGACTAACTCTATTTCGCCATCTCGATCAGAACATATTGAACTATCGCTTATGTTAAATACAATTGGTAATGTTAAATAAAGTTATGGATATATGTATTTACAATTGTTCTTACTTTACTAATTAATTACTAACATTGCATACTCCTATCTTATGTACTACTACATTCTTTTATATTTTAATTGATATTATATTTTCCTCTCTGTCTATCTTTTTCCTTAACTCCGCTTTTGTATCTCTTCCCATATGTCTATTTTCATTCTATCTCCAATTTATTCAGCTTAAATATATTTTGAGATTGTAGTTGTAACAAAATGCACCACATAGCTGATATACCCCGTGCAGCAAATACCATAAAGAAATAACCGAAATTACATGCAAGGGGAGACCAAGAGACAGTCTGCCAGTCGACAGGATCCGCTGTGCATTGTCCTTGCCCAGCTGCATTGATAGCGGGGCCATTTTCATAGTTAAAGAGATAGAGATAGGGAAAGAGAAAGAGAGGGACAGAGAGACCAAGCCGGGTGGGTGAAGAGATTGTGCTTCTCTCTCTTTCTTGCTCTCTGTGTCCGTGTTGGGGCATAATGTTGATGATGAAAACGTGCGCATTGTTTTCAGATTTTCGGAATTTTAATTAAATTTGCATTGTTTCTAGTGGCACTTGACGATGCCACGACGAGGCACGAGGCACAAAGCACGACGCATCCGTGTCGCGCACATGGACTCGAAAAAAACAAAAACAAAAAAAAGAAGACTGCTCGGATTTAAATAAGTTTCATATTCCTTTGTTTGACTCAAAGGTAGTGGGCGTGGCTGGACTTTAAATTAGCCACTACTTGTGGGAGTCCTTCAAAGGACGAGCAAAGCCCTAACGAGCATGTAATATGTAGCAAAATGTATATTTAAATTGATAATTACAGAGAAAAGAAAATGAAAATGTAATACATTTAAGTAAATAGCTTAAGCAAAACTCATATAGTTAGATTAAAGTCAAAGCTGATTACGTCAAATGAACAACCGGAAACCAGACGAAAGGAAGAGCAAACACTTCCTAAAAAAATATAAGTATACTTATCATTTTACAGCCAAATTATTAAATGTGACACTTCAGAGGCAAAGAGAGAGACAGCAGGAAAGTTGTGCCAAATGCGAAATGTTGGCACTGTCAACGGCTCATAAAAAATGCTAAACAAGTCAACAACATGCGCCTTAGCCAGCTGTCAATAAATATGAAACTCCATAAGCCAAAAACGGAAAAGAACACCCACTCAAGAGGAAAGAGGAAAGGAAAGGCAACAACAGAAAAAATATCAATCATAATAAAAAATACATAAACAAAGCAAAGTCGACAGCAGTCGGGCACATAAGCAAATGTAAATTTCTGCATGTTGTATTTCCGCCTGTGCCCCCAGTGTGACCCCCTTGTGAACCCAGGACACCCCTCAACCCACACGAAGTGTAAATAAACAAAGCAAATGTGACAGTTGCGTCTCGGAGTCTGAGCCGATGGAGAATTGAGGCCACTACGAGATCCCTGACGACATCAAATAAATGTTGTCATCTTAGCCAAACTGAATGAAGACTTAAAGTAGACTGCCAATTGTCGGCTTTTAGCCAATATGAAAGCTCTTTTATGCCACCATTTTTCAGCTAAGTGTGTGCGCAATTTAAGGGTTTGAATTAAGCCCAAATTATATGGCGGGCAATTGAAGAGCGACAAGGAGACGGGCTGAATTGAGAGTTAATAAAGTTAAAATCAAAATTAATTGTATTCAAATTGGTCTAAGCCAGATGCCACTTAAGGTCAGTTCCTCTTGGTATTTTCGTTAATTATTTGTGTGTGGAATTTGGAATATTCAAGTGAATACAACGAGTCCTTAGAAGACCGCTGACTGTTTTTGATTTATAATCGTTCTCATGTGAGAACTCACACCATAAACTACATACATACATATTTCATGTTTTTGTTTCCTCTGACCATTTATAATGAAACAGCAGCCAACAGAAATACACACACGCACACACACACACATGCAATCGGACAGCCAAGTGCCTTTTTAATTAACTGAAAAAGGCTTCACAGTCAGTCGGGAGTAATACAGGGCCTGCCCACACTGAGAGTATGACTTTGTAGAGTTAATTTTTGCATGTGCAACTCCTTTTTTCACTCTTCACATATGTATATTTTTTTTTTCACTTTCTTGCTTTTGTTTTCTGTGTTTAATAACCAGCAACAACATCAAGTCGACGACCAAAGCCGACGCAGAAGCCGCGCCCACCACAGACAGCACTAATTAATTATGCACTCATGATACTCTCCCTCTTTGACTCTTTCTCTCTCTCTCCTGCTCTTCGCCATTTTCACTTTATTTTTAATCTGTTTTTTATTTTATTTTCACTCCTAGGTTACATTAACTATCTGAGCGTATTTGCAAAGACCTAGAAAATATTTCAAAATTTAATTCAGACGCAAATAAAGCTTTCCGTGAGCTGGTCAATAAACTTCTCCTCAAATGATTGAACCGCATTTAATAATCGGATTATGGAACGCACGAGGCTTAGTCAAAAACACTGAAGAACTTCGACTTTTTCTTAGTGCTAATAAAATAGACGTAATGCTAATAACCGAAACCCACATGCGTTCTGGCCTAAGAGCCTACCTACCCGGATATGACCAGTATTATGCCAATCACCCTACTGATACTGCAAAAGATGGTGCAGCTGTTATCATTCGTTCCAGTATTGCCCACTTTCAAGTTATACCAGTTTCAACCTTGAGTATGCAAGTTGCTTGTGTGAGTGTGCTGACCAATAATGGATACATCAGAATCTCATCCATATATTTACCTCCCAATGAGCCCTGGAGTAAATCTGATTTTGAGCAGTTACTTGCATCCTTAGGCAACAGATCCATTGCAGGAGGGGATTTTAATGCAAAGCATCCATGGTGGGGCAACATAAGATCGTGCACTCGAGGCAAACGTCTGCAAGAGGCTATTACCAGCTGTGGATGTCAGATTCTTGCGACGGGAGAGCCAACTTTTTACTCCTACAACACTCGGCTAACACCTTCAGCTTTAGACTTCTTTATTGTCAATGGGATTACATTAAACAGGCTTACGGCCGAAATGAGATATGAGCTCTCCTCGGATCATCTGCCAGTTGTTGCAACACTACATCACGAGCCGCAGATTAAACCCAAGAGACAGTTTATTCTCCCACATGGCTCTTGTGTTGAAAAGTTCCAAGCTGTACTAGATAGAAGAATAAATCTAAACACACAGATAAACAGCACAGAAGAAATAGAAGAAGCAATTTCAATCTTTATAAATGATATAAAAGTGGCTGCATCCTCTGCTTCCCGGCCAAGACAATTCTCTCAACGCCAAAGTGTTCTATTGCCCCCAAGCGCAATTGCACTCTTACGTCTTAAAAGAAGAGTAAGAAAAGAGTATGTGAGAACGGGTGACATTCGAGTCCATCAAATATACGTGAGACTGGCCAATCGACTCAAAAAAGTTCTCGCAAAAGCTAAACAGAGCCAAATTAATGACTTATTGGAAAGCGCTGGCCCGGATGCATCCTCCAAATATACACTCTGGAAGCTGACAAGCCGTTTCAAGAGAGTCGTCGTCCCAAAGTCGCCAATTAAACATCCTGCAGGCGGATGGTGCTACTCCAATGAAGAAAAAGTTGAAATATTTGCAGAGAGCTTGGAGGAGAAGGGCTGTCGAGCTAACACTTCAGATGCCGTTCCAGATGTGCCTGCCAACCTGTCCGGTGACATTTCAAGAAGTGTCGGAGCTTATTAAGAAGCTTAAAGTCAAAAAAGCCCCTGGAGAAGACATTCTGGACAACAGAACTTTAAAGCTACTGCCGAAGAAAGCTATCCTTTTCATAGTGCTGTTGCTGAACAGAATATTAACACTGGGCCACTTTCCCAACTGCTGGAAGACTGCGCTTATCACCATGGTCCCAAAACCAGAAAAGCAGCACGATGAGGTGGACGGATACAGGCCAATTAGTCTCCTCTCGGCATTGGGGAAGATGACTGAAAGAGTAATCTTGACTAGGATCTTGCGACTCGAAGCAGTAAAGAATAGAATCCCGAAGTGGCAGTTCGGTTTCAGGCAAAATCACGGTACTCCGGAGCAACTGCATCGTGTAGTTAACTTCGCTCTAAATGCCATGGAGGAGAAAAAGTATGCAGTCGCTGTATTTATGGACATCAAACAGGCATTTGACAGGGTGTGGCATGAAGGACTTCTTTTCAAGCTGAAGAGCATCCTGTCCCCGCAGCTATTCCAACTAATTCGTAGCTTCTTAAAGGACAGAAGCTTTAGAGTTGTCGTCGATGGAGTGAAGTCGTCGATTCGTCCAATTGGTGCAGGCGTCCCACAAGGTAGTGTACTTGGTCCCACGCTCTACTCGCTTTACACAGCTGATATGCCATCAGCTAGAGCCATAGCTGGAATAGATGAGGATGACGTCCTGTTAGCAACATACGCCGATGATACTGCTGTACTAACGAGAAGCCCGAGCATTTTCATAGCTACGCAAGCCCTCCAAAGATACGTGTGCAGCTTCGAAAATTGGGCTCAAAAATGGAACATAGGCATCAATGAAGGCAAATGTGCCAACGTTACATATACTACGAGGACACAGACATGCATGGGTATCACGATGGCGGGCTCTACACTTACACACAAAGACTCACACAAGTACCTTGGCGTCATTCTGGACAGAGAGCTGAAGTTCAAAGAGCACACATCTATGGTTAGACGGTCCATAATGGCGAAAGCTAAAAAGATGGCATGGTTGCTCTCTTCCCGCAATAAGCTGTCTCTCGCAAACAAATTGGCAATATATAAAAGCATCTTATGCCCGATTTGGAAATATGCTCTACAAATATATGGCATAGCAGCGAAAAGCCACATTAATAAATTAAGGGTGGCCCAAGCGAAGATTCTTCGGCGAATTACTGGTGTCCCTTGGTACATCCGGAATAGGGACATCGAAAGGGACCTAAAAATTCCCATGATTGGCGATGTACTTCAAAGACTATCTGGAAACTACGTGCTACGCCTTGGTGGACATCCAAATGCTCTGGCCAATCGACTTACAATCAAGGCGAGAAAAAGAAGGCTAAAAAGGTGCCACCCACTTGATCTCCCAACTAGGATATTTTTGTAAATAGATAACTGTATATAGTGTATATAATTTTAATGTAATTTTTAGTTTTAAGTTCCCATTTAACGTCCATGTGACCTAAACTGTTTCACAAATTTAAAACTAGACTAAGTTGCCCCTTAGGTAACAGCAAGCTTGTTTAATAAAAATACTAATTTTTTACCAAAAAAAAAAAAAAAAAAAAAAATTTAATTCATCCCTAAAAGTATACTATGGAATTATTTACGATGCTCTGATTTGAAAATTACAATTATTTCATACATTAGATATGTATATGCACATGTCCATTTTAAAAGTCGATTAATAGAAAGCGTATACTTTAGTCATTTTGTAAAACTTTTTATAATTATATTAAGAATTAAATATACAAGAAAAAATATTTCTAAAGCTTCTTCTTACAAGCTTCACATCAAAAATATATTAAATAAAAGTATTAAAACTTCGTTTTGGTGTTGAAATTATCAGAGTAGCTGTTGTGTGTTTTTCGTGTTTAATTTGCCTTCAAGTGGCTGCCACGTGTCCACTTGGAGCATAAAGAGAAAATTTTACTATATTTTTTGAATAAAAAATAATCGTAGCAAAACGTTTTCGGAGTTGCAACTGCAGCTGGTAATGGAATATGATGGTGCCTTTTACTCCCTTGGCAAGCACAAGCTGACAGAGTGCAATGCAAGAATAGGAAGGGAGAAAGTAAGGGGAATGAAGATGAGGCGCAGCCATACTGGCAAGACTGTTTAGTCTTTGTCTTTGTCTTTTGTCTAACGCTTTTGTTTTGCAGTGCTCTTGGCTATACCCTGTACTCAACAGGCTGTAAGCTAGGGAATATAAGACTGCAACAATTTTGCTTCACAAACATATTTTACTCAAAAGAAACCACTCTGAGATGTAGGAGTTCTGTTCAGGGTATTTCTTTGTCTAACACACTCTATATGATTGCAATTCTAACTTGTTTTTACTTGTTTATCAGTGTCCCCATATGCAAAACGGAATGTGCAAAAATTCGCATTCGTTTTTCGACTTAATGCCGCTCTGAATGCATATGAAATTGAATATTTTTATACTTATTTCAATGCCATAAACGTCCACATTCACAATTCTCACTCGCACTAACATTTGCTGCATACTTTAAGGCGCCTTCTCCATTTATTCACAAATGGCTTTGGCTTTGACTTCAGCTCTGAGTTGGACTGACATTCTGCAACCATTTTCTATTCGCATGGAAAATTTGCTGTGATAGTAAAATGTTTATTGTTATCTCCGAGTGTCAGCCTACGTGACATTTTCAATCATTGTTAGTGAAATCGTACAAAAAAATAAAAGAAGATTGGAGAAAGCATACTGACAGCATGTCTGAAAAAAATTGAAAGCGAAGCACAAGATCTGCTGCAAGTGTTGTGTCTAGCATAAGAAATGGAGAACGAAGAAAAACCTCTGGGATAAACAGGATTAAAAGTCTGTTAAACGGACGAGTTTGACAGCCAAAGTCGAGAATAAACTGGTAACTAGATAATTAATAGATACTTTCAAGGTTCGGTATTATACATATATTAATGGCTTCATTGCACATTGAAAAAAAATGGATTAAAATTTGACAACTAACTATTTTTTTTTTAATAAAATATCAAAGTAAAAGGAATAGCATACTATAAATACAAAAACTTTTCTAAAAAAGATTTAAATGCAGTATAATATAAAATAAAAACGGGTCCAATTCTCTATTTCGTGCTCTTTTAGCAGCGGTAAGTAGCGGATTTAACGACTGAAAAACGATTTTCATTTTCCCAAAAAAAATTAAATGAAAAGTAAAACACCAACAGATGGCGCTGCGTGGCAAATGCCGCGAAGGATGCAACAGAAGAAAGGAAAAACGTTTAAACGAAAGCTGCCACATACAAAAGATATCCTAGTGTGCAGATGTCTAACTGCATTATTAATCGAGCAGGCGCCATTTTAATAACAAGCAGCTGGCAAGCAGTGCGATTTTGCATGAGTATGTGATGGTTGTGTGTGTGCGTGTGTGTGTATGTGGCTTGTTGCATACTTTCAGGCGAAAGCACTTAAAATTTTCTTATAGCCCGCTTGATGGCTGCCATTGCACAATGCAGTCATTTTCAGCTGCTGAAAATTAGACAGGAAATTATTTGTCTGAACGCACGATGCCTGGAAAACTCAACCAACAGACGAAAAGACGCAAGGCCAGATGAACAGAGAGACAGGCGGATGAACGGAGGCAAAAGTTGATTTATTATGTTGACGCTGTGAAATGGAGTGTAAGGATTTTGTTGTCTACTTGCATGCGTTTCATTTGTTTGCCATCTTAAAATGCATTCTGTTGCATTCTTCCCCTCAAATCTCCCTGCGATCGCATCCTTTGTTGACTGAAATGATTTTTGCACAATTTATTTTCATACGCTGCACAAAATGCAAAAGCCCAAAGCTTTGGCCCAAAACAATACGAAAAATGTTTGCAGCAAATTAAGTGTTGCATACTTTGAGGGCATTTTTAATTGATTTTTGACTCGGAAATCATAACAAATTTCAAATGAATGCACAATTTGAACTCATCACTTGTGTTGTGTTGTGTTGTGTTGATTGTCAAAAGCCAACTAACTAATCAAGTGCAAAAAAGGAACTTGCAAAATATTCTATTTAAATGAAGTACATTTATTTATTTATTGTTGAGCTTGTTATGTTTGCAGAATTTCCATTTCGATTGTTTCTTCCAAGTGTTAATTTAGTGTAAATTGTTAAGCAATATAAGATATTTAATATCTAAGTTTCGTTGTGATATTTGAGAAGTTTAGCATTTTCATCAATGTCATATAAATTATGTTCAGTTGCGTTTCATCTAAAATATTAATTGAGGCAACTTGATCAAGGGTAAAGGACAAAAGACATATGGTATTGGAATGGGCCAGATATTGGGGCCGACAGGCGATAGAGGATGCCACATATTATGGTTTCTGTTTCTGCTTGGGAAAGCATAAATCTTGTGCACAAATACAATTGATTCGCTTTATTAGTGTTCGCTGAAAGCAACAACAACAACAACAACAACAATGAGCGCTTCATTTATGAACCAAAAACTTGAAGAGAATTCCAAAAAAAAAAAAAAAACAAATCAAACTCAAGAAGGCTGATGATAAAATTCCTTGGACTGTTAATCTCTTAGAAGCTTCTTGTTCCTGTTTATTTGCCGCACAATTTCACACATGTGTGGATATCTTTCTTCTCTCTCTAGCACATAGTCTCTCTGTCTGTTTTTATGTGTTCAGCTCATTTCAGTTTGCGTGAAGTGATTTACGAGTAATTCGCCATTTAACCTGTGGCTAAATTTGTAATTAGTCAAGTTTTCGTGGCGCATGCATAAAATTTTCCTTTGCCGGGCTTAGAGAATTTTGCCGACTGTGTGTGTGTGTGTGCTTAAGTCTATTAATAATAAGCTGAGTGTGAAAGTGTGTGTGTGTGTGGCATTTATTATATAATACAAGTGTATATACAACATAGCCTTGGCTTACTGACTCCCAGCTGCCGAGACATGGACAATGAGTTTGACAAAAGGCAATTTCATTCACTTGATGGCTGCCAAATGCCTCTGTACGTCTATGAACCGCAAATTAATTCGGATGCCCTTTCCTGGAACGGGAAATAAAAGTGTTTAATGTGCATAAAACATTTTCAAATTAGTTGCGAAACTTATAGCATAATGACTCACATTCTTAGTTAGAAGTATCTCATTTCCAAGTAGATAGTTGCATTAATTGATCAATTTAATTATAAACATTTGCAATTGCGGAATAGACTTTCATAATTGAACTTGCAATATTAATTTGAGCTTTTACTTTTTTTAATTATTTTAAGTCAAGTCAGCTCACACGGGATATAATTTAAAAGAAAAACTTAAAAAAAAAATAAAGAAATATTATCAATATATAGAAAATAAAATATAACTATTTAAACTTATTTATTTCAGATTGATCCAAAAATTATGTACACAAAAATCACAATATTATATGTTTATCCAGAAATTTATATCTATGAGATCGGCATAAGAATAAATAATTATAATAATTCAATAAATATTCACCTTTGGTCTTTGAATCTAATATTTAGCTTTAACTATGAAAAGGATTTGATTAGGTCTATGACAATATGCGAGTAGACTGTTAGTTTTCCATTTAAGCTACACACTCTACTTATAAGTAAATTTACTAGAATTCGTAGTCTAAAGCCGGACTCGAAACATTCCACAGTCGACGAGGGGCACTCTGTAATAAAGCAATCAGCCGAAAAATTAAAAAACCCATACAAAAGATGACAACACACTAACACACACACATACACACACATTCAAAGAGTATAAAAAACTTGCTTGCTTTGCATTTTTTGTTTGCAATCCATGGGATAACAGGGTTTGGGTTAGGTCTGGGTTAGGTTTTCGGTTTTGGGTTTTGGGGCATTAGGCAGGACTCGAACTTGCTGCTCAAACATCACATGAATTGCTAAAAAAGGGATGACCTTTCAGCACAACGTTGCAACTTTGCCTGCAATTTGCCATTCACCACCTTATCCACCTTTCCCTCCAAAATATCCGACGCTTTGTTTACAAAATGTCGGCGCATTTTTCTATTTGACGCTCGCCGTTCGAGTAAAGTGCCAAAAAACAACAGCTGAGGGCAAGTGGAAACGGTGGAAAAGCAGTGTAAAAGCAGTGGAAAGCAGCGGAAAGTTAAGGGAAAGGGGTTCCACATTCAATCAACATTCTGCAGAGGAGAAACAGAAACAGACGCTGCAGCTCTGGATCTGTAAACTCGTTTAGGGTTTTACTAGACAGACCAAAACAAAACGTTACCAGCTCATTTTTTTCTCTTTTTTTAAGGGTAGGAATGAGGCAGGAGCACATGTGTCTGTCGACAATCGCATGGCTGCTTTTATAATTCCTTTGTACAATATTTGTTTGGCAATGAATGTAATTGATGTTCACAGCTAGAAACAGAGACAGCGAAGGGCAAAGGGCAAAGGGCAACGTGCACAAAGGGGGGATAAACACAGGTTGCGGGAGCGGACAAGGGAAAAGTCGAGAGCGTGCGAAACTTCAATCAATTTGATTTTATTGAACGTCGATGGAGCAACAAAAGGTGTTGACCTGGCATTTGTGGTTGCCATGCAATAAAACGAGATTCCAAATTGGATATATCTCCTGCCCCTATTGTTATTATTGGCCTTAAACTGTGCTCAGATGCACTTCGAATTCCCTATGATTCCATAATAACCACATTCGATCTAAGTACTAGAGTTTTTCAAATAAGATACAATAATGATATTTGAATTTTATGTAAACAGTTCCCATATATATTTTCAGTTGAACACACATTTCAAATATAAACACAAAACACTTTAATTACCAAACTCTTACAGACGCTGTGAAAATGAGTTTCTTAGACGATGAATTTGAATACTTTATACCAAACGTATGTTGTGCGAGTAATTTTAAGCAATATTGACTCCAAAACTTCAACACTCTCGACTCCGCAGATGACCTGCCTCAGTCTGTTGAATCTGCCGTATCATTCACGTTGCATGATGGTCAGAAAAGTGCCGGACTGTCAAGCGTTAGTTAATAACATCAATTACTTCGAGGTCCTTTGCTGCACCATGAATATTCTGTCACCGGAAACGGAAATCTGTGTTATGATGCTCTTCATCTTCTTTGTGATCGTCTACGTACTGATCACGGGCATTATCGTGAGTACATAGTGAGTACAATTGGCCTTTGATTGGGACAACTCAACAATTTGTATTTTATTTAATTGTTATACCCGTTAGTTAAAAAAAAAGTAAAAGGGTATATTCTATTTGTTGCATTGTATGTAACAGGGAGAAGAAAGCATATCCGGCCCTATAAAGTATATATATATATATATATTATTGATCAGCATTGACAGCCGAGACGATTGAGCCATGTCCGTCTGTCCGTTCGTCCGTCTATGTGAGGGCCTAGATCTCAGAGACCATAAGAGCTAGAGCAGCTAAATCTGGCACACAGACTTCTATAAGCCCCACGCAGATCAAGTTTGTTTAAAATTTTTGCCACGCCTTTTTCTGCCTTCGTAAATCGCGAAAAGCCACCACACTCACAGTTTTCAATATATTATTAAATTTTTTTTTATCATTTAACGTTAACTGCTATTAATACCTGTCTTCCTACAAAATCGTAACAAGATCGGACAAATAGAAGGGTGGTAATGGCCGATTTAAGTTTTTAAGCAATGTAAGTGCCTAAGAGTATGCAATGAAAAATATTTTATGTATATTCAAATAAATAACGGGTATCCTATGGTCGGGAGCTCGACTATAGCCTTCCCCGCATGTTTTTAATTATTTTTATATATTATTATCAATAAGTTATATAAATTAATTTTATTTTACTTAATTATATTTTTAAATTATAATAAATCTTAAAACATTCCTCTTTCAGTCTGTCGCCAGTTATGAAGATTCTGTCTGTCAAGATGCACATGAATGAATACTTCGCTGGAATCACACTGTTGGCTTTTGCCAACTCCTTTCCGGATCTGATATCGAACCTGATGCCAATTCGGGCCCAGGGAGCTCTCTTCACGCGAACCATTAGCAATGCCTTGGTGATAATTCTCATGTGTGGTGGCATGGTCTGTTATTTAAAACCCTTCAAGATGGATGGCCATTGCACCGTGAGGGATTTGCTCTTCCTTCTGCTGGCCGTGGAGGTGATGAGTTTCATGGTGTCCCACGAGGGCAAAGTCACCGAGACCGATAGCCTGAGTAGCTTTATTATATATATTCTGTTTATTTTGAATCATATTAGGTATCCTTTACAGTACTGCTTTTGTTCTACGTGATCTACATAATCATTCAATTAAGCGATCTCATTTTGATGCGGAGAACAATCAAAAGTAAGTTGTGCAGTCAATTATTCATTCATTCATTCTTTTTATCCCTTTTAGAACTCCGTGCGGAGATTTTCGCGCTGAGACAGCAGCCCATTTCAGTCAAGAGAAACGAGATGCTGAGAAAAAAGATGGCTGTGCTCATAGATTTGGAGAACAATGAGGTGATGAGCATAAGGAAACAGAATACGGGTTTCTTCACTCACAAATCTCGAGCCACCTCGGCTGGCAGTTTCTTTGTGACGCCAGTTATGAAAACGAACACAAATGACGTCGATTACGTTTCGACCAGGACAATTCTGCACAACGAGAAGAATCCGAAGAATCAGTTTCTGATCTCGGAATTCTTTAGTGCCCTGAATCCCATCGATGTCATGGACTGGAGACTGAGCAATAGCTGCGATCGCTTCATCATCATCTGCAAATCTCCTCTGGTTTTGATCTCCAAGTTGTTGGTGCCTGAGGTGAACTACGAGAGATACAAACACGGCTGGAGCAAGTTGCTCAACTGCATGCAGATAATCACAACTCCTTTTATTATCATCACCACAGTTCATTGTAAGCGAACTGATATTTTAAATTGATATATCTCTCATTAATCACCATTTATAGCTGACCTGGCCAATGTCTATAAAAATTGGCATATTGAGATAAACTTCAAGTACTCCGTGTGGTCCTTGGTCCTCACAGTTCCGTTGGCCGTGTTTGTCTTCTTTCATTCCCGCACTGATTTGCCCCCTTACTACCATTTTGTAAGCATCTATTTCTATTTCTCATTCTCATAGTGTTCACGTCGATTTCTTTTTCGATTTCTTCGTACAGCTTTACATCATCATTACCAGCTCGAGTTCCTTCGTCATCATCTTTATGTGTGCCGCAGAGATTGAAGTTCTCACCACGATTGTGGGCATCGTTTTCAACTTGAGTGACAATTTCATGGACATCACTTTCGGCTCCTTGATCAATGCCATCCTCGATCTGATCGCCATCTATGGCATGACAATGCAGGGATATGAGAAAATGGCCTTTGCTGCCATCTTTGCGGGTCCCTTTTTCAGTAAGTAATCAAATCAGTAATTTAATTTAGTTTATGAAATAAATAGTGAAAGCAAAACCAGTTAATTTAACCGATATGACAATTGAATAACTGTAAAGTTTAATATTTTTAGCGATAGAATAAGTCGATAAATAAACTTAAATTAAAAATTATGTAATGCTCATCTTGATTATTTGGAACAGAATTCAATCTTTATTAATATTGGTTCAGATACACATATTTATTTAAAAGATATAGGTCAAAAAGCTCATCTTATTTTCAATTATTGTTCCTCGAAATTCTTATTGTGTATCTGAAATTCGTTTCACATCTTTTAAAAGTGATAGAAAGAAATTAAGCAATATTTCTAAATAATTATAAAATAAGATTACAACATCTATAATTTTATATTTTACAGCTCATGAGATAAAAAGTTAATTCTGCGGTTGCTCAATAATTGTTTGATTAATCCAAAATTGAAATTTATAATGTTTCTTCTTTTGGCTTTCTTAGGTATTATTGTGGGCATGGCAGTTCCCCTGTATTTCAACCAGAATGTGCGCACGGTAGGCGCCACAGTTTGGCTATATGGCGAGCACGGCGAGGTCTGTTACATTTTCTTCCTGCTTACAGTGATCTCCACCTTGGCGTGGACCTTGACTTTAAATTTCTACAGTCGTCGCTCGATTGGCATCTATTGTTGGATCCTTTTATTCATATTTCTACTCTTTGCCTTCTGCATCGAGTGGAACATTATACACGGCTTTCAAGTCGACGCATATTTTCCACCCCAATAATTTGTACCAAGAAGATCAAAATTAAATAAAAATAATGTAATTTTTTATTTCTAATAATAAAAAGTAACTTTCTAAAGAATATTTGTTTGCGTCAAACCAATCTACAAATGAATACACCTTTTAATTTTCTACCCTAACTTTTACTTTCCGTCTGATGTTGTTGTTATTATTCTTGTTCTTGTTGTTGTTTGAACATAAAAATTGCCAACAAATTTGTCTAAATTAATATGCAATTAATGGCGCCACTTGCTGCTGGCTGCTTGCCACGCCCACACCGCATCCTCTGCCCATCGGATGTACCAGTTTTCAGCACTTTTCTGAGCTAACCACGCGGCGTATGCGCAACGCGCTTTTTAATTTATGCACTTTTCAGTTTTAATTTATGTGCGGAGCGAACGAGGCAGCTGCCACGCCCCTCATCCCCCCACTTCCCACATCAACCAACACACCAACTTTGATGTTGTTGTTGTTGTCGTTGTGTAGCTCTAATTTTATGAATTATTGCTGATTAATTAGATTGTTAGCCAAGGCAGCGATGCTTGAGGAGTGTCCGTAATGTATTCAATATATTCACAGTCTTCTTTTTTATATACTGAGCAAGAGAGAGGAGAGAGTGAGTGAGTGAGAGAGAGAGAGATGAGGTCTCTGGTCAGCCTCAGTGTAACACGTAGCGGAAATTGTGTGCGGCGTGAATAACGGAAATTAATAAGAAAATAAATCACATGCCTGCCGTTTTTACTTTTCTACTTTGCCTGCCATTTCCCCATTTCCCACTTCCCCGTTATTCCGCATCTTCCTCCTTTCCATGTCCATTGCCTGACTTGACTTTCTGTCAAAGGCAAAACCAAAGGCACAGACACAGACACAGGCGCTGCGGAAGGAAGTGTCTAAAGTGTTGCGGTTGATTTACGGCAATTTTTTTCTTGGACTCGGAAGTGTTTTCGGAAGCTTGCGGATGTCCGAGCTGGCTGAATACGGGCGCAAGAACGAAATCGAATAAAAGGTCAGAGGAGTTTTCACTTAGTCGGTGTCATAAAGTACACGAACGGGTTGATTTTAAGTAATTGCCTTTGATAATTGTATTATGCGCTATAAATTTCACCCCTCTTTGTGTTTGAAAAACACAATTTCCGCTTATATTATGATATGGCAGAGTAGATTGACATTGGTAAATTTGGAGCGAGCTCTTCAGCGTTTTAGTTTGAGTCAAGTGTGAAGAACAGAAGCTTGATCAAGCAGTGTAGATCCGCGTTCACTCTTACTTGGGAACTGCAAGCAGTGTAAATGCAAGCAGGTCAATCGAAACTCTATTTGAATAGGCCAGACATTACATGAGCTTCTGGGATAGCATTATCATTTTTAGTTTGTTGCATTAAACCATTTTAAAAACAGATATGATAGCATTTAAAATAACATATCTCATGCACTCTGACCATAAGCCCTTTTCAGCTCAGCTTTTCATCAGTCGCTCAATCTGCTCCAACATGCCGCTGATGATGATGATGATGATAAAAATCTGTTGTTGTTATTGTTTGTCCGTCCGTGAGTTTGTGGTTTGCCGGTTGTCCAGGCTTACGATATATACTCTCATGTTGTACATAAGGTATTTTGTTAAATATTTACATTCATCGGCAAGTTGTTTCAGGCTTAAAAAAACAACAATATATATGCTTAATGCATACTTATGATCCTGTTCGTTCTCTTTGTTGTTGTATTTTCAGCTCAATTTGCCGCCAGTGTGGTTTTAAGCGCTTGTAATTGCTTTACTCTTGAAATTCAGTGGTAAAAAGCAAAAATCCAGAGACGAGAGAGAGTCGAGTGACTGCAGAATTGATTAATTGCGTTGAAAAATGCTGAAAATGTTTTAATTGTTTTGCCGGCGCTTGTCAAAGGCAATGTGTCTACATTTTATGTACTCGTATACATGTTAAACTCGTATACATATTTTTTAAATATTTAAATTTAATTGACATGATTAAGATACTGACGTAAATATTTATCTATATAAATGCCTAGAGAAATTGAGGAAAATTGTTAAGCAAATATCGCAAAAAAAAAAAGCTGAGAAATACGCTGTTGTCCAACACTAAAGAACCTTTGTTCAGTGTCATCCCTAATACGCATTTCTAATGCCACCATTGATTTTAAGTGCGCATTGTGAACTGAAAAGTGTCATGTGGTCTTGAACAATTAGAATGATAAAATTAACAGCAAGCAGTTGACGAATACGAACAGCAAGCAGTTGGCCTCAAAATCCTTTCGCATTTCGCCAATTTAACGTTTACTGCTCACTTTGCGAACCACAAAACAGCGCTGTTGTCGTTTATTATCATTTCGAATCCATTCACATTCACAGTCGCATTCACAGTCGCATTTCAGATTCACATTTGCACATTTAACACTCACACTCTGGGGCAACAATTACAGACACTTTTCGGGTACCCTTTCTGAAATTGTTTCTGGGTCCTGGTTTTATTTTTTGAAAAGAGCCGCACATAAAATCGAAATGCCATCGATGGGAGCAGTCATAATATCGAATAAAGGGAGTAATAATAATTTGTCAAATGCGATTTTTGTCTGTTGTCGACGTTTATGTAATGAGTTTTTATGCCCCCTTTGCACCGATTCCTCTTATTTGTCTCTTGCACCAATCGCAATCTGTCTAAATGAATTCTGACGATGACGATGACTATGTCGATGGGAATGATGATAAGAATAATAATGATGAGAATGACGATGACGATGATGATGATGATCAGAATAATTGCGTGTGCGGTTAATGTGATTTTTCAATTGATTTCTCATGTGCGAGGCCAATGAAATCGAGTTATAAATGACCAGTAAATGTGTGTTGATTTTTATTGGCCATGCCAATCGTTTATGGCATCAACAGATTGTCGTTGAACCACACTTAAATACTCTACAAGAAGGCAGAGTATTAAAATGAGAGTTCCATTTAAATTGTTGCCTACTTAATTTGTCGAAAATTTCTTGTTTTTTTAAGTGCTTAATAAAATTTTAGCTCTTGGCATTAGGCAAAAATTCAAATTCGAATCATCTCACATTTGCAAGGATTCTCAGACTAATGCTTAAACTCACACAGGTCTCACCCAATGTCAGACCACGAAATCCGCACTTAAAAATTCATTTCTGATGTTTTCATTTCCAACAAATTTGCCCAGAGATGACGACGATGGCAAAGCAGTAGAAGAAGATGATGGAAAATGCGTACACGGATTGCACTCGGGTTTGCGTAAATCATAAAGAAGAAAAACTCTCGTAAAAGTAATAATGCGATTAAGTCTGCTTAAGCGACCCAAAGCGTACTTAACAAACTGAGCCTCAGACGGACGGACGGACGGATAGATACGAGTTGAGTTGAACTCGGAGATGAGTATGGGTATGAGATGATGCTTGAGGATTGAGGATTGCGTAAACTTTTCATACAAACAACAACAACAACGCGAACAAGGCTCAAAGTTGAGGCGTGGCAAAGCTCGAGACGCGATAAAGATGCCGACATTAAGGACAAATGAAAGATTAAAAGTCAAAATGATTAATTGTTGTTGTTACTGTTGTTACTCGTGTTGCTGTTGCTGTTGAGTCTGACTGAAAAGTTAAATAATGACCAAGGGCAACAGCAGCAACTGCAGTTTAATCAAGCAGTGAACGAGCCGCGGGTTCAATCTGAAAGTTTCCTTCTCCTCCGCTTTCTCCATCTCCAACTCCTTCTACACTTGGCAGCTCAACTGCAATTTGCTGGCGACGCTTTTCAAGTGCGGAAAACTTACAACATGACGGCCATTGAAATTGATTTCGTTTCCTGCTGCAGTTTTCACTTTGTGTGTGCAACTCGTACGTGAGTCAGGCTGCTGTTCTGCGGCTTTCTTAACAATAAATGAATTTCCAAACTAATATGAGGCCAGCAGCACTTGGCCCATAATTGAACGACTATTAAGTTTCCTATGATTACTTCTTTAGTTTGGCATTTAAGCTGCTTTTCGTTTAAAACAGAGTTCTAGCCACAAGTACTCGCGGAATTTGCATGCACAAATAGTGAGGAAATGAAGAAGATTTCCACACAGATAAAGAGAGAGAGGAGAGAGAGAGTGAGAGAGATAGAGCGAAAACCCGTGCTAAGTAGCTTACAATTATTTATTTATGTTCGCTCAGGCTTTTTGTACTTGCCAACTGCTTTTGACAGTTGTTGCGGCTTAGCGGCCATGAAATGAACTCCAAACAGCAGCTTAAAACTGAGAACTGCGAATTGAGCGAAATAGAGAGAGAGAGAGGGAGAGAAAGAGAGAGAGGATGCTTATGTCTGAGCTGCTGAATCTGTGCTATGTCTGTGTCCTGTCAGGAGTTCAACTAGCCCAAGAAAAGTTTTGCATAATTTGCTAAACGGATTGCGATTTCAGATTTTGTAGTAAATTGCGGCTAAGAAGCAAGGGAATCAGCAGCAGGTATTTAAGTTGTATTTATTATAAGATGTAATTAAATCTATTTTAAAGGGAAGAAGAAATCGTAGTACAAATAATATGAAATAAGCAAAAACTTATATTTAGTTACAAATATAATTTTAAACATTTTAGTCCGATATAATTTCTTTGCTGCTTTAAAGTACAATAATTAAGCATTAACTTTAAGGTATTATATAAATAAATATAAAGTTTTAAATGTTATAATTTAAATTTAAATAAAAACCCAACTCTATTTCAATTATAATTTACAATGTTTTAAATTAATCAATTGAATGAAATATTGCACAACAAATTTACTAACAAAATATTTATGTTTGACTAAGAATATCTATTCAAAAATTGTAGCCCGACTGAATTCCTGTGTTGCTATAAAAAAAAAGTAATTTAAAATAAAGCTTACACAACAATAATATACACAAAAACAATTTTTTAAATTTGTTTTAAATAAAATAAAAAAATTCCATAAAAACTGTAATTTTAAATATTGATTGAAATACTTGCAAAACTTTAGATAAATACAAATACGCAATTGATTGAACAATTGTGATTTTAAATTCAATTATTTTGGTGTTAGCAAACTGCACAACAAAAGTCAGGGCACAAATTTTTGTGTGTTTTCTTAGCGTGGAAAACTGTAGGAGAGAACGTTAAGAAGTTGCGACAATGTATTTTCAATGATTTACTTAAAATGCCATTAGACTTGTAGTCGAGTTGCAAAAACACTTGACACTCTCAGCTGGATGACTGACTGAAAGTTGCCACTTGGCGATGTTGCCACCCGCTGACTGTCAACTGCTTGCAGCTGCTTCTTTCCCCCTTTCCCCCTTGACTATCGCATAAATACATGTTTTATTCATCAGCTGCATTGCCGTTGCCGTTGCCGTTGCAACGGAAGTTAGTTTATGCCAAGTTGCAAAAATTTGCTGCTAGTCGGAGTCGTTCTCGTGCCACGCCCCCAAAGTTAGTGAATTAAATCAAATTCACGCTTCAATTGATTCTCATGCTGACTTGAACTGAACTGTATTAAAGTTTTTTGCGCCAACAGCCAACAGCCAGCAACAAATTTTGCTTGAGTGCTTTAATTGAAAGCACAACTTGGCCAAGAAACTTTATGGCCAGCTTTATACTTAATTCTCTAACCAGTTCTCAACCCTTACCAGTTCTCAATACGAGTAGTAGTCAGTTATTAGATATCGCTTCAGCTTCACGGGACACTTGTGAAATGCAATAAACACTTCATGCATGTCATTCAAATAAACTGAAACTGCAAATAAAAAAAAATAGATAGTAAAACAGGCAACGAGTTGGCCACAACTCTGGTGTGGCAGGAGTGTAGTTGGGGCCACAGTGCAAACAGCTGCAGCTGGTCTAGACTCTAGACCAGGCCAAAACCCAGCAAACTTCCCACAAGTTCCATGTCGTTGGTAGTACGTATACTCGTTGGTCGTTGGTAGCTTCGAGTGGCCCTGCGGTGATTTGAACGCCAAACACAGTTTGCCATATAATTGCAGTTGCCACTGCGATGAACTCGTGTTCAGCTTGTCATGTCCAGCCAAAGGGAGGGTCAAGGGGTCGAGGCGGTAAGTGTGGAGTGGGTCAAGCGAGGGGCGGCAGTCGCAAATACTGGGCCAAATAATGGACGTCGCGCGGCGTCTGTTTAGAAATGTGTTAACAAAAAATTCTTGATACGCCGGAAACTGACACCGGATGTGTCAACTGTGACAAGGCTCACAAATCGCATAATCACATTACATTCTATTCGCACACAATTATTGTGGTTAACATGATGTTTGTATAATTATTAGTTATGCAATATATTTAATATAATATATACCATATAAATAAATCAAAAATTTAACTTAATTTTCAATATGTAAAACTCTATGTCCTGTCTGACTGACACATTATTGTGTAGGTCAAACGGTTAAATCTAGAATGCTGAAATTTTCACAAAATATAGCTGAGACAATTTACCGTGCAATAAGACGGCGTTTTGCGAAATTCGATCTGTAAGTTACTCGTTTACATATAGATGCATAATGTACTTTATTGTATTTGGTGAACAAAATATTAGAAGGGTTCCTCCATTTAACCCTTTAGTTCTAAGAGCAAAGCGTCCCAAGGGTTGGCGAGCGAAGCGAGCAGAGGGCGAAGCCCCTTAGAATTTTAATTTATAATTGAAAGATTAAAAAATTCAAGTTACATACATGCATATGCATACACATCCAAAGTTTCTTAGTTAAGCTCTAACTAAAGAACTCGAAATAATTTATTACCAATTATTATTTAACTATTTAAGAACATTTTTAAAAACCCCTCTTTTCGTTCTATGAGGACATGAAAAATTAAAAAGTCTTTATAATAAAGTTTCTATAGAATAAAGTGATTTTGATGTTTCTCTTCAAATAAATACTTAGAAAGAATGCAGATAAAAATGGTAGCTAAAATCACACTACAGAAAATTGAGTGTATACCTTTTAGTAGGACTCTTTGTGGTATAGCTAACAAGCCTTGCATAACCTGTTAGCACCTTTGCAGCTCCTCCACCCCCTCTCCCTCTTTCTCTCCCTCTCTCTCCGTCTCTTCTTCTTGTTGTTCTTCAGACTATTGTGTGCGTGTGGCATGCCCCCCAAAATGGATTAAATCAAACACCGCAGCGTAGGCGATGAATTTGCAACTCTTTCGGTGCTTAGACGCATAAATCAGTGGAAGAATCAATGAAGTGCAGGCGCAGAGTTTTGAATCGGGATCACAGCAACAGGAGGACACAGAAAGAGGACTCAGGAGGAGGCGAAAGGACTCTAAAGGAGCCAGCAACGAGCCTGCAAATGGCCAGTGCCAATGTGTCCCGATGTGCGCTGTTTTCCCGTCGCTGATTCATGTGATAAACTGGCACAAAAAACAAAGGCGAGAGAGAGGAAGCTATAGAAGGGAAAAAGGAGTTAGAGTGAGAGAGAGAGAGAGAGAGAGAGAGTGAGAGAAAGAGAGAAGTGAGTGGCATGCCACTGCAAGAGGCCACTCACATAATTGAGCCAGCAATTTACAGGCCGGGACAATGCGTGGAAGCTATTCAAAATTGTTTGTGTTTATACAACTGCTGCTATTGTTGTTGTTATTATTGTGTGTGTGTGGGGGTGTGGGTGTGCGTTGTGTGTGCGTGTGTATGTTGTGTGTGGAAGCAGCCTCGCTTAGACAGCGTTGAGTGGCAACAATACACATGCGTGCTATAATTTAGCTATCTTTCACACATAATTCACAGCAACTACAACACACAGCGATAGATAGAGAGACAGAGAGAGAGGGAGAGAGAGAGAGGGGGGGGGTGGGGAGACAGTCATTAGCATTGCTGCAGTTGACTACTATGCAACAACGGAAACGGAAATCGCGCTGCATTCAAAATGACAAAATGACAGACAGCACAAGTTGGCAACTCAATAAGAAACCGGAAATGAACCCAAAAGAGCCAACAACTTTCGACAGCTGCTCGACAATCTGAACTTAGTTACGCCTTCAATGGGGGCGTGGCAATTGCAAAAATAAATGCGACTTTTAGCTTTGACATAACATAAAAGAGGGAAAGTACAGTTGGACTTTGATTCCGACTGATTGATCCTATTCTATTCTTTGGCAACTGAATTGAAGTCTTAGAATTAAATCGGAATGGGATCATTAACTACAATGATAAATACAATGATCTGTATTTCTAAGCAATTACAAAATCTGTTTAAATGAAATAAAACATTTTATATTTTCGCGTTTTATTTTCAACTTCTATATTTGTTTAAATCCATAATATAATAGAACATTTAATTGAATATATTCTAATAATCTATTTCCCTTGTTATCTTTTTAACGTCTTCATCGACATCAAATAAATGGAATGAATTAAATAAAATTATTATTTCTTGCAAACCATTTAAAAAGAAATGTTAAATTTGTAATAATATCATAAAACAGTTCTTCAAAATGTGTATACATTCTCTTTATAAGTGCTCAAAGTTTTTATTTGCAAAGCAAATAAATTCAAATAATTCTGTCATTTAATTCAAATTTAAAATACAAAAACATATGTATATGTAGAAAATATACTTTTCAATTCCAACCTTACAGTTTTGGCATTTTTCATGGGGCTTTTCAATACTTATTATCTGGCTATTTTTAAAGTAAATTTTTGTGTAACCTTATTGAGATTGATTAGATTTTTCTTCAGCTTATGATTCAAAAAATAACCTCCAGCATATCGAAATCCAATGTCTGACCAGTGAAAAATCACATGCTTTGTTTTATCCCAATTTCTTTTGTTCTCTCAAATTACAAAGTTGTTTTCCGCTTCATTTTCTTCTTCTTCTAGTTGTTCTACTGGTTTCGGTTCGGTACACAAAAATTGCATTTTAAGCATTAAAAAAGTATTTCAACTATCTAAAAATTCAATATGCCAGCTCTCTCTCACTCTTTTGCTCTCTTTCTCTCTCTCTCTCTCTTTCTGAGTATCTGTTGCCTTTAGCCAGACCAAAATTTTGTATGCAAAATGCTTGAAAAATGCATAGTTCACATGTTGTAGATGGCTGAGGGAGGAATTGGTGGGGATGAGGGGGTGAGTTACGTGGCGAGTTCGGTTCAATATTGAAAGTGCACTTGGTTTGTGTGGTTCAGCCGCAGCAGCAATAACAACAACAACAACAGCAGAAACAGCAACAGCAACGAGACAAACAATGTGCAACAATGTTGTAATCAACAAAAATGTCATCATCAACGACGCAAGCAAGCAGTGAGTGGGGGGAGGGAAAAGCAGTTGTGGGGACAACTCTGGAAAATGGTCAGTGACAACGTCAGGCGAAGAGCTCATCGATGTCATCAACACGTAAGCAGCAAAAAAAACTGGATACAAGACATGAGAAAACATATTTGCCAGCAAGTTGAACTTGCCAATACTCTGTACAGGACATGCTATAAAATGGAAACATTTTTAGAATTTTATATAAAAGTATTTCAATTTAACAAATACCAAATTTATTAGTAAAATTACAAAAAATTATTTTTGCATTAAAAAAGTCTTTGATAAAGAATTTTAAGAATAATTAAATAAAATTTGAAAAATGTGAGAAAGTTAGAAGTGGCTTGAAGTAGATATTAATGTATCAATAAGATCTAATAAATAAAAAAAAGCACATAATTTTATTAGTATTTTCAATTGTTAATAATTAAATTGACTTTTCCGATTTGAGCTCTGTTGTCGCTATAACATAATATCAACAATATTATGAGAAATAAATAAATAAAGAGCAAGTAGTTTTTATTCTTTGAATTTTTAAACAACTCTTTATAATGAATGAATAAAAATGTCTCACTATTCTCTATAATAAATGATCAACTTCTCTTCCACTTTTATATCACATTCAAACCACTCTTTACAATATTAATGTAGGGTATGCGAAACGTCAACAATTTTGGCCAATAGCTTGACCATAGTTGCCTGCCTGTTGTCAACACACCGCACACACACACACACATGCACACGCACACATACACATGCAAGGATAGACACAGCTTCATGTGGCCACCGGAAATGTCAACATACACTCATACAAACACACACACACACGCATATGTATTTGTATTGGTGGATGAAGCTCTGATGCAGTTGTTGTTGCTGTCGTGGTTGTTGTTGTGGTTGTTGTTGCTGCTTCTGTGTCTCTTTCATAATTCAACTTTAGCTGCTGTTGTACTTGCCACGCCCACTGCATACGCCCTCCACTGCATAACAAGGCCTGTTATTGAATTTATGCAATAAAAGTAAAGTAAAGCAAAATAAAAGCTTTAGTAAAAAACATTGTGAGATACGCAAACGAATTTTTCGATTTTGCATAACTCTTACGAGCTTGATTGAGTTCAGTTTTTGCCGAATTTGAATAGATCACTATATAAACAAGTTGTGCCAAAAAACTATTACACAAAAAAGATGAACTTCTGAGAAAACAATGAAAAGCAGGAAAAATTTATGTGTTTATTAAAAAGTTAAAATCAATGCAGTACATTTTAAAGAACAAATGATTAAAAACAATGTTAAATATGAAAATAAATATAACAAAGAAGATTAAGGGGGTATTGCTGGTTGGCAAAAATTTGTTTTCGATTTTTTGCATATTTTTATAGCTTGGATATTTGAGAATATCGTAATAAAAGGGTTTTTTGAAATTCAAAATACTTTAACTTCAAACTTTAAACGCGTTTATCTCGAAACCACTTTTTTCAAAGCTGCTTCACGGATTGCGCCCGTAGTTCTGAACCGATTTTAATGAAACAATGTGCAATCGACGCAGAATTGTCACCATTATAGCCCCTACCTCAATCATAATTTTTAAACTTTTTTTACTAATTTTTTTTTACACTAAACTACAAAAAAATTGCCCAAAATCGAATTGTCATTTTTCAATGGCCGCCATTTTGTAAAAAAAATCGCAAAATTATGATTGAGATAGGGGCCCAAATCACATCTGTATTGAATCTAACGCCGTTTACTTTTTCCATTTCTGATGATCCGAAATGGAGTTATCCGTGCCGCAAGCAGCATACCTTTTTTCCGACGTCCAACTTTGAGGGCCGACAGCTTTTTGAACAGCCCTCGTATAAAGGGCAAACAAATTTTTTATTTAATTCAATATGTTCTGAATACAATAAAAAAAAACAGAATTTAAATAACTATTTCCGTTTTCAAATAAGATTTATTTTTAAAAGGTCCAAATACAGCCTTACAACCAGCAATACCCCCTTAAGGATAATAATTCGAAAGGAATAAAGGAAATAAAAAACTTACTGACTTGCAACACTGGACACTTAATGTTTTTCTTAAATACTTTTCAAAAAAACACATCAACATACTTGCTACTTTTTATTTTAAAATAATAACAAAAAGTGGTTTTTTTAACCATAGTTATCACTATTATAAGACAAGTCTCGTTTTAATTACTAATAAGTTAAAAACATCTTTTTAAAGATGAAAAAAGGAAATAATAAATAAGATTAAAGGAAATAATCCGAAATAAAAGACATTGGTCATTTGGAAAGTAGCTAAAATAATTCCGATTCCTGAAATCTACTAATGAGTATACGAAATTCTTTGTATTAAGCTATGTCGTCAATGTAATTTTTCACGTTCAGCAACAAGTCTGATTTTCTCGTATCTGAGTAATCGTAAGCAGTCTGTGTCCATTAATGATGTAAACTCGTCTTTTCTTTGTATGAAACTTGGTGTCCCTCAAGGATCCGTCTTAGGGCCACTACTATTCTCTGTGTATGTAAATGATTTGCCTAGTATTTTGTCTAATAGTGAAGTTCACATGTATGCTGACGACGTTCAAATGTATGTTAGTCGACCTATTTGTAGAATTAATGAGTGTATTCGTGTTTGTAACAGTGAATTAGAAATTGTAAGTCAGTGGGCAAAAAATAACGGACTAGGATTAAAACTAATGAAATCAAAATGTATAGTAATAGGTAAAAAAGGTCTTAATACAGATACTCTACAAAGATTGTCTATTGAAAACATTCCGATTGATTATGTAAAAAGTGCAAGCAACTTAGGATTTGTTTTTAATCAAACATTAACATGGGATGATCACATAAATAAATCAGTAGGGAAAATGTATGGAATGCTCAGAAACTTATATTTAACTAAAGACTTCTTACCACTTAAAATTAAACAAACAATTGCTAAAATGTACCTGACACCGGTACTTTTTTATGGAATCGAAGTCTTTAGTGACTGCAGCTCCGCCAGACAACGCAAGTTGCAAGCTGACCATATATCTGACGTTACCATGAAAATCTTTGACATGTCTCTCAAATCCTGGACAAATTATAGGGTCTTAATCCTTCTTCAAAAAATTGTATACACGCAAGAGCCGTCCTACCTATATGAAAGAATAAAGTTTAGCTCATCAAGAAGAACCAAAAATATTGTGAGTTTTAAATACAAGTACTCCTGCACAATGAAGCAGTTCTTTGTATATGCTGTTCGCATTTGGAACCAACTCCCCCATGCCATCAAGGCAATCAGTAGCGCTTCAAAATTTAAAATCGCACTGGAAAACCATCTGGGCACCACATAAATATATAAATAAATAAATTGTTAAATATTCAATTAATTAATTTTCTTTTTAGAATATAAAATACTAGGGATAGATGAAGAGAGTGAGAGAAATTTTATTCAGAGAACTTAGTTTAACTTAACTACATTAAATTAAATAAAAAACCTAAAGAAAGAAATAAATAAAAAAAATAACAAAATGTAAAACTAATGTCAAATTTAAAAATTAAGTAAAATCACTAAACTTATGTCTAATTGTTGATCTTGTAGTTGTAACAACTTTTAAATGTTAGAATATAAGTTCAGTTGTCATTGTAATTGTAATCATGATTTATGTTAGAATTTAAGTTTAACTTACTATTGCAATCACTATATAACTATTGCACTTGTTGTGACTAGCGCTCTAATATAAAAGCTTAAACATGCTTGTCGCGCTAGGAAGAAAGTACAAAATAAATAAATAAATAAATAATAATTGTTGCTGCAACAACAGTGGAAATAAGTTATTAATATTGCATAGAATTGTGATTATTAAGATGCTCCAAGAAAAATCATGATTATTCAAATGCGACATAAATACTTAATGAGAATTTATTTGTTATTTATTTATGCCATGATAAATATAAGTAATAATATAGTACGAGTAAAAAGTACTTGAAATGGCGTCTCCAACTCCAGCTCAGGCAGCACATTAATTAATTGCTTGTTTAAGTTTCACATCAAATAGAACTGTCTATTCACTCTGTGGTTAAACAGCCCCGAACACGCCCTCCCCCGCTCCCCCGACCACGCCCCCTGCACACAATTTAATATTTATTGCTTTTTATGTTGTGCGCACAAAACGCAGGCGTCAGATAAATAAACGACAATAATAATAAGTATACGAGAAGGCAAAAGGAGCAGTCGCAGGAGAAGATGAAGATGAAGAAGAGAGAATTGGTAGTAAATCACTCCCCCTCCCTCTTCAATTCCCCTTCCCTCTCCGCACAGACATGGGCCAGTTTCAGAACATAATAATAACAAAAGCGAGCGGCGACAGGATGAAAACCTCAAGTAAAGCCAAAAAATTGAATTGTTCTCAGTTTGTCAATGTGTCTGAAAGGGCTTTACAGCAAGTGATTGGGACTAGGCACTGGAAATTAAGGAATTGGGAATTGGAAAGGCCTAGCTAGGCACATTCAAGACTGGTTGGCATATGGATATAAGTATGATATAATTTCATGCTGGAGCGGACAGGCTGTACTCGTAGGCAGCATCATCTTGTCAGCTCTTTAGTCCAACAAAAAAGGAAAAGAAAATCTCTGTTAGTTTTACGTTTTAATTTGCTCAGTTGTCAGCCACAGATAAAAAGAGGAGGAGTGACAGAGAGAGGGAGAGAGCAAGCTGGACAGCAGTTTAAAAGTTTAAACTTTTTAGCCCCAAAAACAAAATGCTGCAAATGACAAAAGCAGCCGACGAACGAAATGAAACGAAGCGTCGAGTTGTGAATGCAGCTGAAATTCATTTTTTTGGTAATTCGTTGTTGGTAAAAGGTGTTGCACCTCCGAGTAATTTGCATCATTTTACGCTTAACGCGCCCGGGCAGGACACCATCAGGATGCAGGATCCAGGATCCAGGCGTTGCCAGACCAACTGACACTCAGAGACAGACGCTGCCAAGAGCACCCACAGAAAAGCCCCAGTAAAGAATTGGACAACGCACATGATGGGGCCAACAAAAGAGGTGAGAGTTGCGGAGACAGACTGACAGACAGATATATGTGTGTATGTCCTGTGCTGCAGTTGCAGCTTCAGTTGTAAAAGTTGGTCTGATCTTCTAAAGCAATTTCACCTACTCCTACATAGTGTAGGTGGATTAAGAGGAATGAGTTCTTGTTTGCTAATAGTTGCAGCTATTCTGCTTGGAATTACACATCTTTCTAAAATTTATCAAGTGGTTTTATTGAAAATAATTATTAAACTAACATTCGCTCTGTAAGCCGAGTATATGTTTTAAACTGCAGCATCTGCAAATATTATATATGAAATGTGGATGTTATTATGTCAAGCAGTTATATTTTGGTCAAAGCTTCAGTTAGTACCACAATTATTATTAGTTCCTTAGCTATAAACTTATTTTCGAGCACTTTATTGAACATATATTTAAATAAAATTTGTTTTATAATCTAAACTAATTGTACATTAGTTTTAAGCAACTGCAATTAAGTGAAGTACACTTGTGTAGATTTTATAAAATATTAATGTTATTTTTACATATTTATCAAGCAGGTTTAAAGCAGTATTGTATGTGCATTTATTTTTTTTTCCTGTTGAAAATAAATGTTGTCATTATCTTTTTCTAGCAGTCTACTCTTCAGAAGCGACTGCAAATAACAGATTTGGTAAAATGAAACCAATTGCCTGTAGATTTTTATCAATTAGTTTTTATGTGACATTTTCAGTTAATTAACTATATAAATACCTTAAGTTTTACGAGTGTAATCTTATTGGATGCTTAGTTTTAAAATGTGGCACATTGAGGTCAGCACGTGCCCATGTGCACAACCCCCTTCTACCTCCCACTATTAGCATCATCCATTCCTTAACTGCAGTCATTGACACACGCATGAATTGTTGCCAGCCACACACAAATACACACACAGTCCAGTACTACAGGTGCAGACAGCAGATATTACACATGCAATTACAGGTTATCAACGCTGAGCTACTACCCCTATCTTTCCATCTCCCTCTCACAGTTGGCAACGGAAATGACTTTATTATTACGCTCAAACAGTTTTTGGGGGCCGCGTTGCCAACTGTTTGTGTGCAGCACATAATTTTAATTAAGGTAAACAGTTTACGTGCAAAAAAGGCGAAATGCGAACAGCAACAGCAAAGGCAAAAGTAAAAGTAAAAGCTGAATGCTAAAATGAAACAGCGTGTGAATTCAAATGAAGATACAGAACAGAGAAGAGAAGAGAGTGAGTAGCAGATGCTTAGGTGAAGGAGCGGGAGATGGGGAAGGCGGAAGCGGAGGGAGTTGGAGGCGCTGAGTTGGACGCGGCATTGAGACTTGACAGTTGTGTTGACAGTTTGACGTGGAAGGCAGCAAAGGCAGAGGGGTGAAAGGGGGAAAGGTGAAGTCGGTTTCCAGCTCACGTTGAATGCTGTAATTCAAGAGCTTGTTAAATAAATCGCATGTTAAATGCTGAAAAGTTGATGATGTGCATGTTAACACGCACACACACACACAGTCACACTCCCATACATACTTAGAAATACGAATGTATGTGTGTTTAATTTACTGCTTTTATTTTGGCAGCTCAAGGTTAACGTCAATGCATTGTTAATAAGTGTAGATGATTTAGCAGATGCATATGTAGCTGGACATTGAAGAATAAAATACACAGAAGTAAGTTAGCACACATATTTAATGACAAGGCAGTGTTACCACTTATAGGGCCGTTTTTTCAATGTACATATATATTTTACGTAGGCTGCTATATATATTTCTGGCCTAGGCAACAATAAGTGTTGCCAGGTGCAATCTGATATTTCCATTGGAAAGGTTGACATTTTTAAGCATAACATCACTCAGAACGTGTTGTCATTTAATTCGTGAATTGTTAAACTTACAGAGCTTTGAACAATTCAATTCCGTTAAAAAAATGGAATTAACACGTGAGCATTTTCGTGCGATCATTTTTCACAACTTTCGACGTGGATTATCCAGACAAGAGTGCATCGATGAACTTAAGTTGTGAGGAACATTATTGTTCCCCACAGCATTTCAAGTCAACGACGCCCATGGGCCGCGCCGTTAGTTGCTGAAATCGGCATAGCAACAAGGAATTCGAACAAAATATTGTTGTTGAGCGCAGGCGCCGCTAACTGAGCGGGCGGCGTAAAGTGAGCGAGCGTCACAAAGCGAGAGAGCGTCGTCAACTGAGTAAAGCGTCGTTGACTGAGCGGAGCAGCGACGTCGACAGAGCAGCAGCGCAGTTGGCAGCTATAAAAGCGCATGCAACTGCTAACCTCGGGGCTTATGCATATGAGCCCTCCTAGTGTTCACAGGAGCAAGCGACAATTCTTGGTGTCCCGAGAGTCCTTCCAGCAGTCCTTTGAGTATAAAGGATCCTCCCAGCTATTCTTGGTGTCCCAAGAATCCTGCCAGCAAGTCCTTTGAGTATAAAGGATCCTCCCAGCTATTCTTGGTGTCCCAAGAATCCTGCCAGCAAGTCCTTTGAGTATAAAGGATCCTCCCAGCTATTCTTGGTGTCCCAAGAATCCTGCCAGCAAGTCCTTTGAGTATAAAGGATCCTCCCAGCTATTCTTGGTGTCCCAAGAATCCTGCCAGCAAGTCCTTTGAGTATAAAGGATCCTCCCAGCTATTCTTGGTGTCCCAAGAATCCTGCCAGCAAGTCCTTTGAGTATAAAGGATACTCTCAGCTATACTTGGTGTCCCAAGAATCCTGCCAGCAAGTCCTTTGAGTATAAAGGATCCTCCCAGCTATTCTTGGTGTCCCAAGAATCCTGCCAGCCAGTCCTTTGAGTATCAAGGATCCTCCCAGCTATTCTTGGTGTCCCAAGAATCCTGCCAGCAAGTCCTTCAAGTATAAAGGATTCTCCCAGCTATTCTTGGTGTCCCAAGAATCCTGCCAGCAAGTCCTTCGAGTATCAAGGATTCTCCCAGCTATTCTTGGTGTCCCAAGAATCCTTCCAGCAAGTCCTTCGAGTATCAAGGATTCTCCCAGCTATTCTTGGTGTCCCAAGAATCCTTCCAGCAAGTCCTTTGAGTACAAAGGATACTCTCAACTATCCTTGGTGTCCCAAGAATCATTTACACCAGTCGTTGTGGTAGCAAGGATCTAGCATCAAGTCCTTGTGGTAACAAGGAACCTAGCATCAGTCCTTGTGGTAACAAGGATTCAACACACCAGGTCCTGCGGTAGCAAGGAGCCAGCATCAATCCTTGCGGCAGCAAGGATAATATCAGCAATCCCGGTGGTCACCAGGATCCTTAGTTTTAAACAGTTCTGCGAATACGCAGGGCTTAAAATATAGCTCCGCGGTCGCGGCCGAAAACCTTTAGTGCGTCCTAGGGGTGGAACCAGGGCCGGGAACATAACTCCTGCGGACGCAGGACCTACGTATTCTCCTTGCGGTAGCAAGGACTAGGTTTAGTGGTCTCCGCGACAGCGAGTCCAGGGGGAAAACGTCCTTGCGGTCGCAGGATTCATCTCGGCAATCCTCGCGGACGCAGGATCTGTTCCAGGTGTCTTGGCTGTAGCCATCACACACACACACATACGCACACCAGCACGACGGGCAGACGAGCCCAGCAGGCGCCCGGCGGACCAGTTCCGGGAGCAGACACAGCGGCCACGACTCCAGTGAAGGATCCCTGTCGGATCCCAACGAATCCAGGAGGACGACAACACGAGACGACCCCGGCATCAACAAAACATCGTTATTATATAGAATCAAAACTGAAATCGTTAGAGTCGGCCAGGAGCCGCCAATAAACCATTGAAATTGAATTTATTCTGTCTTCTTATTTATTCGCAAAACTGCAACTTTATAAATTTGTTGCACGTTCCCACAGAGCCGACCGAGTTAGCCCGGCCTGAGTAAAAAGGATCGTTACAAAGTCTTTGTATGGCGATCAAGCACCATCCTATAGCACCGTGAAAAACTGGTATAACGAATTTAATCGTGGTCGCAGTTCGCTCAACGACGAATTCCGTGAAGGTCGTCCAAAAACGTCCGTTGTGCCAGAGAACATTGATGCCGTGCGTGAACTAATAATGCAAGATCGTCATGTGACATACCGGGAGATAGAGGCATCCTTGGGCATTTCTCCCACCAGCATACATTCGATATTACATAAACACCTGACCTCGTAAAAAAGGTTTGTTGTCGTTGGATCCCGCACAATTTGACAATCGCTCAAAAAAAGGCTCGTGTCGATTGGTGCAAAGAAATGTTGAAAAAATACGATCGCGGCGCTTCAAAAGATGTTCATAAGATCGTCACAGGTGACGAATCTTGGATCTATGCGTATGAGCCCGAAACAAAACAACAATCGACCGTGTGGGTCTTCGAAGACGAGCCAAATCCAACGAAAGTTGTTTGTGGAAGAAGCACTTCGAAGCAAATGGTCGCCTGTTTCTTCGGCAAAACTGGTCATGTGGCGACTGTTCCGCTTGAGCAACGAAGGACGGTCAATTCTGAGTGGTACACCACAATTTGTTTGCCTGAAGTCTTCGGAGAAAATTCGAAAAACAAACAAGAGAAGACAAATCATTCTTCACCATGACAACGCGAGCTCTCACACATCGGCTCAAACCAGCGCCTTTTTGACCGGCCAACACGTCGAATTGATGGGTCATCCGCCGTACAGCCCTGACTTGGCACCCAATGACTTCTTTTTATTCCCGCACATCAAGAAAAAAATGCGTGGTCAACGATTTTCGTGCCCAGAAGATGCTGTTGAAGCGTTCAAAAACCATGTTTTGGAGGTGTCTCAATCGGAGTGGAAAAAGTGCTTCGACTATTGGTTTGAGCGCATGCAAAAGTGTATAAATCAGGCTGGAGAATACTTTGAAAAACAATAAAACAATTTTTGATGATAAATATTCGCATTTTCATTATTAGGCCAGAAATATATATAGCAGCCCTCGTATTTAGCATACAGTTAAAAAAATTGACATTATTTTCTATAGATTTAACGTCAAATTCACTTTTCAATAGTTATCAAACACCTTATTTAGACATTGAAAAAACGGGTCATAGTCTGTATGATCATACTGCAAGATAACATAATGTTAAACCTTTATTCCACTGTTAATATATATGTAGCTGCAAACACATCAAAGCTGTCGTTCGGACAGCAAAGTACACGATGCTTTCGCAGGAACTTCACGAAACCCGAACTTTCGACGGCCGTTTGTAGCATTCGTCGTGGGTTCTTTGATTACCAACCACTACCCGTACAGGCATGGCGTTGTGGGTGAGAAGTGGGTCAAAGGGGACGCTAATAGACAACATAACGATCGATTAAAATAAAAGGCGAGGTCTATGGTGTTGCTCGACACTCGCGCTCTATACCCTACCCAACCATGATCTTCGTGCGCAATATTATCGAAGACCCCAAAATTCTCTCTTCTACTGCCTTATGTCCCCATGTCTCTGGAACAAAATAATAACACTTAGCAATTCATTTTCACAATCATATTATCCTTCAGGTTGTTATTTCAGGCTCTATTTTTAGACAATTTTAATATTATTTCTTTCAGATATACAAAACAATTATAGCACTGTATTACAGACCAAACAACTTCTGGGATGCGACATAGCGTAGGTTGTAGATATAGTTGAAGGTAACCTTGTGGCATACTTAGAATTTTTCGTTGCACATCGAAATTTTAAATTACGGTACAAAAACCGTTTTTTCGAGGTTGCTGGAGTTCTAAAATTTCTATGTCCTTAACTATGCATCTTACAATAAATTATAAAACTTCGTTGGAAAGCTGAAAAGTAACACCTTTCTAACGGTGTATTACACTGCAATCTCTGATAAATATTGAGGGAGCTACATGTAAAAATATATGAATTTTTTCATCCGTTGGAAAGTGAAAAGTAACACCTTTCTAACGGTGTATTACACTGCAATCTCTGATAAATATTGAGGGAGCTACATGTAAAAATATATGAATTTTTTCAGTTTTTTGCGACTTTACGTAAATTAATAAGTTAAATTTGTAGAAAGCAACTAACTTTTGGCATGTAGTTTCACGTCTTCTGCTTTTTAGTTTATTAAAGTCGAGTGATATTTAGCTGAGTTATTAGTCATGGAAAAAAACTCGTTTGTTAACTACTTTGCTAACTACGCAACTACAAATGGAATATGAGGGGATGGGGAAATGGCGCAATAATGGGGAAAATATCAAAATTTTAAGCAAAACTGTTTCAAAAAATCTATTATAGCTTGGCGAATTATTGTCCGATTTTAGAAAATGGACACACGTTTTACTCGTGAAAATGTGTTATTTTTAAATAAAAGTACAAGTCTAAGGGGTTTCTAATAAAATAGTGTTCAAAAACAACACCAAAGTAAAAAAATGTAAAAAACACACACAAAAAATTTTTTAACATAGAAAATACTCTAATAAGGGAATTGAATCAAGTTGAGTCAAGTATACACGTTTATAAACCTAAGTTTCTTCTTTCCAAAGCCGTTAAAAAATTAAAATTAGTGAATATTTGACGAAGAAATGGGCGCGTGAGTGAGTGCAAGTACGAAAAAACGGGTTTTGTACCGTAATTTAAAATTCCGATGTGCACCAAAAAATTCTAGTATGCAAAAAAAATTTATTTATCTAAGCCTACAACCTACGCTATGTCCCATCCCAGAAGTTTTATTTTGATTAAATTTTGTAGCACAGTGTAATTTACAAAATTCAATTTTATTCGACAATATTTACAATTACCAAATACAAAAATTTATGAAAAAATCTTAAAAAATTATGTTAATTTTTTTAATAATTGTTCTATATTATCTATAAATTTAGCATTGTTCTGTGCATCGGTTTGGTTTTCTTATGCAGCTTTGGTTATTTAATTCGCATTACAGTTCGTTTTATATGCGGATGGCCTAATATTTATGCCAAGCCTGTAAACAAAATTGCATGAACGGAATCAGCGCGACGGCTGATCAAGGCAATGCACTGGCAAAATGATTGTTGTTGTATTGATTCATTATCTTTTTTTTATGTTGGTAGGCAAAACATAAGTCATTGGGTTTTTATTAGATAATATGCACTTAGAAGAAGAGCAAGGCTTGCTGCTAAAAGAACAGCAATTAAAAAAAAAAAACAAGTAAAACAAACAGGAGAGCGAAAATAAGAGCAGCTCTATTTAGTCTGTCGGCTGTCTCGATAAGGCTATAGGCAAATATATATGTATAGTACATATGTACACACATAAATGCTAAGTCAACGCAAGAGAGTCTGCGTACATATGCATCGCCATACATACGCACATATGCATTGACGAAAGAGAGTTACTCTCCCACAAGACAATATAAAAATCTGATTGCTCTCTTAAATACATATGTACATTTATAACTCCTCGGTGAAGGCGTTTCCTCGTTGAATATATGTTGATGAGTTAAAGTTGAATGCAGCTTATCTTTATTTATGTATATGTTTCTCTATGTTGTTGTTGGTTTTAGTTTCATTGGTTTCCTTTCGCACGAAAAAAGGGGGAGAATGATATGTAAATGTTCTTATTTTTTTTTATTTACAGGTTATGTCTTTTCACTATTGCACTTTGCCAACAACAACAACACACAACAAAAAAATACCTATTATGCAAACAAATGGCTTTCTTAAAAATGATAAAAAAAAATTCGACCAAATTTGGTCAGGATGTATAGGACCATAACAGATTTTGTCAGATTTGTTGAGATATCTCAAACAACCAAAAAGTTTTTATGCTAAGACTTGAATTTCGACTACTCGTTCCTATCGCAGCTTTATGATATAGTGTTCCGATTTCTATTAGGTACTAAAATATTTTCAATCTAAAAGTTTTGTTGAGACATCTCAAAAAACAACATAAATGTTTATACTTTATCTTAATTTTCGATCAATAGTTTTAATGGCAGCTATTTTGTACGAAAAACTTTTGGTTTTTTGAGATATCTCAACGAATCTTACAAAGTCAGCATCTGATATGATCCTTATTTTAAGTTAAACACTTAAAATAATTTTTACACCTTAGATATCTATTTTTTTTGGGACGATTTGTGACCTCTCGAACCCAAAAAATCACAAAAATTCCGGATTTTGGGACTTATTAAAGTCACTAGCTTCTGAGCTACTAAGCCGATCTTAAAACTATATGAAATAAGGTTGTAGAAGGATAAGTAACCTTTAAATTGAGTGCGTTTTTGGTGATATCGGTTAATAAGATCTCATGGTATACTCTAAAATGGCGGAGAAACTTCGAAAATAGGGAAAAAAGTTAATATATCGAAAACCCTTCCATGAAAAAAGTTTTAAGTGCGATTTTCGTGTTTAGGGGCCAAAGTCCATAGGAAAAGTACACTGAGACATGAGAAGCGAAATGACTGTAAACTAGTGTAATAAATGTAAAAACGTGCAAAATATATTTTAGCCCCCCCCTCATTGAGAAACTGCCGACGCCCTTGCACGGATGTATATATGTAGATATATATACATATAATATGTAAGTCACACGTGTAGCAACGAGAAGCCAACCGACATGGACTATTGCAACTGCGGACGATCAAAGAGACCGCGAAGAAATAAATGCGAAGAATCAGTTAGTTCCACTGTGCTAAATAACGTCTTTATATAATGAAACAAGCGGGCTCCGCCCACTGCTCGCTTCGCTCGTCTACCCTCGTGGTGCGGCTACAGTCGAGTTTGCTCGACTAAGTAAGTAAGATACCCTGTGCCAGTCTCCATAAAATATAATATTGGCTATAATAGAATTAGTAATATGTATGTAAGCATATAAAACATAAATATTTAATGCCACTCGAACCATCCTATATGCATGCTCTGTCAGTTTGGTTGAGATATATACGTATAAAGGGGCATTTACACGAGTGACAAGCTGGTCAATTTCATCTCAGTAGGCTGAAAATTTTGATGACAACTTAATCAACTCTAGTGTAAACGGTGGTCAACTCTAAGCAAAAGTGTGTTGACTTGGTAAAAAGCACAGCCTACTAAGATGAAATTGACCACTTGTCAACTAGTGTAAAGGCACCATAAAACAACAAAAAAAAGTTTTTCATACTAAGACTTAATTTTCGACTGATCGTTCCTATGGCAGCTATTTGATACAAAGGTCCTATCCAAATATAAAAATATACTTGATCTGCGTCCGGTATCCAGCAGCCTACATACCATTTTAAGTCTCTAGCTATTATAGTTTCTGAGATCGATGCGTTCAAACAGACGGCTGTTGATGCTGATTAAGAATATATATACTTTATGGGGTTGGAGATGTTTCCTTCTCTCTGTTACATACATCACACAAATCTAATATACCCTTTTTGACCATTTTCAATGGGCACAGGGTATAAAAAGCCCGTACATTTAGGCTGATTCGTTGTGGTTGCACTTTATGGAAAATATATAAATATGGAGTAGTTTGACAAGCTGCACTTAGTTGAAATTTAAAAATGAAAGGAATCATAACGTTGGTGGGTCTCGTTGGATTTGCGCTGGCCTTACCCGGGGAGTGGGAAGATTTCAAGCTCAATTACTGAGAGAAACTGAGAGTGAGGAGCAGCTTCGTTGGAAAATCTTCAAGGATAATAAGGAAATAATTGATAAACACAATGAAGAATATGCTGCTGGAAAAGAAACATGGATGATGGGCATCAACAAATTCTCAGATCTGACGGATACGGAATTAGAAAATATCTGCTGAAGATGCCACCTTATGAAGATTATCCCTAAGATAATGTTGAAAGTCCGGATTGCGGATAGTCTCCATACAAATTTGTTGTAAAAAAACACAGCTGAAAGTTAATATGCATTCGATTGTTTCTATGGCATATGATATTGTAACCTGAGTTTGATTAAATTTGGTCTGTATGCTTAAAACAGCGTGTGAATATTGAGATATCTTTAGGATCAAAAAAGTTGTTTATTTTGATCCCGGATTCGAGCCACTTACAGGTCGAATGTCGGAAAACGCCGTCTTATTGCACTATTCAATTGTCACAGCTATGTTGTGTGAAAATGTTAGATTTCTTGGTTTAATCTCAGAAAAAAATTATATAAATACATAGATTTGGATTTAAACTGTTATGGCAGGAAAATACTGCATTTGTTAATATAACATTACATCTCATTCTGAAAGACCGAAGCAAATCCAATATTTGAAATGAATTAAGTTCTGTAAGAAATCGTATAAAATGGTCAACATCTCGCTAGAAATTTCAAACGAATCGAGGCAATCGAGATCGATTCAATTGTCACAGCTATGTTGTGTGAAAATGTTAGATTTCTTGGTTTAATCTCAGAAAAAAATTATATAAATACATAGATTTGGATTTAAACTGTTATGGCAGGAAAATACTGCATTTGTTAATATAACATTACATCTCATTCTGAAAGACCGAAGCAAATCCAATATTTGAAATGAATTAAGTTCTGTAAGAAATCGTATAAAATGGTCAACATCTCGCTAGAAATTTCAAACGAATCGAGGCAATCGAGATCGACACCTTTATTTCAATTGAAAGATCTTTTTATTTCTGACTTATTATAATTATTTTTTTTTTAAGCTGACTTTGATAGCTTTGTACGCTGTTTGCTAAGCTGAAATTGTATACGTCCGATCAGATCTTGGGTACCCTATTAGGGTAGATACAGAAGGTAGTTGGAAAAAGGCCCTCTCTTCATGGTATGTACCACCTGGAGAAGGGAGAATAGATTTAGAGACGATATACTCTTTAAGTGGTAAAGAAGAAGATTGAAAATGATAAATAAAAATATATTTAAATTATAGTCCGGCAAGAGTTTGGCTATTTTCCTGCTGCTTCTTTGAAACTGACATTGTCTTTTTTTTTTTTTTTGCTTAAGCATTTCATTATTTAACCAACCATTCGTAACCTGCTCCTAAGATTTTCATTTAACATCACTGCGGACGGCAGTCCGCGCTAGTGACGAAAGCAGCACGAAGGGTGCGAAGGCGACTAGCATATATACACAGGAAGAATGGGAAATTTGCTATGACTGTCCGATCAGGTCGAGTTATATACCGAAAGGTATCAATTTAACTTACAAATGTGCATACTAAGACTTTTGGAAACTCACCTGGTTCGTGAGATAAACATGTGTAAGTGGGAGGGGAAAAATTTAAATTATTGAAGCTAATGGGGCCGTTGGAGCCTTTTTGAATTGTTTTTAAATTTTTGAATATTCTAATACAAAATACGCGTCGAATGGCACCTCGATCATCGAAATCCGATAACTGGTTCAAAAAATAAATAATTTTGAAATTTTTAGCCGCCTTCCGAAAATGAGATGAAAAGTCAGTATGTCTGTTTGTTTGTTTGGATCAAATCGTTGATTTAGCTTAAAAGCTTGAATGAGGACTTGTTCCCGCTCAAAAATGTAGAGACGTTTGTTCTACGACTTTTTCGAAAAATCGTTAGTTTAGCGGGAAATCGCTAAAAGCCGCGAAAATTGAAAAAAACATCCAAACGACAGAAGCTACAGATGTGATCTATATATCGTTGAAAAGGTAGTTCGAAGGGCTTTTAAGCATAGCTGTAAACTTTTTTGCTGAAGAACACAGGTAAAAAGCTACAGGTAAAAAAATGTATTTTTTCTCATATTTTGGCGATTTAAGAAAAATCTGTGTTTCAAATCACTTTTAAATGTGGTATATGTTGAAGACAATTCCATTCCGCGTTTTTTGACATACAACATGCCAAAATTTTTTTTTTTAATTATTTATATGTAAAACTTAATACTATTCGTCACAAAATTGGATATCAGAAATTTTGGAGCATGAAAATGTTTTGGTCACTAGACTTTTACCTCGTAAAGAGGTTTTTTTATGGGATATTATCTCACTCCCATGCACTCATGTATGCGGATGACGTCAAGCTTTTTCTATCGTATAGTGACCCTTCTTGTTATAGTCTCTTGCAAGCTAACTTAAATGTATTCCATCTTTGGTGCCAAGCTAATTTATTAAATCTTAATAGTTCAAAATGTAAAGTAATGACTTTCCATAGATCTTCGCGCCATATTTTTCAGTATTGACTTAATGGCATTATATTGGAATGCTTAAATGATTCCGAAAGATCAGTTAATGACTTAGGTATAGTTCTTGATCATAGACTGAAATTTGATAAGCATATTGCTATTGCAGTCAATAAAGCAATGGGAGTTCTGGGTTTATAAAGCGATGGTCCAAGGAATTTAATGATCCTTTCACTACTAAACTTCTATACACGTCCCTTGTTCGTCCGATTCTTGAGTATGGATCATGTGTGTGGTCTCCTCAATATGAATCCTATCGTGCCAGGATAGAGTCGGTTCAAAAACAATTTTTAATTTTTGCTTTACGTGGCTTGAGTTGGAACACGGATATTCAATTGCCTTCATATTCTAGTAGACTCCTCTTACTCAATCTTCCCTCTCTCACTAACCGTAGAATTATGCTTGGAGTAATGTTCATCCACAAATTACTGCATAACCTTTAATGTACCCTCTAGAGTAACTCGAACCTTTAATCCTATACTTTCACGTTATTGCACTAACTGGGAGCTTCACGAACCTCTTCGTACTCTGTGTGCAGATTATAATAGTCTGTACCGTAAGATTAGTTTCGAGTGTTCTCCGCTCACTATTAAAGCCTCTATATTATCTTGATTAACTAGTCTAACTAACTAACTATTTATTAATAATATTTTGGTCTGATTGGGTTTTTCTGGGATTTCCCCAATCCTAGCAACAAATGTTGGGCCAATCATATTCTTTTTCATTTTAGATTCCCCAGAGTTTTTAATTTTTAATTATAATTTATTTTGTAATTTAAATATATATATACTTTTTTAACTTTAATGTTCTATTTTTAAATTAATGGTTGTGTCGGCTGCTTTTAGTCTGACAATAAATAAATAAATAAATATGTTAACAAATGGCCATCTTAAAAATAATTAAAAAGTGCGAACAGGAGCAGCAAAAGAAACGACTGCATGCGGTTCAGCTTTGAGCTCTCTCTCTCTCTCTCTCTCTGAGCTCAGATCAACGCATGGGCGTGCCTGTTTGACACAAAGAGGGGGTCGATTCCACTTCTGATTGAATTTATCTTATTCCAGGCAAATAATGCGCCCAAACTAAAGACAATGCGAGCAAATTCTTTGGGCTATTGAAGAAAGAGAGAAAATGCGACTATGAGATTTTCGGGAATATTTAAAAAAAATATTCGCAGCATGGTGCTAAGCAAAGAGAAACCTTACTCCTATCTTATTGACCGTATTTACTGCGGATGCAGATAGGTGAAGCGCTGGCTGCGCTGTTTATGGGGGCGTGGCAATTGGCAGATGTTGCCAGGCGAACCAAGGGTGCGAAAATAATATAATTGTTAGCCCTTTGGCACTTGCCAATTTCGCACGTATGTATGTATATATGTGGATATATTATATGTAAGCCACACGTGTAGCAACGAGAAGCCAACCGACATGGACTATTGCAACTGCGGACGATCAAAGAGACCGCGAAGAAATAAATGCGAAGAATCAGTTAGTTCCACTGTGCTAAATAACGTCTTTATATAATGAAACAAGCGGGCTCCGCCCACTGCTCGCTTCGCTCGTCTACCCTCGTGGTGCGGCTACAGTCGAGTTTGCTCGACTAAGTAAGTAAGATACCCTGTGCCAGTCTCCATAAAATATAATATTGGCTATAATAGAATTAGTAATGTGTATGCATGTGTCCGATTTTAACCAAATTTGATCAAAATGTATGGACCCATCCTATATTTTCTGTCAGTTTTTTTGCGATATATAAAACAACAAAAAAGGTTTTTCATACTAAGACTTAATTTTCGACTGATCGTTCCTATGGCACCTATTTGATATAGAGGTCCGATCCAAATTTAAACATATACCTCATCTGCGTCCGGTATCCAGCAACCTACATATACAATTTTATATCTCTAGCTATTATAGTTTCTGAGATCGACGCGTTCAAACAGACGGACAGACGGATGGACTGACGGACAGACAGACGAACATGGCTCAATCGACTCGGCTGTTGATGCTGATTAAGAATATATATACTTTATGGGGTCGGAGATGCTTCCTTCTCCCTGTTACAAACATCACGCAAATCTAATAAACCCTTTTTGACCATTTTCAATGGGCACATGTCACAAATAGCCCGTATATTTAGGCGGATTCGTTGTGGTTGCTCTTTTAAATCGAAGAAAAATATATAAATATTGTGTAGTTTGACAAGCTGCACTTAGTTGAAATTTAAAAATGAAAGGAATCATAACGTTGGTGGGTCTCGTTGGATTTGCGCTGGCCTTACCCGGGGAGTGGGAAGATTTCAAGCTCAATTACAATAAAACATATGAAACTGAGAGTGAGGAGCAGTTTCGTTGGAAAATTTTCAAGGATAATAAGGAAATAATTGATAAACACAATGAACGATATGCCGCTGGAAAAGAAACATGGACGATGGGCATCAACGAATTCACAGATCTGACGGCTATGGAACTCGCAAAATATCTGCTGAAGAAGAAGACCTCACCTTATGAAGATTATCCCTAAGATAATGTTGAAAGTCCGGATTGCGGTTAGTCTCCATACAAATTTGTTGTAAAAAAACACAGCTGAAAGTTAATATGCATTCGATTGTTTCTATGGCATATGATATTGTAACCTGAGTTTGATTAAATTTGGTCTGTATGCTTAAAACAGCGTGTGAATATTGAGATGTCTTTAGAATCAAAAAAGTTGTTTATTTTGATTCCGAATTTGAGCCACTTACAGGTCGAATGTCGCTAAACGCCGTCTTATTGCACTTTAAAATTGTCACAGCTATGTTGTGTGAAAATGTTAGATTTCTTGGTTTAATCTCAGAAAAAAATTATATAAATATATAGATTTGGATTTAAACTGTTATGGCAGGAAAATACTGCATTTGTTAAGATAACACTACATCTCATTCTGAAAGACCGAAGCAAATCCAATATTTTACCTCAAAACAAATGGCAAATATTGGCGAAACGAATTTAGTTCTGTAAGAAATCGTATAAAATGGTCAACATCTCGCTAGAAATTTCAAACGAATCGAGGCAATCGAGATCGACACCTTTATTTCAATTGAAAGATCTTTTTATTTCTGACTTATTATAGTTATTTTTTTTTTTAAACTGACTTTGGTAGCTTTGTACGCTGTTTGCCAAGCTGAAATTGTATACGTCCCATCAGATCTTGGGTACCCTATTAGGGTAGATACAGAAAGAAGTTGGAAAAAGGCCCTCTCTTCATTGTATGTACCACCTGGAAAAGGAATAATAGATTTAGAGACGATAAACTCTTTAAGTGGTAAAGAAAAAGATTGAAAATGATAAATAAATATACAGGGTAGGCCATTTAAAGTGGAAGCATTTGTTTTTGAAAAAAAAGAGAGAAAAAAAATTTTTTTTTTTTGTTTTCATCTCATTCATTTATTTCGGTCCAAGGAGAAATTTTCTAGTTAGTTTTTGAAAATGATATCGCGTAAATGGCCACCATTAGCTTTGGCCGCAAAATGTGCCCTTTTTTCGGCATTTTCCATCACTTTTGCCAGTGTATCGGCCGATATGGCTCTTATTTCGCGGCGTATGTTGGCTCTGAGTTGAGCTAGTATCCTTGGCTTGTTGGTGTATACCTTGGACTTCAAGTAGCCCCATAAAAAAAGTCTGGCGGCGTCAAATCGGGTGATCTCGGTGGCCAGTCATAATCGCCTTTTTTCGATATGATTCGGCCGGGGAACAATGGCCGCAATAAATCGATGGTTTTTCGTGCTGTATGGCATGTAGCGCCGTCTTGTTGAAACCAAAAGTCATCCAAACCATTTTCACGAACAATTGGCATCACAAAATTGGTTATCATGGCTCGATAACGGTCACCATCTTTCCATCCAGGTCTTTCCACGGTTGTCTTGGAAAAAATACGGCCCGATGATCATATCGGCGCAAACACCACACCAAACTGTGACTTTTTGGTCGTATAGAGGCTGCTCCTCAAATAATTGAGGGTTTTGAGTGGCATAGAAGCGACAATTTTGTTTGTTTACGCCTCCATTCAACGTGAAATGTGCCTCGTCTGACATGATGATTTTTCGCCAAAAGTCACCTTCGTTCTCAGCCATTTCAATGGACCATTTGGCATATTGGAGACTACGCGTATAGTCATCTGGGTTTAGTTTTTGTGCCATTTGGATTTTGTAAGGAAACATCTTCAAATCACCATGAATTATGCGTCGGAGCGTGGTCCTTGCGATTCCCAATTCCTGAGAACGGCGATAACTCGATGTTCTTGGATCCGCCTCAATACTGGCTCGTACGGCTTCAATATTTTCATCGGAACGTCTTGTGCGTTGTCGGGATGAGTGGTTGGCATTACTAACATTACCGGAGTTCACAAATTTTGCGTATAAACGCCTTATGGTGTTATCACCGGGAGCACTTTTAACTTTATTTTTTGCACGAAACGCACGTTTGGTTTTCACAATCGAGAAGTTATTTTGAATGTAAAGCTGAAGAATTTCAGCACGTTCTTTTGGAGTGTACTGTTCCATGGTATAAATTGTCTTGAAATGACGCTTCCAACGCGCTATGTCATTAGTCGATCTGACAGCTCTGTCAAAAGTTATAAGGTTACCCGATGCTTCCACTTTAAATGGCCTACCCTGTATATTTAAATTATAGTCCGGCAAGAGTTTGGCTATTTTCCTGCTGCTTCTTTGAAACTGACATTGTCTTTTTTTTTTTTTTCGTAAGCATTTCATTATTAAACCAACCATTCGTAAGCTGCTTCTAAGGTTTTCATTTAACATTATTTTTAACTACAACCACTGCACTTCAAGTACATAAACAAAGACATGCAAATGAAAAACAAAATTGTAGTTAAAAATTTTTAAGAATCGAGATCGCAGTTTTTTAGAGTGTGGAGCACCATGGCAGAAACATACAATGTCGACATGTTCGAAAACGAAGTCAGTACGTGGAATTACTGGCAAACAAATCTATTACAACGCATAAAAAGAAGAGAGAGGGACTGAAAGCACGGCAAAGCAAATCAAGACGTACCTATAAGTTGTTGAATCATAACCTTGGAACAGCAAACTATTTCAAGGATAGTATTGATGCTTTAAGCAAATCTCGCTCATATTCCGAGCTAGAACCGAGGCATTACGTCTCAACTATGCGCCGCACAGTTCTTTGGACAGTCGCTACACATTGGGCGATTCGACAATTTTTCTGGCATAAAGTCAAAAAATTAATGGTAGTATTTCCAAAATGTGTATTTATATTCATTAAATGTAAACACTTCAGTTAGATTAAAAAATATTCTTTTTTGGGCTGGGCGGCATTTCATCTCTTGTGGCAACTCTAAAGTCAGCTGTTTTGTGAAAGCACATGCTTTTGAAAATGTACCCGTAAGTTCATTGTGTTTTAAGCGTAAATTAATAAGCAAAGCTTTAATAAAGAAATCAAGTTGAATATAGAATGTGATGCTCACGGTATACAAAATAGTTGTTTGTTGTAATATGTAACAAAATTTGTGTCTAGTTGTTGTTGTCTTCTGTTTTGTTTAATGTGTTACATGTGGAATACTTATAAAGTGCTTGATGGCGCACTAAATATGGCAAATTATTAATTAAAGCCTGTAGTATATAGTGTTATTAATTTCTTTTGCTCATTCTTGCGCAAAAATGATTAGATGTATGCTAAAATATGTTAGAAAAATCAGATTTTCTCGTAGTCAGATGGGAATGGGGGTAAACACATGGTCAAACTATAATTCCAAAAAATATTGTAAATTTTATTTAAGTTTAGTTAGAAAACATGTCAAGTTTAAGATATCTCGCTTAATATTTCAGTGAATAAAAAAATATTTTACCTTTTGAAAGAGGGGTTGAAGAAATGGTCCAATTAAAATACAAAAAAATATATATATTTTACTTTAGCCTCTCTAAGATTCATGACAAATTTCAGATTTTGGATTTAATATTTTATACAGTTTTCTCATAGTCGGATAAGGGGATAGTCGGATAATTCAAAATTCTATTTTAGTTCAACTAAGGTTCATGCCAAATTTGAAAACTCTATAAAAGCTATAGCTTTAAAATTATAATTAATGCCGAAAAAACTGACTTTTCGCCCATAGTGCACTGGTGAAGCAGAAGATTCAGCGCATTTCATTGCACCATACCCGATGTTACGTGAGCTGAGAGTTCTGAACTTTGGACAAACATGCTTAAACACCACGAAGATGAACGATTTGCTGAATGGCAGTGATTGGGTCAGCGTCATAACCCTCATATCTGAGGGATGCATCCCGGTATAGGCAGTTCATTATGGACTCATGAGTGATGCAGCATAACAAAGAAGAACACTAAAATATGAATTTGGTTCTGGCAAATGGCTATACATATATTAACTTATCCCCATACATCGTCTTGTAGTTAAATGAAATTGTTCAATAAGGTCAAAAACTAAATATATAGTTGTAAAATACGATGTAACATATATGAAAAATACGAGAGAAGAGTTAATTATATAACAATAAAAATGCATACTACTACTACTCTTTTTTTTATGTTACTTTACTAAAGGCATTTATTTTACTAAAAAAATAAATTTATTTAGGGTATTCAGAAGCTATGATAAATTAGTAAAGCGATATATTTATTACTTTGTAGCTAGTGAGTGAACTTTTTAATTTTTTGTTGTCGTATTTGTGATAATCCCCAGTTCAATAAGTTTAATTTTAATGAACAACTGTTTTGTATAAAGCAAGCAATCTCTTTATTTCTCTGGCGCTCCAGGGTTTGGTTTCACATATTTTTACTCTTGTCTTTTTTAATGCACACACATTTAAAATAACTTTATCTCGTTATTTTGATTTAAAATCAGTCCTAAGAGACAATCATTAAAATTGTAATTTGTGTGATTCGAAACCTAGTTTTATAACTGAAAGTTTTAATTCCGGCAAGTCCAGACCAAGAAAAGTTACCTTCTTTTACAACCAATACCAATACAGCACCTCAGTGTGGCCTAATTTCGATAAATACTTTTAACAGTCTGGCAACCCTTTTGTATTTATTACTTCTAAAAAATATGACAAGTTTTGTATATTTTTCTATTTCTGTGTTTTTGTAGTGACGTCATATATCACTTTATCTTGTAAAACAGTTATCATAGCTTCTGAACTTCCTAAAAAAATGCATAAATATTAATTTCAATTACCGAACATCGTTTTAAGCCCTTAAATGTATTTCTGTTGTCTCTCAATTATTTTTCAACCACAGACTAAACTCAAAGTAAATAAAGTAATCCCAAGCTTAGCTTATGCATAAGTTAAAAGCGCATATTAAAGTGATATGATGATAGAAAATTTCAAATAAATATTTAATTCGCACGATAACAAAACTGAAAGCAATTCCCAGTGCTAAATAAGTTGAACCTGGCAGTTAAATGCAATATCCTTGTACTAACTATGTCATTTTCGGTCTAACTAACAATGGCCCAAACAACTAGCCACAAATTGCACACTTGGCCCGTTAGCAGCCATACAATTGTCCCTCCTCTCTCTAAGCTCCTCCCTCCTCATCCGCTTGGGTCAAATTGAAAAACTAAAAGAAGAAGAAGAAGCAGCTGGAGATGGAAAGAGAAGGACGAACGAGTCCTTAGCCTTAGTTGACAATTGCCTCGACTCGACTCTGGCTGCCAATGGCCCAATGCATTTTGTACTATGTGATAATGCCAAGTTTTGCATATGTCACTGAGGACAAGTTCCGCCCCCTTCCCTTCCCTTTCCCCTCCCTTCTCTTTTACCACCCTCCTCATTCTATTGCTGTTATTGGCAGCATTGGCAAATATTGCACATAGATTTATGGCTTTAACATTGACATGACATTTGGCGCTGCTGCTTCCCTCCCCCTTCCTCTCGCCATCTGTTGCAGTGGCAACAACAATAACTAACAACTACATACATGGCCTGGCTATTTGTACAAAATTGCATGGTAATTGGCAGGGAGTCCAAGTCCAGTTCTGACCAGGCCAAAACCATCGAGTGCACAGTCCAAATGCTGGCCTTAAAAATAAACGAGCCGCATTAAAATTGTCAGCTTTGAGTTGAAGCCAATTAAAATTGCTTTTTGTTTCGTGGGCGTTGTTGTTAAATTGCCTGGGGGGCAGGGGAGAGTGGAGAGGGAAGAGGAGGGGGCAACGTGGTTGCAAAAATCAATTTACAATTGAATTGGAAATTGTGTTGCATATTTTATGGCATCTTTCAGTTGGAACAAAACTTCAAAGAGTCCAAAAACAAGCTCGCAATTAGTGCGAAATCAAATGCACTCACATCGAGACTCGCACTCTTACTCTCTCTCTCTCTCTGTCTCTTTGAATAATGAATGAGTGTATGAATAATTGTAACAGTATTTCTTTTGTTAAGTGCGCAAAAATTACTTACGCATAATTATATGTACGCATTCGAATATGGGAGCAAGGACTAAAAGCGAAGGACGCTAACAATAACAATTCCCTTTTGACTTTTGCCCTTTTTGCCGTTTTGCTTCTTCTTTTTTCCACTTTGCCTCATACTCGCATCGAGTCAATGAAGCAAAGATTTTTTGCCTTGAAGCGATTCGGGGCAAAGGACTGTGATTTTTATTATTATTCAAGTATCAGCTATCGTTGTTGTTGTTGTTGTAATTGTTGTTTTTACATTGTGATTATTATCCTGCGGTCGAGTTAATTGAGCAATTGCAAAAGTAAACAAAGACATCGGCCTCGCACTGCTTTATACGTACGTTTATATGTACAGACGGGCATCGGCACTTAAAAGGAGTGCGCAAAATATAATTAAGTTATGCTTCGGGCCATGAAAACAAACAAACAATAATAACAGTAACAACAACAGTAATAACAGCAAAACAATCTATTTACGGCTCTATCTAGAGCATGGGTAAAACAAATACATACCAAGAGGAAGCAGTGTGATAGAAAGTGAGAGAGACAAAGGAGCAAAAAGAAAGCAGTGTGTGTGTCATTGACCTGCAGTCAGTCAATATTTATTTTTTTGATTTACGAGTATTTATTGTTCCCGACATGTTTACTGTAATTAAACAGCTGCGGATTAGTTTCCATAAACTAAATAAATATCATTAAAGTATAACAATAAGCTAACGAAATTGCCGCAGGGTGTCCACTGGATGAAAAGAAAAAAGCAGCTGGCCAAGAAGTATAAATTTATGCAATGCAAATGAGAGCGTGGACTGCACTCATACTACAAGCAGTTCCAGCTTGGAAAGCAGAAAGCGGACAGCAGAGCGAGCAGTGTTGGAACTGGGAGAACAAGACTGCTGTCATTGACCGCAGTGAGCGAGAGAGAACAGCATTTCAAGCATGAATACAGATCGTATGCTAATCGTATGAGTGCCAAATTGACAGAGCAAGCAGTGCACTGCAGTGGTGGTGTGAGAAAGTGCGATCAGTGGATAAATACATAAGTTAGTGGTTGTAAGCAATGAAAACAGGGAGAGCAAGTTGTATAAATTAAAGTGTAAGCTAGAAGCTCACATGACAAATATAACCTGGCATGTTCCGAATTCCGATAACGAGTCGAAATGCCACAAAACGAGTTGATTGCTGTTCCGAATTCCGAAAATCGACAATAATTGTCGTTTTCAAAACGTGTGCTTTAGAGTCATCGGATTTGAAAATAAATGCCATTTGAAGCATTAAAATAAAAACCTAAAATTATAAATTGAAAATTTTAATAATGTTGAACATTTTTAGAATCGATTACCATCACTATTTAAAGTTTAAACAGTTGCAGAGCATTTTAAAAGAATTTTTTTTAAAGCATTTTTAAAATATTTTATAAAAAACAAGCTGTTCTGAATTCCACTTTAACTTTTGCTATCGATACCAACTCTCGCAATCGAAAGCTGCTAGAGTTGCTTTAATTGAATAACAACATTTTAACAACGAAGTTTTAGTCAAATTTACCTTATATCTGCTATATTCAACCTGAAATACATAAAAGGAATTTTCGAAACGTTTTCGAGACCGAGTTCGAAATGTAAAACCAAACCTATTTCGATCGGAATTGGGAACAGCAAATAGTAAAACGTTTCTTTTCGTTTCGTTTTTACTTTTTAAAAACGTTTGGTATTCGGAACAGGCCTGAATAAGTCTTATTGCAGTGATGCAGATCAGGAATACCCAAAATATTTATTTGTAGTTAATTTTTATTTATTTATTTAATTTTAATTAGTATTTGTTGATTTTAAATTAAACTAATTGTTGTAGAGATTTAAGCAATTTGAATTTGCAACGAATATTTGTTAGTTTACTTTTCATTAATTTCACGCCTAGGTGGCAACCTCATGTAATGTATTCATATCGCACATTTGAAGTTATCGATAGTTAGATAGATTTAAGATCGAAAAGAATTGTTACCACCAGATGAAAGGGTAGAACGCAACGAAGCGTAAGTAATTTATGAAATATTGAAATAATTTTAAGTTTAACTTTGTATTCTCTAAAATTAGGAGATAAAACCGCCCGCCGTTTGTAAGAGCGTGCACCGTTGTGCAACCGCAACAGTTAGCGTTAATTAAACATTACAATCATTAAGTTGAACGGAGTGTGTTTGATTTTGGGTCTGGCTGTTCGCGGTGTTTGATCCGCATAGTTCTCCCGTACGAAGTAACATCTTTTATCTCGCTTCAATCTTGGCGTTCCCCGATGGGAAAGGATCAAGGCTTGCATTAGATTTGTGCAAGGAAGCAAACGGAGAGACAATTGGAATACGCATAGTCTGAAGTGACGCCGCGTTGACGTGTATGTGTCTACGTACATGTATGTATGCGTGTGTATGTATTCAGTATTGCGCAGTGACGCCAATTACACAGAGTTGTAAAATTGTTCTGGAAAACTGGTAAGTGCCTTGTAGATTTTGGTTTTGTTGTTTTTGGTTGTCGATACGATGGGTCGAAGAAGAAAAGGAATAAACGAGCCAAATGAACAGGCTGAAAATGAGGATGTTCAGGGTGCAGACAGCACCAATGCGAATTCGAGATCCACTGCAACTGACGCAACATCTCAGGGATTGATAGAAATGATGCGCATTATGCAGCAGCATCAACACAGCAGCATGACGCAAATGCAGGCTTTCCAAATGGAAATTCTGCGTATGAACGAAATCCAGATGGAAAAAACGAACATACTGATCGAGGCGCTGTCATCGAAACCAGTCACTGCTAATCGTGCATGTGATAGTGAGGTTAATGGAGGCTCATCAGTAAACACGGACGAACAAGTAACTGTACCTTTGAATGAACCTATGCAGCGTTATTTGGGACCAAAGCTTTATGATCTGCCGGAATTCGACGGGTCACCTGAAGCATGGCCAATGTTCAAGGAAACATTTGCAATGACGACGAACGAGTATGGCTACAATGAGAGGCAAAATTTGATACGACTGCAAAAGGCAATCAAAGGCAAGGCACGTGAAGTCGTAGAATGCTTACTGATCCATAGTCGGAATGTTCCCGATATTATGGAAGCTTTGAAACAGAATTTTGGTAGGCCGGAGAAGTTGATTAAAAGTCAAATTGCCCGTGTACGCAAATCACCGGTCATAAAAGAAGGAATGTTACCAGAGCTGTTAGATTATCGAAATAAAGTTCAAAACTTAACGTCTTTTCTAGAAGCAGCTGATGGTGACAGATACTTAGAAAATCCTACGCTGATGGAAGAACTGGTGTCCAAACTGCCACCGCAACAACGCTTGGAATGGGCTCGATACCGCCGAGATTGCAAGCACCATGAAAACATTAAGGACTTCAGCAAATGGCTTCAAGGTATGGCTGAAGATATCCAAGCAGCCGGCTTGGGTGATGAAATGGATGTAAATAAACCAAAGAACCAAAAATCGAGATTCTTTCACGCAAATGAAGTTGATGCCAAAGAGAAAGGTTGTGTTGTCTGCAAGGGTCGACATAATCTAGAGAAATGTGAACAATTCGTGAAACTTGACATTGACAAGAAATGGAAGGCTGTTAGAGATAACAAGCTATGCTTTAACTGTCTGAGAGCCGGACACCGAGTTATGGAGTGCACATTTAAGCACAAATGCGATACTGATGGCTGCACTAAGAAGATAAACAAATTGTTGCACAAGCCGATTGAAGTACCTACACTTGACAGCTCACAGGGATTCTCAGGAACAGCCTCACAAGCAACTGGTTCTACAGTATTATTCAAAATCTTACCGGTTGATCTACATGCTAACGGGAAAACGATTTCCACTTACGCATTTTTGGATGACGGATCTGCAGTTTCGTTGATGAACGAAAGACTCGCCGAGGAACTGGGTTTACAAGGTCCCAAGGAGAATCTCACCTTGCAATGGTTCGGGAACAGGAAGGTTTCCGAGAGTACAAGTCGCTTTGACATTGGCATATCAGGCTGCCAAAAGGAAGCAATATATACTCTGAAGAGTGTACGGACAATCAAGAACCTGCAGTTGCCGATGCAAAATGTTAACATAGAGGAATTGCGTTCAAAATATCGTCACTTAGGAACGATACCACTGCACAGTTATGCCCGCGCCGTCCCCGAAATCCTGATTGGTTTGGACAACGCACATCTGGGAGTGCCGGAATCATCGCGCTCGATTGCATTTGATGGTCCAATTGTGGCTGCAACCAAACTCGGTTGGGTGTGCTATGGAAAATGTACAGCTGGAAACTCTAACGAAGGAAATGGAATTTTCTTAATAAGCCCCGACAAGGATTTGATCATTGATAAACTAATCGAAGATTACATTGTAGATTCCGAAATGGGCGTACGAGTGTCTTCAGTGGACCATAAAGGAATAGAAGAAGAGCGATCGATCAAACTGCTACAAGAAACCACGAAGCGCGTTGGGAAACGATATGAAACTGGACTGCTTTGGAGACAAGATGACATTGTCCTACCAGAGAGCATGGAAATGGCAGTAAAAAGGCAACTGTCCTTAGAACGGAAATTTCACCGCGAGCCAGAGTATTACAAGGAATACTGTCGCATTATGGCTGACTATGAAAGAAAAGGATACATTGAGCTGGTATCGAAGGATGCGCTTAATATCAAATCGGATAGGAACTGGACTCTACCTCACTTTGGAGTCGTTAATCCAAATAAGCCTGGAAAGCTGCGAATCGTTTTTGATGCGGCTGCGGAAGTCAATGGAATTTCGCTGAACTCATCGTTGATGAATGGACCTGACAACGTTCAACTGCTGACCCATGTGCTGATGAAATTTCGAGAAAAACGATATGGAATATGCGCCGACATTAGAGAAATGTTTCATCAAGTTGAGATACGCAAGCAAGATCGTTGTGCACAAAGATTCCTTTGGCGAAGAAGCCCTGATGAAGAAATGAAGATTTACCAAATGGCAGTTATGACGTTTGGAGCAAAGTGCTCTCCCGCATCTGCAGAATATGTAAAGAACTTCCATGCACTGAAATACAAAGAAACTTATCCGGAAGCAGCTGATGCGATTGTCAGTAATCACTACGTAGACGATTACGTACATTGTTTCTCCAGCGAAGAAGAAGCAGTCAGAGTCACCAAACAAGTCATCATGATTCACATGGAAGGAGGATTCGAGCTAAGACAATTTATTTCTAATTCGGAAATATGCAATGAAACGTTCGCCGAGAGGGAGTCTGCTGAAATCGTTAACATGGATAAAGACATTAGTCAGAAGGTGCTTGGTATGCACTGGCATACGAAAACTGATGAATTTGGGTTCAAACTATCATTTGCCAAGATCGATAAATCTTTATTTGCAGCGAACAGAATTCCAACGAAAAGGGAAGTCTTGAAAATCGTGATGTCCATATTTGATCCATTTGGAATCTTGGCGGAACACACAATCATGGCAAAGCTACTCCTTCAATCAATTTGGCGCAAGAAAACCGGATGGGACGAATGCATTGACAGCGATGATGACGCTGTTTGGAAGAAATGGTTACATAAACTGCTGGATCCCTGGAAATGAAAACCCGGCCGACTTTGGAACGAAAATTAATCGGAGCAACAAACGATCAACTTGGCTGAATGGTGCCCAGATTCTGCTTCAAGACGAAAACGACTGGCCAAATCGAGACATAAATGACGATAGCACAGACTTGGAATTACGAACGAAATTCGTACTTGTTGTTCAACCGAACTTAGAAGAATTGTTCTCAAAGTTTTCATCTTTCAGGAAGCTGACCCGAGTTATGGCCTGGATTTTAAGGATAAGCAATCGGCAGAATGTGCGTTGCAGTTATCTACAGGCGAGCGAAATCGAATACGCAGAGTTGGTTGTATGTCGAAACGTCCAGATGGCAGAATATACAGCAGAAATTGATGCATTGGCTAGTGGATGTCCTGTAAAGAAATCTAGCAAAATCTGGAAACTGTGTCCGATCCTCGATACAAACGGACTCCTTAGAATGAACAGCAGAATACACAATGCAGACGCAGTACATGAAGACACCAAGCGACCCGTAATTATGCCACAGAAACACTTCGTGACAAGCTTAATAGTGGACCAATACCACAAGGACTGGAAGCATCAGAACGAGAACACGATTTTAGCAGAAATTCGCCGTCATTTTTGGATACCACACTGCCGTGAACAAGTACGACGTGTATCCCGAAATTGCAAAATATGTATAGTCAACAGAGCTCGCCCGTGTGAACCATTAATGGGACAACTACCTCCTGATAGACTGACACCATATGTACGACCGTTTACCTATACAGGCATTGACTACATGGGACCATTTTCTGTAATAAGAGGAAGATCGACAGAAAAACGATGGATTTGTATTTTTACCTGCCTGACTGTGAGAGCGATTCACCTGGAAATCGCTAAGGATTTGAGTGCTGACACTTGCATTCGAGTCATCCGCAACTTTATGGCACGTCGTGGCAAACCAAAGAGAATTCGCTCGGACAACGGCACCAATTTTGTAGGTGCGAATCGAGAATTGAAGCTCCAGTTGGAGGAAATGAACCAATCCAAAATAGCTGCGGAGTTGGCGAACGAAAAAATTGAATGGCTATTCAATTGTCCATTGAATCCGCATGCTGGTGGCTGCTGGGAACGACTCGTCCGCAGCGTAAAGAGAGCAATAGGACATGCCATGTTGGGACAAAATTTGAAAGAAGACGTACTGTATGGCTTGATGTGTGATGCGGAGAACATAGTGAACGCAAGACCGCTTACGCACATAGCCCTAGATTCCCCATCAGACGAACCGTTAACACCTAACCATTTTCTATTAGGTTGCTCTAATTCCAGTCAGACACAACACCCAGATGAAGAAGCTTATCAACCAACGATGAAGACCTGGCGAACAGTGCAGCAACTTACACACTGCTTCTGGAAAAAGTGGCTGAACGAATATTTGCCGGAGCTGCGCCGCCGTACTAAGTGGTATCAAGAGGTGAAGCCGCTTACTGTGGGCGACTTGGTGCTCATCTGCGATGGAACGGCTCATCGATCGACCTGGAAGAAGGGCCGAGTAACTGATGTGATAAGCGGAAAAGATGGCCAAGTGCGTGCTGCGACAGTGAAGACCGCTACTGGAGTGTTTCGTCGACCTGCCTGCGTTTTGGCTAAACTAGATTTAAGTGAATCAAGGCCCTGTTAGATTCACGGTGGCGGGGATGTTGTAGAGATTTAAGCATTTTGAATTTGCAACGAATATTTGTTAGTTTACTTTCATTAATTTCATGCCTAGGTGGCAACCTCATGTAATGTATGCATATCGAACATTTGAAGTTATCGATAGTTAGATAGATTTAAGATCGAAAAGAATTGTTACCACCAGATGAAAGGGTAGAACGCAACGAAGCGTAAGTAATTTATGAAATATTGAAATAATTTTAAGTTTAACTTTGTATTCTCTAAAATTAGGAGATAAAACCGCCCGCCATTTGTAAGAGCGTGCACCGTTGTGCAACCGCAACAGTTAGTATAATTAAACATTACAATCATTAAGTTGAACGGAGTGTGTTTGATTTTGGGACTGGCTGTTCGCGGTGTTTGATCCGCATAGTTCTCCCGTACGAAGTAACATCTTTTATCTCGCTTCAATCTTGGCGTTCCCCGATGGGAAAGGATCAAGGCTTGCATTAGATTTGTGCAAGGAAGCAAACGGAGAGACAATTGGAATACGCATAGTCTGAAGTGACGCCGCGTTGACGTGTATGTGTCTACGTACATGTATGTATGCGTGTGTATGTATTCAGTATTGCGCAGTGACGCCAATTACACAGAGTTGTGAAATTGTTCTGGAAAACTGGTAAGTGCCTTGTAGATTTTGGTTTTGTTGTTTTCGGTTGTCGATACGATGGGTCGAAGAAGAAAAGGAATAAACGAGCCAAATGAACAGGCTGAAAATGAAGATGTTCAGGGTGCAGACAGCACCATTGCGAATTCGAGATCCACTGCAACTGACGCAACATCTCAGGGATTGATAGAAATGATGCGCATTATGCAGCAGCATCAACACAGCAGCATGACGCAAATGCAGGCTTTCCAAATGGAAATTCTGCGTATGAACGAAATCCAGATGGAAAAAACGAACATACTGATCGAGGCGCTGTCATCGAAACCAGTCACTGCTAATCGTGCATGTGATAGTGAGGTTGATGCAGGCTCATCAGTAAACACGGACGAACAAGTAACTGTACCTTTGAATGAACCTATGCAGCGTTATTTGGGACCAAAGCTTTATGATCTGCCGGAATTCGACGGGTCACCTGAAGCATGGCCAATGTTCAAGGAAACATTTGCAATGACGACGAACGAGTATGGCTACAACGAGAGGCAAAATTTGATACGACTGCAAAAGGCAATCAAAGGCAAGGCACGTGAAGTCGTAGAATGCTTACTGATCCATAGTCGGAATGTTCCCGATATTATGGAAGTTTTGAAACAGAATTTTGGTAGGCCGGAGAAGTTGATTAAAAGTCAAATTGCCCGTGTACGCAAATCACCGGTCATAAAAGAAGGAATGTTACCAGAGCTGTTAGATTATCGAAATAAAGTTCAAAACTTAACGTCTTTTCTAGAAGCAGCTGATGGTGACAGATACTTAGAAAATCCTACGCTGATGGAAGAACTGGTGTCCAAGCTGCCACCGCAACAACGCTTGGAATGGGCTCGATACCGTCGAGATGGCAAGCACCATGAAAACATTAAGGACTTCAGCAAATGGCTTCAAGGTATGGCTGAAGATATCCAAGCAGCCGGCTTGGGTGATGAAATGGATTTAAATAAGCCAAAGAACCAAAAATCGAGATTCTTTCACGCAAATGAAGTTGATGCCAAAGAGAAAGGTTGTGTTGTCTGCAAAGGTCGACATAATCTAGAGAAATGTGAACAATTCGTGAAACTTGACATTGACAAGAAATGGAAGGCTGTTAGAGATAACAAGCTATGCTTTAACTGTTTGAGAGCCGGACACCGAGTTATGGAGTGCACATTTAAGCACAAATGCGATACTGATGGCTGCACTAAAAAGATAAACAAATTGTTGCACAAGCCGATTGAAGTACCTACACTTGACAGCTCACAGGGATTCTCAGGAACAGCCTCACAAGCAACTGGTTCTACAGTATTATTCAAAATCTTACCGGTTGATCTACATGCTAACGGGAAAACGATTTCCACCTACGCATTTTTGGATGACGGATCTGCAGTTTCGTTGATGAACGAAAGACTCGCCGAGGAACTGGGTTTACAAGGTCCCAAAGAGAATCTCACCTTGCAATGGTTCGGGAACAGGAAGGTTTCCGAGAGTACAAGTCGCTTTGACATTGGCATATCAGGCTGCCAAAAGGAAGCAATATATACTCTGAAGAGTGTACGGACAATCAAGAACCTGCAGTTGCCGATGCAAAATGTTAACATAGAGGAATTGCGTTCAAAATATCGTCACTTAGGAACGATACCACTGCACAGCTATGTCCGCGCCGTCCCCGAAATCCTGATTGGTTTGGACAACGCACATCTGGGAGTGCCGGAATCATCGCGCTCGATTGCATTTGAAGGTCCAATTGTGGCTGCAACCAAACTCGGTTGGGTGTGCTATGGAAAATGTACAGCTGGAAACTCTAACGAAGGAAATGGAATTTTCTTAATAAGCCCCGACAAAGATTTTATTATTGATAAACTAATCGAAGATTACATTGTAGATTCCGAAATGGGCGTACGAGTGTCTACAGTGGACCATAAAGGAATAGAAGAAGAGCGATCGATCAAACTGCTACAAGAAACCACGAAGCGCGTTGGGAATCGGTATGAAACTGGACTGCTTTGGAGACAAGATGACATTGTCCTACCAGAGAGTATGGAAATGGCAGTAAAAAGGCAACTGTCCTTAGAACGGAAATTTCAGCGCGAGCCAGAGTATTACAAGGAATACTGTCGCATTATGGCTGACTATGAAAGAAAAGGATACATTGAGCTGGTATCGAAGGATGCGCTTAATATCAAATCGGATAGGAACTGGACTCTACCTCACTTTGGAGTCGTTAATCCAAATAAGCCTGGAAAGCTGCGAATCGTTTTTGATGCGGCTGCGGAAGTCGATGGAATTTCGCTGAACTCATCGTTGATGAATGGACCTGACAACGTTCAACTGCTGATCCATGTGCTGATGAAATTTCGAGAAAAACGATTTGGAATATGCGCCGACATTAGAGAAATGTTTCATCAAGTTGAGATACGCAAGCAAGATCGTTGTGCACAAAGATTCCTTTGGCGAAGAAACCCTGATGAAGAAATGAAGATTTACCAAATGGCAGTTATGACGTTTGGAGCAAAGTGCTCTCCCGCATCTGCAGAATATGTAAAGAACTTCCATGCACTGAAATACAAAGAAACTTGTCCGGAAGCAGCTGATGCGATTGTCAGTAATCACTACGTAGACGATTACGTACATTGTTTCTCCAGCGAAGAAGAAGCAGTCAGAGTCACCAAACAAGTCATCATGATTCACATGGAAGGAGGATTCGAGCTAAGACAATTTATTTCAAATTCGGAAATATGCAATGAAACGTTCGCCGAGAGGGAGTCTGCTGAAATCGTTAACATGGATAAAGACATTAGTCAGAAGGTGCTTGGTATGCACTGGCATACGAAAGCTGATGAATTTGGGTTCAAACTATCATTTGCCAAGATCGATAAATCTTTATTTGCAGCGAACAGAATTCCAACGAAAAGGGAAGTCTTGAGAATCGTGATGTCCGTATTTGATCCATTTGGAATCTTGGCGGAACACACAATCATGGCAAAGCTACTCCTTCAATCAATTTGGCGCAAGAAAACCGGATGGGACGAATGCATTGACAGCGATGATGACGCTGTTTGGAAGAAATGGCTACATAAACTGGATGGAATATCGACAGTTCGAATACCAAGATGCTATGGTGCGAGTCTTTTTGATGACACTGTTGAGCTTCACGTATTTGCGGACGCAAGTGAAGCGGCATATGCGGCTGTGGCATACTGGCGCATGAGATCCGAAGGGCAATGGAAGACAGCGTTTATCATAGGGAAAACGAAGTGCGCTCCGATGAAGCAGTCGTCCGTACCTAGATTGGAGTTACAAGCTGCAGTCATGGCAACTAGACTCCGCAAGCATGTTCTGGAAGGACATAACATAAGCCCAAGTCGAGTGAAAATGTGGTCCGACTCGAACACTGTCTTGGCGTGGATTAAATCTGACCACAGAAGATACAAGCCTTATGTAGCACATCGTGTGAACGAAATACTAGAATCAAGCAGCATAAATGAGTGGAGCTGGATCCCTGGTAAAGAAAACCCGGCCGACTTTGGAACGAAAATTAATCGGAGCAACAAACGATCAACTTGGCTACATGGTGCCCAGATTCTGCTTCAAGACGAAAACGACTGGCCAAATCAAGACATAAATGACGATAGCACAGACTTGGAATTACGAACGAAATTCGTACTTGTTGTTCAACCAAACTTAGAAGAATTGTTCTCAAAGTTTTCATCTTTCAGGAAGCTGACCCGAGTTATGGCCTGGATTTTAAGGATAAGCAATCGGCAGAATGTGCGTTGCAGTTATCTACAGGCGAGCGAAATCGAATACGCAGAGTTGGTTGTATGTCGAAATGTCCAGATGGCAGAATATACAGCAGAAATTGATGCATTGGCTAGTGGGTGTCCTGTAAAGAAATCTAGCAAAATCTGGAAACTGTGTCCGATCCTCGATGCAAACGGACTCCTTAGAATGAACAGCAGAATACACAATGCAGACGCAGTACATGAAGACACCAAGCGACCCATAATTATGCCACAGAAACACTTCGTGACAAGCTTAATAGTGGACCAATACCACAAGGACTGGAAGCATCAGAACGAGAACACGATTTTAGCAGAAATTCGCCGTCATTTTTGGATACCACACTGCCGTGAACAAGTACGACGTGTATCCCGAAATTGCAAAATATGTATAGTCAACAGAGCTCGCCCGTGTGAACCATTAATGGGGCAACTACCTCCTGATAGACTGACACCATATGTACGACCGTTTACCTATACAGGCATTGACTACATGGGACCGTTTTCTGTAATAAGAGGAAGATCGACAGAAAAACGATGGATTTGTATTTTTACCTGCCTGACTGTGAGAGCGATTCACCTGGAAATCGCTAAGGATTTGAGTGCTGACACTTGCATTCGAGTCATCCGCAACTTTATGGCACGTCGTGGCAAACCAAAGAGAATTCGCTCGGACAACGGCACCAATTTTGTAGGTGCGAATCGAGAATTGAGGCTCCAGTTGGAGGAAATGAACCAATCAAAAATAGCTGCGGAGTTGGCGAACGAAAAAATTGAATGGCTATTCAATTGTCCGTTGAATCCACATGCTGGTGGCTGCTGGGAACGACTCGTCCGCAGCGTAAAGAGAGCAATAGGACATGCCATGTTGGGACAGCAATTAAAAGAAGATGTACTGTATGGCTTGATGTGTGATGCGGAGAACATAGTGAACGCAAGACCGCTTACGCACATAGCCCTAGATTCCCCATCAGACGAACCGTTAACACCTAACCATTTTCTATTAGGTTGCTCTAATTCCAGTCAGACACAACACCCAGATGAAGAAGCATATCAACCAACAATGAAGACCTGGCGAACAGTGCAGCAACTTACACACTGCTTCTGGAAAAAGTGGCTGAACGAATATTTGCCAGAGCTGCGCCGCCGTACTAAGTGGTATCAAGAGGTGAAGCCGCTTACTGTGGGCGACTTGGTGCTCATCTGCGATGGAACGGCTCATCGATCGACCTGGAAGAAGGGCCGAGTAACTGACGTGATCAGCGGAAAAGATGGCCAAGTGCGTGCTGCTACAGTGAAGACCGCTACTGGAGTGTTTCGTCGACCTGCCTGCGTTTTGGCTAAACTGGATTTAAGTGAATCAAGGCCCTGTTAGATTCACGGTGGCGGGGATGTTGTAGAGATTTAAGCAATTTGAATTTGCAACGAATATTTGTTAGTTTACTTTTCATTAATTTCACGCCTAGGTGGCAACCTCATGTAATGTATTCATATCGCACATTTGAAGTTATCGATAGTTAGATAGATTTAAGATCGAAAAGAATTGTTACCACCAGATGAAAGGGTAGAACGCAACGAAGCGTAAGTAATTTATGAAATATTGAAATAATTTTAAGTTTAACTTTGTATTCTCTAAAATTAGGAGATAAAACCGCCCGCCATTTGTAAGAGCGTGCACCGTTGTGCAACCGCAACAGTTAGTATAATTAAACATTACAATCATTAAGTTGAACGGAGTGTGTTTGATTTTGGGACTGGCTGTTCGCGGTGTTTGATCCGCATAGTTCTCCCGTACGAAGTAACACTAATCTTTCTTAAACCATCTCAATAAATCTAAGCAATAAATTAAATTCAGATTTAAGTGTTGTTTTATTTTACTTAAGTTAACTTTTGCTAATGGCATTCAATTGGCTAAAGGCAGTTAGTATCAATTCCAAGAGCTTGCACCATCAACATTCGACAACGGACCAAACATAATTAAAGGCATCGATAACATTTGAATACTATTACAAGTCATCAAGAAACTGGAATTTACAAGACTGTAACTGATAGTCAGCAGTAAGACAAGAGGAGAAGGAAGGAGGAAGGTGAAGAGGATGAGGATGAGGGCTTTTCAGGGAACCAATACACCGAATAAGCTTCCTTTCATTGTCCAGACAGCCATGCAAATATGCTCCAGTTGCCCCTGATACTCTCTCTCTCTCTTTCTATCTCTCGGACTTCTCAACTGCATCCGCTGCAGTGAAAATAGTGCAACACATTGCCGTCAGGAGGATCTAGGGATCTAAAGGAGTCGGGGAGATGAGCCTGACCAACAATCGGAATACAATGGCGTTGCCTGGTTACTGGTTACTCGAGGGAATGTCTGTCTGTCTGTCCGGCAACGGTTGCAAAATGCAGCACTATTTGAAATATGCATAAACACACACACACACATATCACATCATATCAGAGACAGAAACAGAAACTGAAACAGAGTCAGAGTAACAACATTGGCAAACAGCGGAAACGGATGTTTGGCACTCAAATGCAGGCCGAGATGCAGATGCAGAGACAGTGGCAGAAACAGCTGTTGTCCTCTCTCTAAAGACAACCACAGGCAGACAGAGAGAGAGAGAGAGAGAGCGAGACAGAGACAGAGAGTGTAAGAGAGAGTGTGTGTGCACTTAATTTCCTTTTCATTATCAAATCATTTTCAACAGCATGTAGGAAATTACAGCGAGTAATATGCGAAAATGCTAAGCGAACTAGTTACAAACACAGACCGAGTGAATGCCGAGTGAATCACTCTGAATGACTGTGAATAAGTGACTGACTGCATGACTGACTGACTGACGAACTGAGTGAATGATTTATATTGATGACGTTGACAAAATCTAGACATTGTGTGCCATAATAATAAATCAATATTTGTATGCAGTCCAAAATGGTCAAGAGCTCAACTTGTCTTCTATTCACATTCACATTCAAATGCATTCACTCGTTTATTCATTAGCTTATGTTATTAATGTCCAATTGCTGTCCAACATGACGTATGCTTAATGTGACATTCAAATTGCATCTGCGTTTCACATTTTCCTTTCTGCAAACAAGTTCAAATTTACAACTTATCTTCAGGCACCGACAAATACTCATTAATTATGTTATAATACTCGCTCAATTTGTTGCACAAATTTTCACAAAAATTATAATTTATTCAAGCTTGTAAAATACGAAAGGGAACGAGCCTCGTTGGACTTAACTTTCTGTATAAATATTAGCTGCCTTTTATTACGATTATTATTCATTCTTAATAGTTATTCAAAGATTATTAGTTAGAAACTAACTTAATCAAATATTCAATTAACTAGTATCTACGAGAGTTCTATATACAAATTTCATAATTAATTTTGTGTTTAATTTGTTAAAGTTAGTTTAGAAAGATACCCTATACTCAGCTGAGAACTTTCAACACATATACTAGCAAATATTTAGATTGTTAAGTTCATTAGATAAATTCAACTTGGAATAGACTATTTGTATAAGTTTAAGTTATGCCAAAAACTTCCAGCTAGCTGAATAAAATTTCTTTAATTTCTTTGATCCTTATGATTTGTTAGGAGTAAATTTATATTTGTGTAAAATTGATGTGGAAGAAGTTCATCTGTTAAAATGATAACTAAATACGTCAGTCTAGTTCTGTTATTCTGTCTATATCACTCAATTTGTATAGCTTGAGACTGAAAATTTATTATGTGACTTTATAAATAATAAACTAAGGATAAAATAACAATTTTAAAAAATAACAATTTAAAAATAAGCCTTAAATTCCTATACTAATATTATTTTGGAATAAGCTCGCAATATTTTTCTTAGCCATATTCTCTTCCCTTTTTTTTGACTTCTTCTCAGTCGGAATCGGTCGCTCCAAACTAATATCCGCATTCTTGAGCCACTTCTTTTGCATGTTTTAATTTCCTAGTATTTTTTATCGCTCTATTCTGTTGATCCTAGTTCTCGTCCTTTGCGTGGCCTGCAGTCCTGTAGTTTTGTAGTCCTGGCTCGGGTTTTTAGTTCCCCACAGTCACATTTGTATAACATTAAATGCCTTTGAGTATCGTAAATAACAGTTTAGTGTTCATAAATTCAAAGAGAATTATGAATGTCCAGCGGCCGAGTCACAAGTGCAACGAGAGAGAGAGAGAAGAGGAAGAGGAAGAGGGGAAAGTGGCAACTTTGCCACCATAAAAACCAAAAGCAAAGCGTTGACATCAAAACGCAAAACAGCAAAGAGGACGAGGCAAAATGGGCAGCACGATTGACTGCATTGGCCACACTTATACACACACTCTCACACACACTCACACACATACATATACACACACGAATTTAGTATAGAAGTTGGAGGCACATCAAATGCACGTCTCGAACGCGCCGACGTCCAAGATGAAGATAAATATGCTGCAGTAATAAAAAGCCCAGCTGCTAGTTCCTCCATGTCCTCCATGTCCTGCCATGTCCTCCCTTTCTCCCTTTCTCCCTCTCTCTCTCTCCCTCTCTCGCTCTCTCTGTCTCTCTTGTCTCGTCTGGGGCACATTTAAGTGACCAAAATGCACATTAAGCGTCGCTTCTCGCCTGTCGCCTGTCACCTTGTTGTCCCTTTGTCCCTTTGTCCAGTTGTCCTGTTGTCCTGCGGCTGCAATGGCGACTCCCTCCTGCCTCTTTCACCATCTCCTATCCTCTCCATGTCCTTGTCTCGTGCCTTGCATTTTAAATGTTGACATAAATTTGCAGTTTGCCTTTGCGCTTTTAGCTAAAACTATTTTAATGCCAATGACGATGGTCGCTCCTCTCCCCCTCTCTCTCCCTCCTCCTAAGTCACCCCCTGGCACATGTCTGACATAGTTTCAGTTAAATAAATTAAAAACTTCAACACTTCACAGTCTCACAGCTCAAGCTGCAGTTCTCTCCGATTTTGTTTAAATGTCACTTTTAATTTGTTCAACGGGCAATTAAACAATGTTCAAATTTCTTGTTTTTCTTTTATTTTTTGTTCCCTTTTGTTGCTGTAAATATTGCACATTGGCCATCCATCAAAAAAGTTGTGTGTGTGTGCGCATAACACTTGCAGCAACTGTACGAATACTCGAATGTTTCCATTTGCAGTTCTTAGAGTTTAAAACTCAGCTCTGTCAGCTGCTAAATGATTGAATGCACTTCTTTATTGACCAAATATGTTTTATAAAATTTATTTATCGAATTTAAGTTGCATATTTTTACCCAGATATTGTTAAATTAATTTATACAATTTATTTATATTTAATATCAGAAGACAATTTGTTCTTTAAATTCCACTTAAATCAGACTGAAAACAATTATTTTAAATTTACAAATTTGTAATTTTATTATTTAGCAACAATTAATGTCGTAGAAAATTACAATAATTATTTTATTATATTATAATTAGTTTGTTAACTTTACTTAATAAAACTAAATTGATTTGTAAAAAGTTAAAATTATTTTTTCGCTGAATTCAATTTAAATCAAATTAAAAAGAAATGTTTTAAATTGAGAAATTTGTAATTTTATTATTTATCAGCAATATTTTTTTTAAAAAATTTGGATTCTTCATGCTAGAAATTGTATAAAAGCAAATAAAATTAATGTGTTAATAAAATTATTAAAGAGTGCATTCCAAACAAGTATGATAACAAATAATTAGCTTATGCTTAATTTAACTGCTAATTTTGAAAATGAGAAAATAATAAAATAACATCGAATTTATGACCAAAAGCTAACATTTAAAACTGGGCCGTAAGAAGTTAGCTTAAAATAATGCTTTTGGAGCCAACTTTGAAAGAATCTGTTATGTTCCTTGGTTCAATTTGAAATTTCAGATGCAGTTGCAGCTGCCCAACCTGTGGTTATGAATATTGCGTAAACTTAAACTTGCGTCTAACCACAGCAGTAGCGTCGACTCTTAACTGCCTCCATTCGCAGCAATTAAGCCAAAAGTGACATGGCAGAAGGGACGTTGTAAAAAGTAATGACCGAAACAAAGAAAATAAACGAAAAGAAAGCTGCAGAAAAAGAAAAATTGTGAGAGAAACTATGCAAAGAGAGATGTCAGAGGACTTTTCGCTTAATACTTACAAGTAATTTTATGTGACCCGAACGGCCAGAAAGTCGTCGAGAAGTCGACGAGAAGTTCGTCCTTTTTCGACCTGCTGTAATTAACTTGTGTCAACGCGTCTGAAGTCTGTCGTCAACCTTTTTTGGCCCCTGGCTTTTGTTGTCGTTTCTTTTTACGACTTTTGCATGCCACTTTGTTGCAACTTGCAACCGCAGCGGGAATTCGGAGCACGGCGCTAAGTGCGAAGTACGGAGCGGCGTATGCGCAATGTGCATTCATGCATTACGCATACGCCCCGTACTCAACATTTACTTCTTCATCCCTTTCAGTTGCCACGCCGCCAATTCTTTAATTGAAAACACAGCGAGGGCCGAGTCTGTAAATCCACTTTATCTCAATCGCATTCACATTCACATTCGTAATAACTTTGCCCTTTACCGCACGACGCGATGTCAATCACTCAATTTCTCACCAAATCCGCCAAACCAGGCAGGTGAATTATTCCCGCACGCACAGCTGCATTCACATTCGCATTCGAATTCGCATTTGCATTTAATGCTTGTATATCCCATGGATAATTACATTATATGCAGCATAATGCTGCCCCTTCCCCTTCCCAAATCTGTTGTTGTTTTATCGACAAACAGATGGACGTTAAGCTGACAGCAGCAAATGTTTTTGGCCTCTTCTGCTGTTTATCATTTATTATTTGCTGTCGCTTGTTATACACAATATAATATTATTTTATTTGGTTTTGTATTGTTTTGTTTGTCTTTATTTTTTTGTTGAAATAATTTACTTTGCATGCGCATTAATTGCACGGGCATAAAACGGTTCGAAACCAAACCAAAATCCAACAATACGAGAACAAAATCCAATTGTTGGCACAATCTCCACACATGTCGATGTCAATTGTCTCCAAATGGCCTCTCCCCCCTCTGTACCCCTCCCTTGCTGGCCAGGTTATCGGCCGTGTATGCATGACAGTTAAATAAATGTTGACATTTCAATTCGATATTGAGCACACGTTCAACTAAACAGACAGCAATTAAAGAGTCATCATTGCCCAGATAGATAATGTCATTAATAGAGCCATTCAAATCTGAATATCATCTTATTTTCTATTATTAACCAAATTAGCTGTTAAACATTATTATTTGTTATGTTTGTTGTGAGAGCATAATGAGAATGACAGAATGTTTCATGTACCTGTCAGCAGTTGTAATTGTAAGCTATGTTCAATTTTGCACTGTTTTAATGTGCAGTACTTGAATTGTAGCTTATATGGAAATACAAGTACGTATACAACTGCTTCTTGAGTAACTTGTAGTGCCGTCTGATAAAAATTAAGAAGCAAGCAGTAATAAAATGGTTGCCCAAAGATCATAGTTTTATAGCAGACTTAGATGCGCATAAATGATGTTCTTTAATTTAAATAAAATAATAATAATTTTCAAACGTTTGAATGAAACAGTATTAAACATTTTATTCAGTATTTTAAATGAAATGTCTAATATGTAAGTAATTCAAATAATTTTCTAGACATAAGCACTCATAGCGAAACCACTTCAAATAGACATAATTTACAACTTGTGCTTGACCTTCGGCCGTTTATTTGAATGGTTGGACATTCACAAAATATATTACGTTTTAATTTTGTTAAAATCACATGAAGTCATGACCAAGAACAAGAACAAGACTTGCGTCGTCCTTCGTTGAATAAAAAGTAAATCGCTAAGTAAAATTTATTTTTATGGCCAAATTTGCAACAGCTGTTGCCCCAAGCCGCAAAATGGCCGCATAACATGGCAGCCACGCAGCCCGAGGCGCCTCAAAGACCTACAAAAAAAAAAACAGAAAGAAAGAAACTAGAAAAAACAAACTTGGCCGCATATACTCACTTCGACTCGTACTCGTAGATTCAACTAAATTGCGCATATATCAAATTGTAATAGTTTCCAACAATTTTGCGCACATTTCGCTGATTTTGCTGAGCAGTCTTCGGCTGCGTGCAACACGTACGAACCATAAAAAAAAAGAGAACATATAAAAACTGGCCATAACCTAAGCATAGATTATTTGATTTGATTTTTAGCATTTTCAGGGAGTGAGACCAATTGCCAAAGTACTTGTATTTTATTTAATTTGTTTTCCCCTCTTTTTTTGGCACTGTTTAAATTGGGGTTTTCAAGTAAATTGAAAATATTCGAAGAGCTGCAACAGCTGCCAAAGGGGTTTCATTTTCTGCTCTTGATTAGCCCCAGGAAAACTATAAATAAAAGAAAAGACGGAGGAGTAAGAAATGGGAAACTTTCAATTGAATTGGCAGAGGCAACTCGCCATTTGAAATTTCTTTGTAATGTAGCCAAAAATTGAACATCATAAAAATCAGTGAAGTTCTCTTGTGTTTCCCTCTTTTCAGTTTTTTTCCCTTTTGCTCTCCTTTTCCTCCCCTTTTCAAGCGTCTCGCTGATTGCTATTGTTGCAAATATTACGCATACGAAGTGTTGACGGTTCTAGTTTCACTTGCCAGTCAGATTCACATTCACATTCAATTGCCGCCCCCTTTGCCCTTTTTCTCGTTCCTCCTCGCACACACAATACACAAATAATTTGGTGCTATCAACTGTAAGAAGACGAAGGCAAATATAAAACGAAAAGAACAAATTACTTTGACTTTTGGAATTTTCTGTTTGTTAAGTGGCGAAAATTCTTTGTGTGCATGAAATTTACTTGGCTTGTTTGCTTCGACTTCAACTTCAGCATCAGCGTCGGCTTCAACTGATTTCTGCTGACCACAGAACCTTTTCCATTGGCCACATTCGAGTTGGCATTCTTCTTATACTCGAACAACGAACAACGAACATCGCAATTTGCTTGCCTTACAGAATCTGTAATGTGATTTTCCGCTGCGACTTCTACTCACATTGTATTGTGGCATGTGATGAGTTGCTTGGGAACATCTTGGGCACGGCCACATTTGATTTGAAATTATTGTGGTTTCATTCGCAATAAGTGCGAAGCTTTTACACTATACAATATGGTCATTATATTGAAATTATGTAGACTGTGGGCAGACTGATGACAGCAACATATATAAGTAATAATCCAGAAATGTCAAATACACATTTATGAAATTTAAATATACAGTGGAGAGCAAAGGTGAGTACATGTTCACAACACTGACTTTCTTCATTCATAAAAACAAAACCATACAAGAATATCCTAATTTTATTTATTTTTATCATTTCATTCTTAACAAATGGGAATAATTCAACATTAATAAATAAGACGAATTCTTAGATTTTGAAAGAAAACGAAAATAGACCGCAAAATAAAAAGTGAGCTTACTTTTTCAACTTTTACCCTAGATTTTTTGAAAATAAGTTTTGCTGTATCTTTAATCAATTCTATTAGTGACTGCAAAAAAAATGGTCAAAAATCTCTTCGCTAGTATTTTTTTAAATTTTTTGAATATGACACTTTTTCCTGAATTTCAAACAAAAAGTAAATTTATCAAAAAATTTTAAGAAATAATAAAAAAAATTGTTGCAGTCACTAATAGAATTTATTAGAGAAACTTTTTGCAGCAAAACTATTTTTTTCAAAAAATCTAGGTAAAAGTTGAAATTCGTCTTATTTATTAATGTTGCATTACTCCTAATTGTTTAAGAACGAAATGATAAAAATCAAAAAAAATTTGGATTTCCTTGTATGGTTTTGTTATTATGAATGATGGATATCAGTGTTGTGAACATGTACTCACTTTTGCTCCCCACTGTATATTGAAAATAAAAATTATCAAATGTAGCTTGCCATCTCTTACCAACTAAGCAGATAACTAACATAGTCAACTGAGCTAAGTGGCTTGCTGTTGTAATTTTAAGTTTAGCAGAAGTTACACTCTCTCTTCCTCTCTGTCTATCTCATGCTGAACTCAACTGCTTTTCATTTGCACTCAAGTCAATTTCCATTCACACAGTTGCACTCTCCGACAATATTTGAATAGGTGTTGAGACTGGAAGCAATGCAGCGCAGCAGGCACTAAGTAATTGATTCGACTCGATACTCAGATCAATGAAGCAAATTCTGTGAGCTAGCGAACCTAAAGAGAACCTCAAAGTGGGCCTATAAACACGCAATATGTTAACCAGGATGCGAAAATTAATAAACGTGCAACAAAAGGATAATGCGTTAAATGCCAGCAGCAGTACAAGAAACTTTCCAATCTTGCCTGTCCTTTGTATTCAAATATTCCTTGACAATTTATACCAAATATAATGATGTCCAATCTAATTTCGTGTTGTGAACATTTTGACATGCCACATATTTAATTAGCGTTATGTGTGTGCAACAGGAACTTGGAGCAGCCGACACAGGCTGACAGGACAGGACACTGGGTAATCCAAAGTGTTTGGCCCAAGTGTCCTTTGCATGCTATTGGGGGTTTCGGTTAGCCCCGAAATTACAATACACTGTGGTCTCTTCTCCGCACCCAAGTCTCTCTCGTCTCCTTTCTCCCACTCTCCCCTTGGTCTATGTCTGCGTCTGTTTCTGCGTCTGTGTTTGTCTTATGTAATTTGTGGACCACATGTTGTTTTGAGGCAGTTTGATGATCCTTCCCCCCTTTGCAAGTGCATCTCTTGTCCGACTTATCCCCAACAGTCTCAGTAAATCAGAATTGTAATCGATAATTTGCATTGGCATTGCCAAGCTGCAGGTAATTCTAATCGGTTTAATTCGTAATTGATTCATGTTTTGGCTTTGAATTTGGCTTTTGCATTGGCTTTGGCTTTCGCTTCGTCTTTGCCTTGAAGATACATTTCATTGCCTTTTAAGCGGCTGCCCAGACTTATTAGCTGCAGTTGGAGAATACACTCGTCCACTTGTCAGTGGACAGTTTTATATTCAATTCAATTAACTGCTCCTATCAAATTTGTATAAATTGAACTAAATTTCTATTTGATAATATATTCAAATTAATATTAAATAGTAATCAATATATGCTAGGGTATCTCCAAGTCGAGCACTTTCTAAACTCTAACTTCTTTCCGATTCTTATGCTCTAAATGCATCAGGCAACCTTCCCCCTCAGTTTCTTCCCCCTCAAAAATGTGCAACATGCAATGCACAAAATGCAACTTTATGACAACAAAACGACATCAATTTTTGCAAGTTTTATGGATCAACAACAAATTACAACAAAATGTGAACAGAGCAGCAAAAAAAAGCAGTTTATGACCAGAAAGCAGCTCATAAAACTGTCAGGCGCACAATGCACCAAATACGAGTGGATAAAAGTAAATCAGGTCGGTGGTTTTTATTTAGACTTGGTCATAGGTGGGTTTTCCACTGCTTTGTTTAGCAAACATTGGCCCACTCCACAGTATACAGTTTTCCCTGCGATTGAACATTATGCACGCATAATTAAACTGTAAGCGAAAATTTGTGCGATTTGAATGGCGCTTGGATCAGCATTAAAAATTGTTTGTGCTGAAATTTGCAGTGCATTTTTCACGCATGCTATATGTAATGCAATTGGCACCACGCAGGCAGCAGGCAGGGAATGTGTGACAGCTGAGAGGAATGAGGAAAGATGAGCGGGCAGGGGAAGGGAAGGGAAGGGAAAAGTGGTTGCATTATGCACAGGCGATTAAGCAATTTGGCCTCAGTGCGAAAGAGAGTTGCACGAATCAAAAGCATTTCGGCATTATCGATAACATGCCCCTGTCTGTGCCTTGCCCCAGAATGTGGATACTTGCAACACTGCCGCACACTCGACTAGCTTAAGGGCTGGCCAGAAGGAGAAGGGTGTAGGAGTGGGCGTGGCATGTGCCGCCTTTCCGCTTGCCGTTTACATTGTCAAGTGGCCCAGGCAGTAAAATTGTGCGGGAAATTGTTTTAAAGTTTGTTTGGATGATGATCAACGTTGCATAACTGTAGACATGCAACAATGTGCACATTACATTGTTGTTGTTGTGGTTGCTGTTGTTGTTGCTGTTGCTGTGGTAGGATTGCTGAACGTCAGTTGTTGTCTGCTTGTCCTGAAATTGAAATTTCAATTTTAAACGCATTTACAAGCAGCTGGACAAGTCGCAACCTCACAATTTACTCTCTCTCTCTTCTCCTCTCTCTCCCTCACTCTTGCTGTCTCTGTCTCTGTTGGTCTGTGGTTTTCTTTTCGTTGCGACTATGTGCAGCCAGGTCCTTAACCGCACCTACGCTATTTTCGTAAGCTTCATGTTAATAAATGAGAATTTCGCACTTTTATAGCCTCCCTCTCTGTGTATATACATATACATATGTGTCTATGCCTGTGTGTGTGTTTTCAGTCTCATGTGTGTGTGCGTGTGCGTGTGTCGAGGTGCGTTTTCATTGCAGGCTATAAAATTGTGCAGCACTGGCAGCCAAATGGCGAAAATGGCAAATGTTCAACGCCTTTGTTATTACGCGATTCCAGGACACAGCGGAAAAAATATATGTACAATGGACAGACGAGAAACTATTGCCAATGCATGCACTGAGAGAAATCAGAGTGGAATAATATAAATCATATTTGCGATGTATGTAATGCAGAAATTTTAGAATTTACTATTATGGCAATATTGAAATTTATTTTTTTGACTAAAAGTAATTTTTAATTTTTATTTTTAATACTTGTAGATACTAGATCGTTCAAAAAGTTCCCGGACTGACAGTGAAAAAAACATTTTTTTTTTTTATCAATATATTTATTCAATATAGTCTCCGTCTACCTTAATGCACCTTGTCCAACGGTCTTTCAACATTTCAATGCCTTTTTTGTAGTAGTCTGAAGAAAGTTTTTTTTCCCTGGAGCCATATTTTCAAGTTTGAAAACAGATAGTAGTCACTGGGGGCCAGATCTGGGGAATATGGAGGATGAGGAAGCAATTCCCAACTTAATTCTTTGATTTTTTCCATCGTAAAAGCGGCTTTGTGAGATGGTGCATTGTCTTCATGAAAAAGGATTTTTTTCTTTGCCAAATGCGGGCGTTTCTTCTTAATTTCGTCATTCACACGATCAAGCAATGCTGAGTAATATTCTTTGTTGCATTTTTCACCCTTTTTAAGATAGTCGATGTGTATTATACCATGTCCATCCCAAAATACACTGGCAAAAACCTTACCAGCCCATCGACTTGCCTTCACACGCTTCGAACGGCTTTCACCGGCCTCTCGCCACTCAGCTGATGACCGATTGGACTCCGGAATGTAGTGATGGATCCAAGTCTCATCCATGGTGATATATCGACGCAAAAATTCGCTTGGATTTCGGTTAAACATGTCCAAACAGGACTTGGAATCGGCCACTCGTTTTTCCCTTTGTTCAATATCTAGGAAATGCGGCACCCATTTTACATTGAGCTTTTTCATATGCAAATGGTCATGCAAAATCGAAACCGCTGACCCAGTCGATATGCCCACAGTCTCAGCAATCTCACGCACTTTGACTCTTCGATCAGTCAATACGATTTGACGGACTTGTCTGATGATCTCTGGGATAATCACCTCTTTTGGTCTTCCCGAACGCTTCGAGTCTTCGGTGCTCGTACGACCGCGTTTAAAGTTGGAATACCAATCGCAAATGGTTGATTTACCTGGAGCAGAGACCCCGTAATGCTTATCAAGCCATGTCTTTGCTTCTACGGTATTTTTTCCCATCAAAATACAGTGTTTAATTAAAACACGAAATTCTGCTTTTTCCATTTTTCAAAAAACTCAAAAAGTTGTACAACAATAATATTTCTAACTCGATAGCGAAGCTTCCGATTGCGCTCAAATTTTCACTGGAGCCTAGAACTGAACTAGTCGGTCAAAAAAAATTTATTTCAAAATTTTAGTGGAGTGGCCTATGTGTCAGTCCGGGTACTTTTTGAACTACTTTTTACTACTTTAGTAAATAAAAAAAGGTTCAAATCAATTTGATAACAAAATACAATTACTGAAAATACTTTCAGGTAAAAAAGTCAATATTTTTTAAATACCACGATTATGCTATTTGTTTTTTTCCTTTGACAAATAAAAGTTATCATGAAACGCTTTATCCTTTGCTGCCAGCAGTCATATCCGAGTTATAATCAAAAAATTTATTATTATAATTATTATTAATTATATAAAAAAAAAAACTCAAAATCTGTTAAAAATATTTATAGCTTTCGTGTTAATCTGAGGACAACAAATATAAATAAAACACAAGCAAACGATAGAAATTAGTATTTTAAATTGATGTATATATTTTAGAAAATTGATAAAAAAAAAATAAATAAAGCTTCTTTGCCAAAGATCGCACAATATGCTTATTCTACTGCTATTTTTGATTAGCTTCTTTGCTGCTTGTAACCAGAGATTTCTCTCAGTGTTTCTTTCTAATATTACGACAACTAATATCCGCATTTGAAGCATCCACTAAACACACAACACATCACGCCCATAGAACGCCCATATATACACACACACACACATACACATACTCTCACACACAAACAGGGAGTTTTTCCACTACTCCACGAGTAGAAACACGCCCCCTCCCACATAGTGGACGTGTACATATCCCCTGGACTGTGTCATAAATGCGACGACGACTATCATAAAAATGCTGACTTCATTTTGTAAACGCCTCGTGCTGGCATCCCATTTGAGTGTGTGTGTGTTTGTGTGTGTATGTGAAAAATATTTAAGGCAACTCGAGCTGCAAACGTAAAGCTGGTTTTTATTCGCACCGCTAGGTGGCGCTCTTGGTAGTTGTCTCTAATGTTGTCGAACGAACGGCGGCAACTTTTATGCCACGTGTGAGAATATTTCAATTGGCTTAGTTTCAGTTTTTTCCTGTTCCTGCCCAACGCAACTCATAAATAATTGAAGCCTCAATTCACACACTTCGCCTTCAAGGAGTATTCGATTTCTCTCTGTAGAAGCCTTTTGCAATTGAGGTTAATTAAATGCAATGAGATTGCAGAATGAGTAAAAAAAAGAGAGTAGGAAAAACAAATCAAGAGACTTGTGTTGAACAAATTCAATTAAGAAGAACTAAAAGAATGCCAAATAGGCTGAAAGGAGAATGAAAAAGAGCGAAGAGAGAAGAAAAAGAAGTTAGTATTGAAGGTTTCTTTCGTGTTTCGAATTTAATTGAAATTTTTATTGATGCCAATTTACATGTCAATAATTTTAATTTGACTCCAGCTACAGACAAAACGGAGTAAAATCTAAACTATCTCTCTAACTATACATGTATTTTAAAGCTCTTCGTGTTAATTTATTGAACTGTCTAATAGATAAGCAAATTAAAAACGAAGTTTATAAGGTTATTTATTGAATAAATTAGATGGATTTTTGAATCAAAATTAAATGGGTTAAAACAGTTGCAAGAAAATGATTTGTTCTTTGTTCATAAAGTCAGAAATACATTCAAAGGTGAAAACATGACATAAAACAACTATTATAATAAAATATCGGTTGGCATTTGGCATTTACAGTAGTTGTAGTTGTCTGTTTCATTTTATCAGCAAACATGAATGCAATAATTCTTATAGACATCATTGAAATGACAAGTTTTGCACTCAAGCAACTTGAAAAGTCGAAATAAAAATCGACACTAAACAAGTTTGAAGGAGCATCTTAAAAAGTTCTTAAAAGGCACATGTCGTGTATCTTTTTATGTTTGATGGCTCTCCCCTCCCAATATTTTTTCTACCCCTCCTCTTCTGTCTTGGCCACAATTTGCTTTTGCTTTTGCTTTTGCAGTTGCGTAGACAACGCCATTTGATGACAGCAAACAGCAATCGAATTGGAAGCCTGCTTAAATATTGGAAGGCACTTAAGAATTGTTTGCCAGGCAACTCTCGATTCTCGATTCACGATTGCTACCAATACCTCCCAGCCCCCTTGAACCTCCCCACTTAACCCCTGCATCCCCTTGAATTCCCCTTTTTCCCTTTTACCTCTTGGCTTCTTTCTATTGCTGCTGCTGCTGTCAGTTCACAGCATATGCGAAGAGGCATAAAAACCCAAAAAAAAAACACAACTAACAAAGATCGAGAGGGGAGTAAACGACTAGAAGCTACCCTAGACTCTTTATTGGCGGTGGGAAATCTAAAGAATCTCACATGAATAAGTACAAACAAATACTGAATTAATCTCAAGTATCTATTAAAATAAAGTGCAATCTATATTAATTAAAGAAAACAATAAACATTTCTGATACTTTTTATACAGGGTACAAATGATACCAGTATTACTCTTAACTAGGAAAAAAGAATCTGCGAAAGGCAAAGCAAACATTGCAGAGTTGCAAAATGCAGTCGAGTGGTTTAAGCGGCTCCCCGAGGGCAAATGGTTTCAAGTTAGAGATTGGCATTGGAGATGGAACTAGAGATGGAACTGGAGATGGAAATGGAGATGGAGATGGAAATGGAGATGGAAATGGAGATGGAGGTAACGCCTTGTAGCGCCTATGACAAATGCCAGAGAAGGAAAACTGTTTTCTCGGCAACGTTACAAAGTTTTTCCATTAAAAAACATTAAATACAAAGTGCGTTCATGTTGATGATGATGATGATGATAATGCTGATGATGATGATGATGCTCAGCGCTAAAAGATGTGAAAACAAACAGTAAAAACCAGCAAAACGACAAAAGAAAACGATGATAAAAGCAACACACACTTCACATACACACACACACACACACACACACACACACATGAGTGTGCCTTTGGATATACGATTCTATAGCCTACGATTATAAAGAACTGTTGAGTGCTGAAGTGGAATTGGGAAGCGTAAAGAAGGAAGAAAAACGTTGCCAAAAACTTGCCAAAAATCCCAACAAAATCAGCTGCAAATTTTGATAGTCAAACATTTAAGACTTAAGGCGGCAATTACTGCAACTCTTCTACACTTAGAGAAAATGGTACTACTGAAAATGCAATGAAGACTTTGAATAAATGGAAAACAATTTCATACGAATCTTGCTGCTTATTTCATTTAATACAGTTAAATAAATACTTTAATTTATAACGAAAATATGGAAAAAAGAGATATTACTTCAGAAATTATTTTTTGTTAAAAATCGAATTTTATTAATTTAGTGTTAGTTAAACTATTTAACTTTTAATTTAAGCTCGTTATTTGTTCTATTCCTATTCATGCACAGCCTTTTTTATACGAGTACTTGTCAAATTTGATAAAATGTATCTTCCAAATCAATTTTTAAAATTAAAGAAAACCTGAATAATTTGGAATTTATTTCCAGAACTTTTAAGAAAATACATCCAATTAAACTTAACTTATTTAAATACATAGCAATTAAATCTGAAATATTTTATATATCAAATGCATTTTAAAGTAACCCAAACTGTCAATGGTTAACGTTAGTTTAGGCACTTGAATAAATATATGCAATATTAATTTAAAGTTTCTTGAAATTAACAATGAAAAGCACTTTAAAATACATTTCCCCATTTGCCCAAGGCAGTTTGTGTTAATTCTCAGTCGACATAAAAATTGAAAGCAATGCCAAATGCAGAAAATGCGGAAAATTCTCTCTTGCCTTAATGAAAAGAAATGCAAAAACAATAAGCTAACGGAATTGACACAGTGAGCATTGGTAAAGTGCGAACGACAGTGCGAGGAAGAAGGTGACAATATTAATAAACATACGAATACAGAGAGAGAGACAGAGAGAGAGAGAGAGAGAGACAGACAATGAGAACAAAATCAAACGACACGAAAGTCATAAAAATAAATTCCATTTGCATTTCCTTTGGCAGCATACGAGTCTCATCTTTTTATACATTTTTCTTTTTTTTTAATTTTAATTTTTTCACAAGTTTTCACTTTGGTCACTGGGAACTTCAGTTGAGTTCCGTTTTGCTTGCCATCTAATTCATTCACTTATCTACTGCATATCATTCACAGCTCTTTCTCTCTCTCTCACACTCACATATGTGTATGAGTGTATTTGTGTATGTGTGAGTATCCTTTGTTTTAAAGCTGGACGCTTTTCATTTGACTTTTCAATTTGGCGGTGCGGCTGAAAGAAGATTTCATTGTTCGTGACACATTTGCCATTGGTGATACTCACAGAGAAAAAGAGAGAGAAAAGGAGAGAAAGAGAACAAGAGATATGGGGAATCTGTCATATCATAACGCATCGTCGATTCTCTCCGGAGCATTTGTTATGGTTCGGTAAATCTGTGCGCTCTACTTAAAGCACATTTAAATGTTGCCCAAGGAACTTAAGATTGTGGGACAACTGAAAAAGATACAGAAGGAGGCAGGAGAAGACGTATGTGCATATGGTAATATTTATGAGTACTCACTAATACACGCTCTTATGCATTTTGAGCACAATTTTGCCAGAGTTTCTCCACCCGACTCTGCCCTGTCCAAAGCTTTCATCCTTGGCTAAAATAACATTGCTTTGGCAAATTTGCATAAAGAAATCCCTAAACTCACATACACATGTACACATACACAAACTAAACTCACACACACACACATTGCATATTTGAGTTTTGTGTATGACTTTCACATAAACTTCTTTGGTTGTGAACGATGCTCGGCGAACTGCAAGAAGAGAAGTGGGAAGGAAGGGAGGACGGGGAGTGTTAAGCTGGGGAATTAATATCGAAGCGAGTTAGAAAATTTCGACGTTATTGTATTTATTAAATATTAATCTGCAAAGCGTATAAATTTCATCGACATTGGCCGCCTCCTTCAAGCACAAAGTGTGAAGTGAAGAACTACGACTAAAGTGCCACGAGTTGCCAAGTTTTCCCTGCCCCCTCCCCAGTTCCCTCCTCATCACCAACTGCAGTTGCACCTCCATCCCCAGACAATCAGGCAATATTTATATTCAATTACACTGTTAGTCAACGCCAAAATTTCCCAGACACTTGCGAACTTTAAAGTGTTGCCCGGCAATCGATATTAAAATAATAATTCTAATAAAAAAACAAAGAAGCGACTTTAATCACATTGTTTTCCTTGTTTATAGTAAATGCTCTAAATCCCTTCGGAACCCTATGACGAATTCAATGTTATTAATATATAGTGCTTATTAAATAATTTCAAAACTAATTATAATTTGCAAATTTCGAGTAATAAATAGTAAGAAGCTTAGTTAAGCTGGCAGAATAAACAAGTCTAAAACATTTCAATTAATGTGATTAAAACACACAAACAACAATGGAAGATGTCATGACATTTGTAGGCGTGGCAAACTCATCATGCGAATCAGAAACAATTACAATTGTAATATTTGTAATGATTATTGAGTCAACTTTGCCAAAAACATGCAAATAAGCCAACTGCAAAATCACAAATTCAACTTGTTCAATTATTGAGAAAGTGCTGAAAATTGCAGACCATTGGGTCAAAAGACAAATGATAGAATTTCATATAATTAATTAATTGCAATTTGCAGCAAATTTACAGTTTTTCATTAGGTCAAACGACAAGACAGTTGAGATCTATAATGAAAACAAATTGGCAATGCAAGGAGAAAGAAGAGAAAAGGAAGAAAAGGCAAACCGAATTCAGGAAATAATTTACTTGCAATAAATCTGTTAGCTGATTGGATCTGAACTGAATGGATCATAGAAATTTGTTTAAGGCTATAGTACTATATAATGTGCAATTCTCATATCGAAAAATAATTAAAGTAATTATTGTTTGCAATTAAATGCATTTTGACTTGCAACGAACAATTTAGAATAATTTGAAAACACCTTTAAGTTATATGTATATTTGAGTGTTGATTGTTAAGCAGGCCATCCACAGTCGAATTTGTTGGACGAACTGTTCGTCGAACAAGAATTACATTTGCCCACTAACTATTTCGAACATTGCTTGCAAACATCATTTGTAGAACATTTTCAGAGAATGAACATGTCATCGGATAACGATACAACAATTGCCTTGATGGCCATACATATTTATTTAAAGAAAAAAAGAAAAAGGAGCAAGCGCAAAAAAGGAAGCACAGTATGTGGATGAAAGAATGGTACGCGAATCGCCAAAAATTCACCCATACCAATCTTTTGATTTCATCAACTGAGGACTCCTGATCATACAGAAAATGTAGTTCATGGAAGAACCAGATGTTTGGCTTATAAATATCATCCACTCCAGCGCCAGATCTTTCGCTCCTTTTCACCTTTTTCTTAACAGTCTTTACAATTGCCTCTTCATAAACTTCTTTGTATTTATTAAATAATACTATACGTCCCACGATTTGTTTCGCATATTCTTGTTTTTGTATGCCTCGTTTTTTGCTTGCTGGCTCATTTTGCAGACAATGAATGAAGTCTAGTAAAAATTGCTTCGACATTTTTGACATGTGCTTACGCTACGAAAACTTTTGATAAATGATGTTTGTGCCAACACTGCCATCCATTATCGAATTGTTGAATCGAACACACGAAAAATAGAATCAGTTCTATTTTTTTCGAACAAAACGTACAACACGAAATTTAGACAGGAACACTACCACCAACGACGAATATTTCGTCGAATCGAACACGTTCGTCAAACAAATTCGAATGTGGATGGCCTGCTTAAGTTAAATAAATTTCATAAAAAACATAAATTATTAACATTATTAACAATTAAATTGTGATTGTCCGATTGATTCAAGGAATGGTCAAAGAGTATTGGGAAAAAAAAGTATACTACTATAGTATTTCTGTAATTTTTATATCATAGATTAATTAATTTTCTGGGATATTCGATAGTCAATTTTCAATTATTCTCATCAAAATTTGTTAATTAATATATATGTAGTTAGCTTAAAAAATAAACAATCAAAAATTCATTGGTATAAAATTGAGTTCGTGACTAGTATCAATTTGATTAAATATCTAATATATGTATGTTTAAAAACAAAATAATATATTCATAGCATGTGTATTCAAGTGCAATTTCCCACATGTAACTTAAAGATATAGTGCTTTTATTGAATTTAAGAGAATAGTGCATAAATGTTGCAGAAATTTGTTGGCAATTTGCCTTGGCCGTAAATTCAATTGAAGCTCAGTTTTTATGGGCAGCTCTTGAAGCGTAACGATGCTTCTTCCTCTCCCCCTGCTCTCCCCTCTCGTTCTGCCTTTACTGCTGCTAAATGTTTCGCTAAGCAGTAAAAATTACATTATGAAATTAATACACAACAAAGGAAGTAAAAATAGAAAATAGAGAGAAAGGAAGTTGAGTACAGCCAGGTACTTGTTAGCGCTGCAGTTGCTTCTATTGCATTAGTTAGAGTGCAAGTGAAGTTGGAAAGTGGGCGTGGCAGGGGCTTGGCCATGGAATTGGAATTGGAATTGGCGGAACGTGTGTGCCGTAATGACATTTATGACGACGACGACGACGACACTGTAAAGTCAAACAACTTTGTTAGCATTTAATGCGCGTGCGAAGCCAACAAAGTAAGCTTAAATCAAATTCAGCTGATTAATTGCCATTAGTTGGTTGACCCGAACATGGCCAAGACGATTAGTTGCCACACAAAGTAACAGTTTAGTGTCCAAAGAAAAAGTCGAGCTGATTTAGCTTCTAAGTTGATATTGAGAACATTTCAAAAGTAATTGTACTTATTAATAAGTAAATATAAATAATATTAAATGCAAAGTACCTAAGTCACATTAAGATGTTGGTTTAGATCGTTTTATGCATTGGATTTAATAAAATATAAATTAAAAATTCGCAAGAAACCAAAGTAACCAAATGGCATTTCTAATTCAAGTATGTTATAAGCTTAAAATGTATGCTAAAATTTGTTCAAAAATATTTAAAAATATTTCTGTGGATAATTGGGAAACACAATATTCAAATTTTCACAGTAGTAAAATGAAAAATGTATTTTTCAGTCAAAAGTTCATTAAAATATTCATTTCGGCTTTGAGTCCACAATCCAAAATAAATAAATCTAAACCTTTGGAACATAAAATCAACATGAACATGAAACATTCGTGAAATTCCCTTCAAGTTCAACACTTTTTAGTCCGTTGCAATTACGAATAATGTTGTAATTTTGTGGAGAGCCAAATACTCAGAGTTCTTGATGTTGTTGTTCGTTTATATTTATTTTCAAAATTGTACAGTAAATGGCCAAATTACATATCCATATTGACATGTTATTGAATGCCAGCTCATAGATACACTCTTACACACACTTACATAGATAGATAGAGATGCAGAGCTGCTTTTACTGCAGTGCAAAAGGCAAACATTGAGTCTCCCCCTCTCTTTCCCCTGCACACATCCCTTTGGTTGCCACACTTTGTGGCATTTTGTTTATTTATGTTATGTTATGTTGGCTCTGCTGAGTGAGTTTTTGTAGCTGATACAGAACACAAGGCAAACAAACACAGCACACATGTAAGCCATGGCCATAGATAACCACAAATCCGGCATGATTAGACTTTTGATGGCAACTTTACAGCAACTTTAATAAATGAACTCCAAATTTATTAGTTTTAGTGATGCACAAGTAACCGCAAAATGCTTACAACAACCTACAACGCTACACGCTACACGATACAGATACAGATACTAAGTGCTCTTGCGAGCTTCTGCAGATACTTTCTGTTGTCTTTTTTGACTGTCTTTTCTGCCCGTTGCGGGTTTTCTTGGTATTTTGTCAAATATTTCATTGATTTCGCACATTTTCTGTGGCTTTTCAAATTTATTTTGAGGTGTTGCGAGCAAATTCACACATCAAAATTCCGTAGAAATTGTGTTCAAATCATTTTAAATTATTTAATATTTACTTGAATTTATAAAATTAATTTCAAGTGATTTTTGTTGCGTGTAAATCGAAAGATTTTTTAATTTGAATTCAAATAATTCAAATAATAATTTCAATCTGAAATTACTATAATGGCATACTTATGTATATGTATACCAATAATATTATATTTCGAATATATTATTCGCATATAATAATTTTCTTTATTTTCCTGCACTTTTCATTTTCAATGCTCAACAAAATTTCCCTCATTCGCAGCCCACTTTTACAATAGCGCTTAAATATTTTATTGCACATTTCTAGGCTCATGATTAATTCGGAATGCAATGTGTGCTTGGATGATGGAGGAGCAGAGTGCTTTCTCCCTTTTCCCTTTCGCTTTCCTTCTCCCCATCTCCACCTTTCGCAATGTGTGTGTGCCTACGGCAGGAGAGCAGGCAAAATTGTTGGAACAGAGTTGCTGCCAGGCTCAACATTTTATTTATACTTTTAATGCGCATTTAAATTGCCAACTGTGTCTCTCTCTCTCTCTTCCACTTACACTCACGCTCTCTCTCCGTCTCTCTCTTAGCTGATTCCGTGTGCTTAAACAATATTGCATGGCAAATGGCGTAGATATGAACAGCTACTTTATTGTTGGCATTACACTTGAGCAATAATAGCAATTGTCAGAGACGGAGATGGAGATAGAAATGGTTAAGGAAACGGAGACAAAGATGAAGACGGAGATGGAGACAGAGACGGAGACAGAGAGTGAGGTGGTAAACGGCAACAATGTCGTCGTGGGGCGCCGGTATCGCAATCATGATGATCATTTTAACATCATCGTCATCATCATCATCATTGCCAGCATAAGTATCTGAGTACAGAATATATAGTATATTGTCGTCGTTTGTCGATAAGTAAAGACAATGTCGACGACAACGACGACGGCGCCAACGTCTCGACTGTGTTGCAATTTCTATAAACACAAAACGACGAACGCCCCCGTTGAGATTTTCGCATTCCCCTCCCTTTGATGCCTCTGCCCCTCTGTCTGCGTGTCATAAGAGCGGAAATACGCTTACAAACGCAATAATTTTACATGCACACTGACGCACACACACACACACACACACACACACACACACACACACATAGTCAGGCATCACATTGCAACTCGCATGTTGCGCATACGCCGCGTATGCTGCCACTATAAATTCCTTGGGCACACGCCCATCGTCGCATTTCTGTTGACTTCCATTGCAGATTTATACAACTTTTTGCACATTTCTTGAATTCCTTTTTCGTATTTTTAATATTTATTTGCTTCTTTTTTTTGAAAAAAAAAAAATACGACAGTGCGTCATATATTTTGTTTTTGTCAGTAAGAAAGAAAAAAATACACTGCAAGAAATTAATAGGAAAAGCAGAAATACAAACAAGTTGATAGATACCATTTTTCAGATAAATACATCATTCAAAACTTGAAAAAAAAGTAAAAAAATCTATAAATATTTACAAAGACTTTATATGTAAAAATATTTTAAATTCTTAACAAATCAATCTCAGAGAAATTGCATTTAAATATTTAAAATGTTATAAATACAAACATATAGAAAATGTAATAAATCCTGGAAAGAAATAATTTTTTTTTTAATTTTAATTAAATATTTAAAACAAATTCTTCCAAGTCATCTTTAAATCTCTAAGCCACCTATACCTTTCTCTCAGTGTTGAGTGGCAATGGGAGTGAGAGTGAGAGAGGCAGAGGCAGTGGCAGTATAAGTGCGAGTGGGAGTTGGAGTTGGAGTTGGACCACCGAAAAAAGCGCAAAATTTTCCGCTTTGCAAATCTTTATATTTATTACATGCAGTGCCATTGCCTGGCCTGGTCTGGCATTTCCACTTCCATTTCTCCGCAGGAGTAGGAGTCACATCTCGTACATATTCACATTCCCTTGCCCAATTCACGAGACTTGACTTGCCGCACTCCACAACAAAGTCCCAAAGTTCTCCAAGAGCTCCAAGATTTTCCATTTATTTATTATTGAAATATATATTTTATTTTTTTGTAGCCTACGCCAAGACGCCAGCTTGCCACGCCCCCTGAACGGAATGGTAGCGTCTAACGCCTCCATCATAATGCCATTTTTATTTGCGTTTGTTGTTAGCGATTGCTGCTCTACACACTCTCAAATACGAGTACAATTTCAATTTATGCTCCGTATTCTTTTTCATATGTAATTTTTAATGCAGTTACCCCCAACTTCCTTCACCTTCCCTCCCCTTCATCCCCTAAAATACTTCTTGAGCTTGTAATAAAAGCTGACTTTCAGCTATTACAAGGCATTTACATCTGTTGTCTGCTTGCCTTTGTGTGGACTTTACATATTTTATTTAGTCTTCTGATTTTATTTGTTTAGCATTTAATGTACAAGTTTATGAAATCGGCTTAAGCTAAGCTCTAAATTTATATGTTCTTCCTTCAATTTAATATACAACTTTTGCCTCTGCACTTAAGTGCATATGCAAAATCGTTGGTCTTCTGTCTCAACTTGTTGTTGAAACTTGATTAAAACAGAAAATTCTCGTTTAATAGAATCAAGACGCGGAAATGCGGTTAGAACACATTCTCTCTGCCGTGATACACAACGGTGTACACACACACACACTCACACACACATGTAGAGCATACATATAGGCACTATAAAAACTAAGCCAACGAAGCTTATAAAATGCACCGCATGCAAATATTAATTAAAAAGCAAAAACACAAAAGAGACTTAAAAAAAAATGAAAGTACTTTGTACTTTAAAAGCGTCTACTTAGTTTTACCTAATGAAAAGGTTTTCCAAACAACTTTCTCACTTAAAGAACTTGAAATCCAGACTTTATAAAAAGTTTAAGGACTCAGGTTCTTCTTCTGTATTTTCTCGCTATTTAATTGCTCGGGCCAACTTCACCGAGCTAAATGCTATGTGTTATAGAAATTATTTATCTCGCTGTAGGGTACGACTCGCGAAAGACCCTAGGCAGTTCTTTAATTTTGTCAACACTAAGCGGAAGTCATCCTCCTATCCATCTTCTCTATCCTATGAAAATTCGAAGGCATACACTGATCAGGCGATCGCCGATCTTTTTGCAACGTTTTTTCAAACTACTTACTCTTCGTCTAACTACTCTTCTGAATCCTATCCATTTGATTTGCCTCGATCGAACTGTATTTTTAGTCCCTTAATTAGTGAGGAGTCGCTGATTCGTGATCTTGAGATGGTTAAGCCGGTGTTTTCACCTGGTCCAGATGGAGTTCCCGGTTGTGTACTTCGGTACGGAGCCAGAGCTCTATGTGGACCCCTGCTGAAGCTATTTGCTCTATCATTAGATTCTGCGATCTTTCCCTCTATTTGGAAGGAGTCATTTATTATTCCTCTCCACAAAAAGGGAAGTAAGTCTGACGCCAAAAACTATAGGGGAATTTCTAAATTGTCCGCTATTCCTAAAGTGTTTGAGAAGATTTTAACCAGTCATTTACAGCACTTGTGTTTTCTATTATCTCTCCACACCAGCATGGATTTGTAAAACGCAAATCCACTACTACCAATCTTCTCGAGCTTTCTTCATTTGTTATTCGTGGTTTCCGTAATAACAAACAAACTGATGTCATTAATACCGATTTCAGTAAAGCTTTTGACTTTTGACATAAGCTTGACATAATTGGTTTTCCGACCACCCTAATTCGCTGGATATCAAGCTATTTGATACACAGAACTCAAAAAGTTCTGTATAATCACTTTTTTTCTAAGTCATTCCGGGTTACCTCTGGAGTTCCCCAGGGTAGTCATCTCGGTCCTTTGCTTTTCACACTGTTTATAAATGATCTACCAACAGTCTTAACACACTCTCGTGTACTTATGTATGCCGATGATGTTAAAATTTGTCTGCAATATATAGATTGCAGGAAGATCTTGACTATTTTCAGTCATGGTGCCGTGTGAATCTTTTAAATTTAAACTGTTCTAAATGTAACGAAATGAATTTTAACCGCACTAACCCTTATTTGGCGTCATACTCACTGTATGGTGGTCCTCTTGATAGGATTACTGCTGTTGATGATCACAAGCTTAAATTTTCCGACCATATATCCAAGATGGTCAATAAAGCTATGTCAGTTCTGGGTTTTATAAAGAGGTGGTCGAAGGAATTCGAAGACCCCTATATAACTAAGACTCTTTACATATCTTTAGTACTCTAGTAGACTTTTATTAATAGACCTTCCTTCTTTATCAAATCGTAGAATTATGCTTGGTATTATTTTTATGTGTAAGCTTATTGGTGGTGACATTGACATGCATTGCATGAACCTTTTAGAATGTTCTGTTCTGAATACAACAGACTTTTTTACATTGTTTCCGAAGTTAACTCCACTTCGAATCTAAAAACTTTGCTACTAACCCATTAGTTTAGTATTTTATTATTTTTTTTAGTACTTTAATTCTATGTTATGTCCGTAACTGTCTATCTTCTTTCTCTCCTCGCGATCTTTTAATTCGCATGCCGTTCATCTCGTTTCCCTCCCCTCGCGAACTCGTCTTGTGATCCGCGCGTAACAAGCTAAGGCTTGGTATCGCTTGGACCACTTGAACTACATACATAGTACGTCAACGCCCAACGAAAATATTTTAAGAATATTAGATAAAATCGGCATCTTTTACTATTAATTTTATTATATATATAATAGTTTAGTTCTTTGTCAGTATTTCAATATGAGAATAAATTGAAATATTTTATTAAAATATAATATTACCTTTAAAAACTCGGACTAATTATTCTTAAGTTCGTTTTTGCTCGTCATTCAATTTTTTTTTTTCAGACTTATCCTGATCTTATGCGGTTGGAATAAAGATATGTAATTCGATTAAATTCAATATTTTCTTATATTTAATGGCGAAATTCGAATACCCTACATTAAAGTAAGCAACAATTAAAATTGCTCAAGTATATTTACTCTATAGAATTGGTATCTAAATTAAAATCATCATCTGGATGATTGTGACAATCACGTCATAATTATATTTATTAACAGTAGGTAAAACAACTAAAGCTATTGTTGATTGAAGTCCAATAATGCAAACAATATGTTACACATGCTATCACCTAAACCAAATATCTTCAGTTTATATCGAACATCAAAGTTTGGCCAAAGCCGCAGAAACCACAACGCACAACCACAGTGCAAAACCCAGAAACCCCATTAGAGAGCAAATATCGGCGGCATCACTGCAGATTTTAAGCACCCACAATGCACACACACACACACACACACACACACAGAGGTTCATCCCCGCCACGCCTCTTAACTCGAAGCGCGCCTTCATGCAGTTCTCTAATTAGCGCAGCGAGTTTTGTAATGGAAAGCAATCCTTGCTTGGATGCTCCATGCTCAAAAGTGCCCTAAAGCTGCTTTATCAAATTAACGCATCAGTTTCACGAGACCACGCAATGTTCCTCCCTCCCTCTCTCTCTCATTTTCATCTCCCCATCCCCATCCCCCTCACTTGCCACAAACAATTTAACGAGACGCGACAAAAACCAAGCTGCGAAAAATTGTCAGCCAAACAAAAGTTCGATTGAAACTGAAAATGTGCGAGATGCGATGAGGGCCCAGCCGGAAATTCAGGCATGTGGTGAACGAATTCTATACGGCCGCTGTACAGAACGTTTCAGATTTAAGTTGCACATCCCTGATTCTGCAAACTTTCATGAGCGCGCTCTGTAGTCAGAATCGATCGTCTCTAAGTGTGAAATCCCCGCAGCAAAGTCCGCTATGAGTTCGCTCGTTTGCATGAGTTTCTCATAGTGCTTGGTTGTACAAGACGCTGCTTAGAATCGTTTGCGTCGTGGTAAAAGTTCCCTGCAACAAAGTCCGCTACGAACTCGAACGTTTTACTGAGTTTGTCATAGAGTTCTGCTGCAGAGAACGCTGCACAGAATTGTTTCTGAGCTGTGCGAAATCTCCGCAGCAAAGTCCGCTATGAGTTCGCTCGTTTGCTTGAGTTTTACACTGCGTTCTGCTGCAGAAAACGCTGCTTGGATTTTTTCTTTGTTCCTTTGTTTGAATTGACTTTTGTAGGGTTGTCATAGGGCTTTGCAGCAGTTATTGCAGTGTACAAAAAAACTCGATCGGCAACATTTTGTATGGGTTGCAACCCTTTTTGTGTGTATTTCTTGCAGTTTTTCTTTTGCGTTTTAGTTAATTGTCAGCTCGTGTTGCGTAAACAACATAAGTGAAGCGGTAAGTAAAATATATTTATTGCTTATTTTAATATAATTAATAAATAAAGCACAATCAATATATTACAGTCTACCACATTCGGCAGTGCTACTGTTTTGTATATACACACAAGCCAGGTAAGTAAAATACAAAACACATAAAATACCACATGTGTAATTATTGTTTGTTTTTTCTTTCTTTTTAGTGTTCTTATATATCTAAATTAGTTAATGTAATTATAAGAATGTAATAAAAGAATGTAAATCAATGTTTAAATAAAAATATTAACTAAAAGTATGTATAAACATTTTATTTCTACTGCCGTGCAGATTTGCCGCTGCCTAGGGGTGGGGTAGTTTAATAAGAATTCCAACCAGATTTCATACTAGAACCAGCCAGAATTCCAACTAGAATTTGTATACAGCAGAAATACGCATACAGAAAAGTATGCAGCCGAACCCAGTGAAGACCTCACTAAAACGTTCGACTTCGTAGCGGAACCTGCCGCGCGGTTTTCTAAATTTCCTACAGAGAATTGTGGCCACGCATGTATAAAAGCGAATGAGGGTTTTACACGAACTCGGCGCGCAGAACTGTGAGCGCGCTGTACGAATTCTGTACAGTTTTCTGCGACAAATTTACTATTGGGGAATGTTTGTTGTTTATCTCTGTATCGCATCGGCACATTGGCTAATTAATGTCCTCGACATTTCGGACCGAAAAGTCGTGATAGCAATTTGTTGAATCCTTGTTTTGCTTTGTTGTCCAGCGTTTTGTGCGAATTGATAAGCGAAAAAAGTAAATGTAACGAGTTGGACACAAGTCGGGCAATGTGGCGAGTCGGAGAAGGGAAATAGGTACATTTCAAATGACATGCATACGAGTATATTTACTGGAAGTGTTGTACTTTAAGTTAACACCTTATTTATATCATTGAATTGCAATTATCTTATTTCTTATTCCCCTAATAATTTCACAATATTCAATTATTCTAAATTATTGCCGTCAACATTATTAATTAAATATTCAGTTGTTCATTTTACAATAATTTTGAATTCCTTATGTTAATACATGTCAACAAATTTAAAGCTAGCAAATTTTTCAAAAAGAAAAAAATACAAATTTAAATCTTGCTGCCGATGCTATTCCAATCACTTTGAATTCAATATTTTCTCCACTTCGTAATTATGCTGAATATTATTTAAACAATTTCTTACACTCCGATTTGCATACAATATTAAATATTTGTTTTGTTTTTAAAACATGAATGAAAAATATTCCTCAATCTCTTCATTATCAGTTTTAACAAAGTTGTGGAAGTCAGAGCTTGAATAAACCTAATATTATTATTTATTTTAAATTTCGTTTCTTTTCATTACTTACCCTGATATCTAAAATTTATATAATTTTTTGTACTTACAGTCTCTCTCTTCCCATGTAAATCACCATGAATACTCCATATTCACTTGTCAGTCCAGTTCGATTTAAATCAACTTGTCCAACACTGCGCATGCGCAACCTTGTTTGCAAACGAAATCGTTGCCTACTTTTCAGGGCAAATATAATCGCTTCTATCGCATTATAAATAATATCGCACTGTCTGCGTCTGCATCTGCCTTTGTGACTGCATCAAGATACAAGATAATTAAAGCCAAAGACTCTTTATCAACAACAAACTTAACTTCAATATTTTCACAAAATTAATCCAATTAGCAAAACAAATATGCGAAAATTTTCGCGATGCGTCGTCGACACACGAGCACACGACAAGTTTTCGTTGCAGACCCTGTTGCTTACTCACCCTCCCTCTCTCTCTCTCTACATCTCTGTCTTACTCTTTCGCTCTAGGTGTGTGTGTGTGTGTGACTTTGTGGCTTTACTGCCTTGACATGTCTGCTTCTAATTTCATTTCCACGCAGAAGGCAACCAACTGCACTCGCTAAACAAATACCTTTCAATTAGTTGCGGCTGCCAAAACTTAATTATTCTTTGTATGCCAATTTCTGCATCTATCTTTGTCTCTATTTCCCTATTGCGAACTCTCTCTCTCTCTACTCGTTTATTCTGTCTCTATGTCATTTTGTTGTTTTCTGTTTGTTTCTGTTTTGTTTAGACGCTTGTCTGTCTCGACTTTTGACAGCGGCAAACGAAGTTTGGTGACTTTTAAAGTCTATCTGCAAGTTGCGAGGCGACTTCGACAAATTAACTTTTATAATTGAATTGTGCACAGCTTATGCACTTGAATTTTCACTTCTGCCGTCTACCAAGTGATATACAGATCTCAGATTGTTCCACACAATGGATTTCAAACTTTGTAGAAGGTTTCCAAATGAAGTTAATGTTAATCTGATTTCCTGTCACTATAAAATAAATACTTCATTTTTTTATAATAAAATAAATTCTTAGAGAGTTTACTACAGGGTGGCGCAAAAGAAGTCATCCGATGTGGTTTGGCTCTCATTTTTTTTCTAAATGAAAAATTTTGATTCTGTTTTTTGATTATGTTTATTCGAACCTTAAGAATTTTATTGGTTTAGGCGAGAAGATGACATCGGCCAAGTGTTCGCTGCCAGAGCTCATGACCATACGCCCGTTTTATGGCATTTTCCATCACTTTTGCCAGAACTTCGGGCGACAGGTTCTCGCATTCCTGGTGAATATTTTCCTTAAGGGCTTCAAGAGTTTGCGGCTTGTTGACGTGAACCTGCGACTTTAAAAAAACCCCATAAAAAGAAGTCTGGAATGGTTAATTCGGGTGATCTGGCCGGCCAGTGCAAATATCAAAAACGAGAGATAAAGCGGTTATTATTATTACATTATTACAATTATTCTGCGTTCTTGAGGAGTGTATCGCTCCATGGCTTATTCACTTGTATTCTGTATCTGTCTAGTCCACAAATGTCAAAACAGATTTGACATTGGCGGCCATTTGCAAAAATGAGAGCATCTTCCAATAGGGTGACTTCTTTTGCGCCACCTTGTATACCAGTATGATTAAAAATATTTATTTATAATTTATTTATTAATCTTAGTCAGAGTCACTACAAAATATTGTTAAAATGTCTTTAGTTTATCACTTCAAATATTAAAATGATGGTAAGATTAATTTTCCCTTGGTCTATTGTTATGTTCAACAACATCAAAAACCGTCGGAGCTTAAGCAATAATGTTCAGCAATTTCAATCAAAATCATTTGGTGCAAAACTATTGAATTTCAATTTAAACTTTTAATGCAAAACACTTTTCAAATAATAAAAAAAAAAAGAAAAATAAAAATGAAAATAAATTCCATTTGAATTTGAATGGGTTGGACAAGCAACTAGCCTTGCTTCGTCCCCCCTCTTAGTCCCCTCCACCCTCTTAGTCCCCTCCCCCTCTTAGTCCTCTCCCTACTTTATAGACGACGCACTAATGCGGAAAACAAGAAAATTATCACGAAATGCGCATCAATTGACATTCGAGGCGAAAATTGCGAGCACAAGACACAAAAGCAGCCCCCTCTAACCGACTGTCCATCTTTCCCACTGTCCCAATGTCCCACTGTCCCTCTGTCCCGTCGATAATCGGTAAAAACAAGTTAAGCTCGAAAATTTTCTTGGCCAGACAGAAAATGTGCAGCAAAATGTTTTTACTGCTTTTGACTGACAAGCTCTGCCCAGTTTTTTTCCCTTCTTCCTTTTTTTTACTATTTTATTATATATACATATATTTTTTTTTATTTAGTAGAAAATCACGAAGCGCGTTTCTATTAAAATGCTGTCATTTGCCTTGCAAAGCACAGGAAATTTTGTGCAGACCGTAAAAAAAAAAATGAATTGCAAATGTTTCGAACGCCTGTCAATTGGATATTCAATTTGTTCGACTTTCTTGTTGCACGCAGCTTTAGACATTTCTAAAGTCGAAACTAGTTTAAAGAATTAACAAAGTGTGTACATTTTAATTGTTTAATCAAAGTTTTCAAGTTTAAATACCAATTTTAAAAGTAAACAGTTAAAAATAAGGATTTGAAGTGGATCAACTTTATACAATATCATTGTTCAATAGGAAATATCTCTTAAAAATAAATTAAAGCTTATGGTTTATGGCTTACATAATTGTAAAAAATGTTATATTCTTTTTTCTGGTTTTTATGACAATTTTATCAAGTTCCATTGGCTTTATCCAATCCACTTATTAAATGATTTAAAACACTTTTGCCAGGGCCTAATAAAACTAATTGCCACACTTGGAATATTAATCCATTGATGAGTAAAGTTTTAGACAAGTGTCATTGGCTTTTATGGCCCTGTCATTACAAATATTGTACTAAGTACAATCCTTTCCATGCTCGTATTTATTTGGCCATTTTTGAAGAGCCTAATCCGCCAATTAACATTTATATTTATGTTTGGTCATATAAATAAGTGGCCAACAGATTAGGCTAGCATCCTTCCCCTCCTCTGCTCACCACTCCTCTGCCCCCACTCTATTTGCTGACAAGCTGTGACAAATTAATAAAAATAAAGCCAAAATCAAAACGTTCAGATCATTAAAAGTATTTATGAGCTACGCAAATGTTTCTGCCGTTGGTTGTGTCAGAAAATGGTGAGGGAATGGAGAGGGGTCGAGCTCTAAAAGAGTACAAATTTAATGCGAATTTATTTATGTATATTGTGCATAAAGTGCATAAAGTCTCGAGCTCAGTTGAGGAATGCGAAACGTGCCGGGCAAAAGGAAATGGAAATTGGAATGGGAATGGAAATGGCATTGTCAGTAGTCATAAAAATTATAAGAATAAGTGGAATGGGTGTAGCGGAAGAAAGCCAGGCAAAACTGGGGTGGGGGAAACGGAAACTCGTAAGACAAAGCCTACAAAATATATCCTGATGCTGGGCAGATTCGTGTGCGGGTCATAAAAATGGTCAAACAAGAAGACGGAATTTCGAATCAAACATATGGCAAACACATACACACACACACACACACACATCGGCCTAAACAAATACACTACAGGCATTTTAGAGGCGTGGCAGGCAGCACATAAAAATGTTTGGCTAAAGGAAAATTCGCGCGTGTATTTTTTTTTTGGCATAAAAATGTTTTTATGGTCTCTGGAATGGGCGGACGCTGAAAATGCATTTGAAATTGTCATAAATTCGTATTAATTTCAGGCTGCGCGTAGATTTTATGTACCCTCCATCCCCCTCCCTCTTCCCCTTTCCCTTGACATCACTCCCCAGTGTTCTTGGTTGCGGTTCCTCGGTTTGTTTGGCTTTGTTTTAAGTCCCTGTTTAGGCGCTGTTTATCTTTGTTGTTGGTCTTGGCCTTGCACACACCCACACACACACACACTCATGTCCCCGAGCCCATTTCAAATTTAACGGTCATTTTGTCCATTCTTTCTGTTGGTTTCCGCTTTTTAATTGTCCACACATGCAATGCATTGTGTCCAGCCGAGGCTTATGAGTAATGTTATGTTTATTGTTGTACACATTTTATAGCAATGCCATTTTGTTTTTAGCATTAAGTGATAAGTTTTATGATATTTCTCCCATTTTGTGGTCACAGATTACTCACCTAATCAATGAGAGGCTTACAAGCTGTTTATTTAATTGCTTTAAGTCAGTGGTCGGCAGCAACACAATAACATTTCAACTTTGCAACAGACCTAAGCGCCAATACAGTATGCAAAATAAAAAGAGCAACTAAAAGTATGCAACGAAAAAATTAATTCATCTTGAAATTGTGCTTAGCTTGGACTCGTTTAGTATGGAAGAAAGCATAGCATACTTTCGTGTGTTTCAACTATATCTTGAAGAGCAAAACTGTATTTTTCAAACCGTGCTTCTCTGTAAAATCTGTAAAATATAAGCTGTGTTATTTATTTACAACAAAAAATCAAAAAATAAAAATACTTTGCTCAGAAAATGTGCTTATGAGTTGAAAAAATTATGAAAGTTTTAAGCTTTCAAATATAATCCAAGGGAGACATACAATGACATAATTTTTGATTGCATAGAAGCCTATGTTAAACCCAAGTAATTTTCGCTTAGCAAACTTATATGTGTTAACACACAAACACACACACATTCGCATGTGCACTATTTGCGTTTGCCACATGGCAGCACAATAAACATTTTGACAACCACATACACACACACACACACACACACACACACAGTGGCACGCTTACAAAGAGCAGCCACGCGCTATGCTAAAACTTCAGCTTGATTTTTTCAAGTGCATTCAAAAAAGAGATGCAAAAATATTAATGAAAATTGTGTAAATATTTCGTAATAATTTCGCAGCAAATTCTTCTTGTGCAGTTGTTAGCCATGCGAATTATGTGACCACCACCAACGACAACAACAACGACAGCAACAACAACAACAACTTAAGGAATCAAATGCTTTTGCGAGGAACGGAAATGCTAACAACAAACAACGTTTCGGGTTTCGGAAAATTCTCACTGAAGTGCTGGCTGGTTTAGAGGGAGACAGCGACAGGAAGTGCATAGTTGGCCAACTGCCTCTCTTTTTGGTCTTTTGGCAACTGTTTTTGTTGTCTCTGCGGTTGGAATTTCGCACAGGAAGTGCTAAAAATAATTGTTAAGAGCAACAATGACAAAAATGTCGAAAAAAATGTCATATAAATAATAAAATTAACTAAAACCGCTTCTGTTTTTTTTTAAGTGAACAAAAGGAAAATGCTCAGATGTCTCTCTTACTACGATAGTTCCCCCTCTCTCTCTCTCTCTCTCCCTCTTGTTCACCTCAACCCTACTAAGCCAGTGAGTTGGCCATTTGTCGCTGTTTTGTTGTCTGTTGTCTGTCGCTGTCAACGGGCGCTGGAAAATGGAAAATAGAAAATGTAAATTCTCATTTATGCTGGGCAAACATAATATAGTTCTTTGTTTTATTTCAACTTATTTCGGTTTTCTAAACGGATTAGGTGCGTTCATTAGGGAAGTGTCAGCAAATTAAACAGTACGAATTGTTCAAAAGTTCTATTGTTATTAAATTATTATATTAAGTAAATTCTTTACTTTAATTTGGTTCGAATTTTCAAATTCAAAGAGGCCGTTACAACGACGCAAAACTCCCTCTGGCGGCCAGTATGCGCTCTATCCTATTTAGACAAGAACCACCAAGCAAAATAAACTTTCGTTAAGCGCATAACGCGTATACTACTTGTAGTATTTTTAAAATACTTGTGAATACTAGTGATTTATCGAAAATTGGTCTTTAACAAAATTTTAAATTTTAAAAAATCAATTAAAAATTAATAAAATAAATCTCAAAAAAACACACAAAATACAAAATTTTGTAAAATAATTAAGTTTAATCTTAAATTGGTTTGGTGCATACGCTCTTCGCGTTGCGAAGTTGAAAAATTCGGGAAAAAATCTTAAAAATTCGGGAAAATTAAAACAAAAACTCTGGAAAAAATTTCAAAATTCTAGCTTAAAAATTAAGAAAATTCCACTTTTATGACGCGAAAAACTTCGCACTTTTGAAAGTGCGAAAAGTGGGGCCGGAAGAGGCTGCCACCTTTTTTTGACAGTCTTAGCCAGGGCTGCCAGATGATTAGTTACAGTTGTGGAGTCACTGACACAGTTTTGTTGGGTTCAGAGCGTAGTCAGTCATTTTTACAATCAACTATAGATGGCGCTGTTCTCCACCCCTTTGTCAATTCAGAAAAAATTGATAATTTGAAATTTTCAAAAATCAATTAAAAATTAGATAAAAATAATTTCAAAAAAACAACAAAATACAAAATTTTGTAAAATAATTAAGTTTAATCTAAAATTTGTTTGGTGCATTTTGCTTTTCGCGTTGTGAAGTTGAGTAAAAAAATTCTGGAAAAAATCTTAAAAATTCGAGAAAATTTCAACAAAAATGCTGGTAAAATTTTTAAATTTCGAACTTCAAAATTAAGAAAGTTCCAATTTTAGTCGCGAAAAATCTTCGCACTTTTGAAAGTGCGAAAGTGGGACATTTAACACACTATCGATAGCTATCGATGGTTTGAAAAATAATATCGCTGGCTATCGATGGTGCCGACTATCGGTAGTTGTCCACCTCTATATTCAGTGCAATTTTCTGTAAAAAATTTTCTTGAAAAAAGTTTCCAAATTGCAATTAAACAGAGAAGGCTGCACAAAAACAAAACAATGGAGGCCGTGCCGCGTCTGCACATGCTTTGGTTTGCCCTCAAATCGAGTCCTGAGGGCACATCCTTTATGGCGCTGAAAAAGGTAAGTGCAGCGGAGCAGGCAACTGCGACGTCGGCGCTGGCAGAGGCGCAGCAACGGTCGACGAACTAATCAATTACAACTGCGGCTGGTGGTGGTGGAACAGAGACAGCCCCAACGACATATGCTGATCCACAAAAATGTTGAGCTTTGTTTGCTGCTCGCAGCGTTCTTTGTTGTTGTCGTGTGAGACTCCCACGGCGGTGGCGACAACAAGAGCGACGTCGGCTGACGCTGACTCATCGCAGTTGTCGCAGTCGTTGTCTGATTAGCGCTATAATTGCAAAACAAATAAACAGTAAACCATAAGCTCATTTGCTCTCTTTATTTCCTCTCTCTCTCCCTCTTTGACTGGTTTGCCTTCCAGTACATAGCCGAATTCTATCACGAAGATGCCGAGGCCTATTCCAAGGAGGTGCATGCACTGGAAACGCTGCGTAATCAGGCAATGCGAACCACCAAAGACGGTGCTCCGATAATGAAACGTTATTATTGCCAGCTGTATGCGCTGCAGAATCGCTTCCCTCAGCTGGCTGAGCGCAGCATCTTCACGTTCACCTGGAAGGATCTGTATCACAGCACAGTGCACGAGGTGAACGACATGCGATTCGAACGCGCCGCTGTCCTCTTCAACATTGCCGCCTCGCATACCCAGTCGGGCGCTTCGGTGACGCGAGGCGACAGCGATGGCATGAAAATGGCCTGCACCCATTTCCAGGTAAACAGATGTTTTTCTACACAGTGTGTCAAGTAATTATTCTGACTGTTTAAATGCTTATTTCCTATTTTATTATAGTTGAACAAGTGATAATAGTAATAATATGATAGATTGGGGCTTAACTATTTTTTATTTTATCAATAGATTTATTTGACCAACTGTAATTATAACTGACTTATTACTATACATTTGCAGGCCGCCGCTTGGGCCTACAATGAGCTGAGGGAGCGGTACGCGAATGTCAACAGCGGTGGAGATTTTATGACCAATGAGCTGTTGGTCTTCCAGCAGCAGGTGTCCCTGGCCCAGGCCCAGGAATGCATATTGGAGAAATCATTAATTGATAATCGCAAGCCGCACATTGTGGCCAAGGTGACGGCTCAAATTGTGGTCTACTATGGCGCCGCTTTGGCGGCACTCTTGACTGGCGGCGATGATGGACCCGTCTCCCAGGTCATCGACAGCTCCGTCTACAAGCTGTGGAAGAAATACGTGCGCTTCAAGATCAACTATCTTAACTGCATCTTGTACCTGTACCAGGGACAGCATGCCGAGGAGCAGCGCAAAATGGGTGAGCGTGTGACGCTCTATCAGGTAAGATCCGAGATCTGTTAATTAGAGGATTAAATTAATTGAATGTTTACTTTGTAGGCCGCCTGGGAGAAGCTGGAGGAGGCACGCAAGGAGTCAAAGGGTCTGCCCGATCAGACGGAGATCAACGAGTCGTTGAGCTTCACCGCAGATGTCGTGGAGGCCAAGCGGAAGAATGCCAAGAATGAGAATGAGTTCATCTATCATGAGGCTGTGCCGGAGCTGAATACTATTGCAGCCGTTCAAGGCGCCAATTTGGTCAACGGCATTGGATTTTCCATAACGGATGAGGAGTACGCTGGAGCCGATCTCTTTGCGCGCCTCGTGCCCATGAAGGCACATGAGGCGAGCTCCATGTACAGCGAGGAGAAGGCCAAGCTGCTGCGAAAGTATGGCGCCTTGTTGGAGGAGAAGGACACACAGCTGGATAGTTATATGAGTTCCCTAACGCTGGATAATCTCAACATCAATGAGGAGCAGGCCAACAAGCTGCCCCAGGGCATCGTTGATCGCTGTGCGGCCTTGCATGCCAACAAGACGGCCATAAGCGACCTCATCGATGCCATGTCCCAGCTGGCCGATATCACAACCGATGTGGAGACCAATCTCAGTGAATTAACCCACATGCTGGAAGCGGAAGCTCAAGCGGAGCGGGAATTTCAAACAGCCAGCGGAGTGCAGAGGACACCAAATGCACACATCACGGAATTGACTCGAGAGTTCCAGAAGTACAGTGAAGCTCATACCAGAGCAGGCGAGTCCAACAATACACTCCGCAAGGCGATGAGTTTGCATGTGAATAATCTAAAGATCTTGGCACGGCCGCTGCAGGAGATTCAGCAACTAATGCCGAAGCTCAGCTCGGAGCTAAACACCGCGGAGATATTCAAGGATGTCAAACTGATTGTGAACAAAGTGAACGAGATGAAGGCACAGCGGGCACAGTTCCACGCTGATCTGCGTATTGCCATCAACGAGGATGACATCACGGCCAAGGTGATTGCTCATGGCGGGCAGGAGGGACTGCAGGCCCTGTTTGCCACCGAGCTGGCCAAACACGATCGTCTCACGCAGCTGCTCGATCAAAATTTACTGGCACAACAAAACATTCTACAGGCTCTGACCGAGGCCTATGCTCGGGCAGCTCCAGTGCTGAAGACGCTGCAGGATGTGAAGCAGAAACGTGAGCATTTCTACAGCTCCTTGGCAGCCTCGTATGACGTGTACGAGGATCTGTTGGCCAAGTCGGCTAAGGGCCTAGAGTTCTATAAGAAACTGGCGGGCAATGTGCAGAAGCTCTTGACACGCTTCAAGTCCGCACGCGATGTGCAGTCCGAGGAGCGTCAACAGCGACTGCAGAGCGTCAAAGCGGCACCAGCGGCAGCTCCTCCACCAATCAAGCCGGATCTGAGCAATGTCAGTGCGTCTAGCGGTGCGCCCAAGCTGCGGGATTACCTTAAGGCCAAGAACAACAGCATTTCCGCAGCCACGCCCGCAATGGATGTCGCGCCCTATGTGCCCACGGTGCGTCCAGTGCCGGTTGGCTCCGAGAATCCAACGCAGGCCACTTGCTCGGCCTACGCCACGGCACCACCGCCCAATGAACCGCCGCCGCCGTACAGCTTGCAACAGCAGCAATACTACGATCCCAATGCCGCGGGCTACACCAACCCGATGTACCAACAACAGCAGCAGAATATTGCACCGCCTGCCTACAAGGCGCAGGCATCGCCCAATTCCCAAACGCTGCACGACGCAATAGCAGCACTGAGTGTGCAACAGCCTCAATCAGAGGCCGCATATGGTCAGCAGTCGCAGCTGGTTGGCTATGGCTACAATTATCAGATGAACTATCCAGCTTCGGCTGCTTCTCCTGCTCCTCCGCAGAGCTACAGCTATCAGCAACCATTATATGTGGCCACATCAACGCAGTCCAGCGACTCCCAGAGTTATCAAGGACAACAGCAACAGCAGCAGCAACAACAACTGCAGCAGCAACAACAACTGCAGCAACAACAACTGCATCAGCAACAACAACTGCAGCAGCAGAAACAACAACCACAGCAAATTACTGCATATGGACAGCAGTCGACAGCTCAGCAATCCTTAAACTATCAGCCAGGAAATGCTGCACAGATGTATCCACAAGCTGCAGCTGCCCAACAACAGCCTCAGTTGTCCATGTACCCAGCATATTCGCAGCAGCAGACATTGCCTCAACAAACCGCCAGTTATCCTCAATCTCAGACACCTCAAGCAATCAGTTATCCTGCAGCTCAGCAGCCTGCAGTCTATCCACAATCCCAAACACCACAACAACCCACAGTCTATCCTCAAGCCCAGACACCGCAACAGCCACAACAGTCGACAGTTTATGCTCATCAGCAGACGCCTCAACCAACTGCAGCATTTGCCCAGCAACAGATGCCGCCACAGTCTGCATTGTATGCCTCTCAAGCTGCGCCCCCGCAGCCTCAAGCTGCGCCCCCGCAGCCTCAAGCCACGCCCACACAGGCAGCACAGTATCCAGTGGCAACCACAGCCGCATCTACTGCTGATGCCAACTATGGATTCAGTTACTCCAATCATCCTGGCTACAGCTTCAATCCCCAAACTGGCAACTACGATTACAGCAGCGGCTATCAACACGGCAGCAGTAATCACATTCCACAGGTTTCACATGGCACTGGCCACTTTTCTCTGAGCGGACAGCAGCAGGCGGCTATTGTGGGCACCACGGACTCGGAGCTGGCCAATCGCAGCACTTTAGCGACTGGTTTCGATGTAAGTAATATGTTTATCACACCGATAATTGGTTACGATTCTAATGATATATTATCCTTTTTACAGTCGCCCATTGTATCGCATACGAAGGCAGCAAGTGGTGCCGTTGAGTCCAACCCAGCTCCAACTCCATCCCAGGAGGTGATGGGAAATTATTACACGCCTCCATATGGCTATCATTCCGCAGGAGAGACTCCCGCACAACAACAACAGCAACAACAGCAGCAATTGCCGCCGCAGCAGGAGCAGCAGCAGCAGCAACAACCGCAGCAACAACCGCAACCTGTGGCAGCGGCCACGCCTCCCATTAATCAGAAGCCTGCAATTTATATTCAAAGTGGTGGAAGTAGCATCGCCAGCACGCAGACGACCACGAGCAGCGCTCCATATGCCTCCTCGTCCACATTGCAGGCTGAGACAAAGCCCACAAAGTCTGATGCCAGCAATGTGGATTTGCTGAGTGATTTGGACCTGGATTCCGCTGGTGCTGTGCCGCTGCCCTTGTTGCAGCCACAGATTGTGGCCACGCCGACGCCGCCCGCTAGCCAAGTGGCGGCCAGCGAGGCCCCAGTGGTCGCCAACACGCCGGCAGCTGCTGCCACACTCTCCCCAATGGCTTCTCCAGCTGCTGCAACGAATTCGCTTCGCAAAAATAGCCTCGACAATCTTTCCAATTGCTCAGACTTGAGCTCAATGGAGAACTTTGACTGGGACTCGGTTTCATTGACTCATTCCGCCAGCGAAAAGCAACAGGCCACAGAAAGACATCCACTGATCACATTCCAAATGCGAGCTCACGATCCGTTTACCGATGATAAGACACTCAAATACTTCCACAAGGAAGTGGAGAGCTACGAGAAGTTGGTTGAGAATCTGCACGTTAAAATGCTGAATGGCAACACGCAACTGGGCGCCAAGTGGCAAGAGCTCCAGCAGAAGCTCGAGAAGAATACCAATGTGAAACGCACGACAACGATTGCCAAATTGTTTCCAGAAAAGAATCGTTCCTTGGACTGTTTGCCATACGATCATGCTCGTGTCAAGTTGGACAAGCAAACTGATGATTATATCAATGCAGCCTATATGAAGGTGGGATATAATTAGAGCCTGGGCTCAATGGAGTATGCCACTCCTCTTTTAATTCAATTATTCTCTTTGCAAGACAATAGTTAAAACTTCTTGTTAATATAATCTGTTCATAATTATCCCTTTCCTTTTGCAGAGCCTCAGCGCCGGCTGTCCCAACATAATTGTAGCGCAGACTCCACAGGCGAATTCAATCAACGATTTCTGGTCCATGATTTGGTCGGAAAAGGCGCGCACTGTGGCCTGCCTGCATACCACCAATGAGGTGAGTTATTTAAGCAAATTAATTTATTATCAAATAAATCAGTCTTTTGTTTCTGCAGCTCTTTGATCCCTTCTGGCCGCAGGAGATTAATCAGCCCACGCACTATGATGACTTTACCGTGAATTGTGTGAAGCAGCAGCCACTCAGTCACTGCACGGAGTATCAGTTGAAATTGTCGATGCACGGTGCCGATGCTGTGCTGGATTTATCCGTGCTGCTGCTCAAACAATGGACCAAAGCGTAACTCATTAAAATATGCCATGATTTGTATTTATTTTTAAGTAATTTCTACTTTTGTTTAACAGTTCACCAACTCAGTTGCTGGGAATTGCACAGAATGCGCTGCAAACTCATCAGGAACGTTGTCAGGCCGCCAATGCGCCAATATCGCCGCTTGTTCTGAACTGCTTGACGGGCTCCGAGCGCTCGGAACTGTTGGCAATTGGAGTTTGCGCCTTGATGGGCACACAAGCCAAGCGACCCATTTTGATAAGTGAGCATAAGATAATAATTAAGTGAATCAATATTAATTTGAATATCTTAATAGATGTGGTCGATGTTTGGTCTCGCATTTGCATGCAGCGTCAAAATTCGCTGCGGGATGCAGCTATCCTGGAACAGTCGATGCAAATTGTGCTGAGCCATGCCCATGATGTGCTCAACAAGCGTAAGAAATGTTCCCTATACCTCAAACTGTATAACTTAAAACCTGTCCAACTTTTAGGTGGCATTATGACTTCATATCAGATGAAAATGGCACCACAGGTAACCGCCAAGGAACAACAGGAGAGCAAGGATCCGTTGAATGAGCTGGATGCGCTTTGGAAGATGAAATAAACGACTGAACGAACAAGTGCATCGCTAAAATGCTTAATTAATATACATACATACGCATTAATCAAAATGATAACGATAATGTTTATAAACTATTTATACAAACTATTTACCGCAAACATCATATTTATACACAAATCTGACATTGTTGCAAACAATTCGAAGCGAGAACAAGAAAAGTATTCAAAATATTAAAATTGTATTTGTCCTATCAACTGTTATATAAACTATTTTTTCAAACTATGGTGATGTTTTTAGATGCTGATTATTCGTAACTTTATAATATACGTTTATTAAACAATGTAATCATGTTGGAACTGTAAACGATTAAACAATATCAAATAATGTATGCTTTTAAATAGTTAAGTTCTAGTCATTTATGAGAACTTAAACTAATGGATACACAGGTCTGCTGGCAATGTGACACATGTTGTGATTATTCCGAGCCATGCGAACGTATCCGTGCTCTCCAAAGCGGGTTCCCCAGGAGTTCTTCACCTGCCAGTACTCCCCCTCTCGGCTATCCCTGCCGTAACCAACAACAGTCACCGCATGATTGGTTCTCTTATGGCAAGGTTTCCTCAAGACTCCACGCTTGTAATGATGAAGGTGCGTTGCATCGATGGACACGGCAATTGGTCCCTTTGTGGCCACAGCTGCAGCTAGTGCAGATTCGCTGCCCCGGCTAACATATGCAATATTCCGGACTGTGGCTCCTATGTTTGTCTTCTTGAAGTGACAGTGCTGCTGTCGAGCTTTGTAGGGATACGATCTAGCTGTATCGATGCCATGATTTCTTCTTATGTAACTTAGAGCCCTACTTGCTAGTCCTCCGTTACAGCCATGATTGCTTGTCGAGCAATCCAACAAATTCTGTTCGGAGAGCTCAACCAGATGTCCTGCTCTCAGAAAATGTTGACCCTCCAGAGTGGCTACGGCCGCAAAGGCCCAACAAGAGCCACATTTACCCTGATTTTTCACTTGAGTAACAGCTCCCTTTGTCCGCCAATCGACGGTATCCGGAATTTCAACATTGGGAGTGGGACTATAAATTAATCCTCCCTCATCTTCAGTCATGTTATGGCTGCTTAGCATTAAGCTTTCGAATTCCGTTGGCAGCAGATCTGTGAATTCGTTGACGCCCATTTCGAATGTTTCTTTTCCAGCGGCATATCGTTCATTGTGTCTATCAATCATTTCCTTATTGGCCTCGAAGATCCTCCAACGCAGCTGCTCCTCACTTTCAGTTTCATATATTTTATTGTGACTGAGCTTAAAGTCCTCCCACTCCCAGGATAAAGCTTGCGCCAAACCGACTAAACTCACAAACGTTATTATTCCTTTCATTTTTTAATTTCAACTAAGTCCAACTTGTTAAGTTACTCCATATTTATATATTTTTCTTCGATTTAAAAGTGCAACCACAATGAATCAACCTAAATATGCGGTCTTTTAATTTTAAAATTGCTGTTCATATTGTACGAGCATCAATAAACCACGTAAGATATAATGAATAAGGGAGTCGGAGTTATAAGCAATCAATTACATATTAATTATTCAGATATAAATAAGAAAAAACAGAAAGAATTATACTTAATGGCAAGCAGTATAGGCTATAGTTTATCATACTAAACAATTCCCTCGTTTTCTGAGCTTTGATATTGAATCTAATTTGATTGCCATTAATTTAATTTTCGTTTTCGTTCGTGAATTTGTCTGAGCTATGTTGTGAAAAATGTCAGCCTCCTAGCTCTTACCGTTTAGACTCCTCATTGATCATTCAGTCAGTCAGAACAAAGACTTTTATATAGATATAAATACTATATATAAACGACGCTCTTGATCCTCTTGATATTTTTTATTTTGATTTTGTCATCATATAAAATTTTCTTTTTTTTAAAGGATGTACAAAAACAACAAACAAATTAATTTATTAGTTAAAAGCGTTTTACAAATTTTAAAACAACTATAAATTATTATTCATTCAAGCTATTAATAAATAGGAGTAACATTAAGCACAATTTGTGGAAAACTTAATTATACTTTTCAAAAATGTTTTTATTTGTTATGTTAAAGTTTAGAACATATGAAACATTGTAATCGATTAAACAATATCCGAATTGTATGTTTTTAAATATACAATTTCTAGTAAGTCGGTGGAGCTTAAACTAATGGATACACACCTCTGCTGGCAATGTGACACATATTGTTTTCATTGCGAGCCATGCGAACATAGCCCTTCTCTCCTCTTTTGACCCCCCAGGAGTTCTTCACCAACCAGTAATCTCCCTCTTTGATATCCTTGCCGTAACCCACAACAGCAACAGCATGATTAATTCCCTTATGGCATTCTTTCCTCAAGACTCCACGCTTGTAATGTTGAAAATGCGATCCATCGATGTTCACGGCAACTGGTCCATTGTAAACAGCTGCAGCCAGTGCAGATTCGCTGCCTTGGCTAACATGGACAATGTCCCGGACTGTGGCTCCTATGGCTGACTTGCTGAACTTGCAGACTTGATCTTTTGCTTTATAGGGATACATGCTCTCCTTATCGATGCCATTGTTTTCCCTTATATATCTGAAAGCACTACTTGCTAGTCCTCCCTCACAGCCATTGTCGTTTTTCGAGCAGTCAACCAAATTCTGTTCGGAGAGATCAGTCAGGTATCCCATTCTCAGGCAGTAGTGAGTCTCCAGAGTGGCAACGGCAGCAAATGCCCAACAGGACTTGCACGATCCCTGATGCTTCACTGGAGTAACACATCCTATTTTCCGCCAATCGACGCTATCCGGAATTTCAAGATTAGCTGGGGGATTATAGATCAAACCGCCCTCATCTTCAGTCATGTTATGGCTGCTTAGCATTAAGCTTTCGAATTCCGTTGGCAGCAGATCTGAGAATTCGTTGATGCCCATCTCGAATGTTTCTTCTCCAGCGGCATATCGTTCATTGTGTCTATCAATGATTTCCTTATTAGTCTTAAAGATCCTATAACGCAGCTGCTCCTCACTCTCAGTTTCATATATTTTATTCTGATTGAGCTTGAAGTCCTCCCACTCCCAGGATAAAGCTTGCGCCAAACCGACTAAGCTCACAAACGTTATAACTCCTTTCATTTTTAAATTTCAACTAAATGCAACTTGTAGAAAAACTGCATAATGCATTAGACTTTATATACTTTTCTTCGATCTAAAAGTGCAACCACATTAAATGCGGGCTAATTAATTTAATTATTCTTAAGAAAAGAGTGGTAATCAATTATTAGAAACAATAATAGTTCTTAGAACAATTTTAACTAGGAAATAATAAGATTCATTGTGGCTAAGTACTTTTATAAAGCAAAATACAAATATGGGAATCTTTAAGTTTTGCAAAATAATTACTTGACTAATTGAATCTAAGCAAAATATTTTAATTAATTATGTTAATGTTAAAATGGATATGTATATATGAATAAGAAGACTGTAAGTATAACTTAATTAAGGGAAATCCTTGTTGTGATTCAAGGTAAACAGAAATCAATATAAAGCAAAATAATTGACATCAACATTGCCCTCTAAGACTCTCTCCTTTTTGGAGAGTTAAGGGGAATTTGCTTCAACCTCTTCACTCTTTCCTTCAATGCGATATGTTCATATCATTGTAGAGTAGCTGAAGAAATGTTATCAAATAGGGTAGCTCGACTGCTCAGCTCAGGTCAATGATTTCGTCAATAGATCAAGTTACGATTTAAAAACATGAATGTACAAAAACAACCGAAATATTTATTTACTTGCTTGGAGGGTTTTAAAAATTTTGAATTATTTATTAAAGCTAACAATTAATAGGATTACATTTAAAATCAATCTGTTTAAGTATTAATTAAAAAATGTACTAAAAAATCTGACATTTTTATTTATTTTAAAGTTTGTTATGCTACAGTTGAGCACATATGAAACAATGTAATCATGTGAACTACTATATTAAACAATATCAAAAATTGTATGCTTTTAAATAGATAACTTCTAGTAATCTGTTAGAACTTACACTAATGGATACACACCTCTGCTGGCAATACCACACATATTGTGATTATTGCGAGCAATGCGAACGTATCCGTGCTCTCCTCTGTGTTTCCCCCAGGAGTTCTTCACCAGCCAGTAATCCCCCTCTCGGCTATCCCTGCCGTATCCAACAACAGTCACCGCATGACCGAGTCTCTTATGGCAAGGTTTCCTCAAGACTCCACGCTTGTAATGATGAAGGTGCGTTGCATCGATGGACACAGCTGCAGCTAAAGCAGATTCGCGCTTCCTGCTCTAACATGGACAATATCCCGGACTGTTGCTGCTATGTATGTCTTCTTGAAGTGACAGTATTCCTGTCGAGTTTTGTAGGGATACGATCTAGCTGTATCGATGCCATTATTTTTTTGAATATATCTGAAAGCACTACTTGCAAGTCCTCCCTCACAGCCGTCATCGTTTTTTGAGCAGTCAACCAAATTCTGTTCGGATAGCTCCACCAGATTTCCGGTTCTCAGAAAATGGTGACTCTCCAGAGTGGCTATGGCAGCAAATGCCCAACAAGCGCCACATTGACCCTGATCTTTCACTTGAGGAACAGCTCCCTTTGTCCGCCAATCAACGCTATCCGGAATTTCAACATTAGCTGGGGGATTATAGATCAAACCTCCCTCATCTTCAGTCATGTTATGGCTGCTTAGCATTAAGCTTTCGAATTCCGTTGGCAGCAGATCTGAGAATTCGTTGATGCCCATCTCGAATGTTTCTTCTCCAGCGGCATATCGTTCATTTGTGTCTATCAATCATTTCCTTATTGGCCTCGAAGATCCTCCAACGCAGCTGTTCCTCACTCTTATCCTTGAATATTTTATTGTGACTGAGCTTGAAGTCCTACCACTCCCCGGGAAAGGCCAGCGCAAATCCGACGAGACTCACCAACGTTATAATTCGTTTCATTTTCAAATTTTAACTAAATTCAAATTGTCGAATTAATGCAGATTCTAAATAAAAATCAAAATATATAACACTAATATTGCTCTCTTAAACTTTCTCCTCTCTTGAAAACGATAGCGCATTTTGCTTCTACCTGTGCACTTGTTGGAACAAGTTCTCATGAAAGTGATGCCACAATGTGGCTTTTAGTTGGTTGCACTGTACATCAATCTTATTCTGGCGGCAGATCTTCAATTCCAACAGATACGACAACAGTTCAAGTGCAGACATACATTAGAATAACTGAAGAAATGTTATCAAGTTGGGTAGCTCAGCTGCTTTAAAAACTTGTTAATGAAACCGGACATTACAAAAGTCCAAGACAAACTAAGTTGGCTCAAAGAGTTTGGCCAAGGCGCTCTTGATCGCTTGGTAATTAAATCATAGGCCATAAGATTGGACAAATCCAGATTCGGTTTGCTGCGCAAAATTTGTCAAGGAATATTTAAGCTTAAAATGGTCAGAAAAGTAATTTGATGCTGGCGCTCAAATGTCTATAAGTCCACTCTCCAGATGCGTCTCAAAACTCGTCTCACTTTGCCTTGAAATCTGTTCCACTTGATTCCGCTCCGATTTGCCAATGTAGACAATAATGAGTGTCTCGTTTTTCTCCTCTTGATTCAGATAGGATTGTGTCTGCCGTAGAACTGTTAGAATGCCCAGGACAATAGGTACATTGCATCGTCTTTTGATCTGCAGATAACCAGGATTCGTAGAGTGCCATATATTATATTATATGTAAGCACTCGGAAAGCGATAGGCGAGGGAGAATCCCCCGTTCTGATCAGTTTTCATGAATAGTTTTTCAGGATCAAATGCATCTTGAGGTTTTGGCAACGGCAACGATCAGTAGCAGCATAGAGGGGATTCCAAAATTTTAAACCATACTTTATACTCAAATTTATTTTTTTTAATGCTTTTCCATAGAACCAAAGGTCTCAGCGGACCGTGAAATTAAAAAGTCTGTTTTATTATTTATCATCACAGTTCAAACACTTCTAAAAACCCAATTTTTATCTTTGCTGAATATCAGAGATCATCGCCGATTTTAACACTACTGATAGTTTTCTCAACAGTTAATTATAATTTATATATTTCATACAATAGTCACACATTTAGGCATTTAATTTGTCATATTGACAATCCAATCATACTTATTTCTACTCATTTCAACTCACTTATTACATTACCTATTTTTAAATCGCTTGCAAATTTTCTTTTATCTTGAGAAACGAATGGAGTTCCCTCATTTCTCATTTCTCATTTGTCATATGATGATATTAATTCATTATTGAATTGTCAAGTGTCATTTGATAAAATAGAGCGACAGTTTCGGTTTTTTACTAATGCTCCAAAAATAAAAGATTGTAGAATTGTTCAATGTTGTTATAGTATTTAAAAGGCAGTTATGTTTAGTTAGTCGTTAGTCGCTTTCAGTTAGTCGTTGTCACTTCCCGGATTGGGTGTATTTCGGAACATTTTCAATATGAGAAATATGAGTGCGTAAATATAGCACAAGTCAATCTAATAATTACTCAATAATTTTATTAAACATATGAGTGTAAACAATAATATTGACATTATAATTTCAATTCACAATTTGGAGCTTAAAATGAAAATGTGAACTAAATAAATATCGCTTTAGTTTTTCTAAAAAAAGGATGTTTGGATTTTGAAAAAATGTTGTTTTTTTGAGATGTTCCAAACGTCTTATAAATTTTTAAACAATTCTTATTTGTTTAATTATACGTAAAAATTGGTACTACTATTTCAAAACAATTCTGTGAAAATAATACACACATATTTTTCGATTCTTTAGTTTGTCAAGTTAAAGTGAAGATCTTATATAAAATTAAACATATCTCGCAGATTCGACAACATGGCACACACTTTTACTAACCACTATCGGATTACTCGTTTCACCAACTGTGGCATCCACTTTTGATCCGGAACTGATTTGCACTCTGGTCGTAAATGGCACCAAGATAAACGATCCCCGCTCCTGCAGCAGCTGGATACAGTGCATCGATGAGCAGCCTGTGAATGGAACCTGTGCCGAGGGACTCTTCTACGACAGGAACAGTGAGGATTGCGTGCCGTCTAAGGATGTCGTGTGCGTCTCAAGCGATCCATGCGCGGAAATGACGAATGGTTTCACCGCCGATCCGTACACCTGCAATGGGTACTTCTATTGCAAGAATGGAACGGGCACTCGAGGGGAGTGCAATGCCGGACTGAACTACAATCCCGGCACTGAGGCGTGCATCCGGGATTATCCCTGCAATTTCAAAATGAGCCCCGATAGCTACTGCAATATATTGCCGGATGGAGTCTTCATCAAGGATCCCTGGAATTGCAATGGCTGGCAAATGTGCTGGCAGGGCGGGATCGTCAATGGAACCTGTCCCGATAGTTTCCTGTTCAGTGCGAGTCTCGGCAAGTGTGATTATCCACAGTACGTGGAGTGCGCCATCACGGAGCCGCCTCCTCACACCGCTGAGCCGGATTTCTGCCCCAAGGCGGGCAGCTTTGTGTCCGACGATCGCACGTGCAACGGATATTACTACTGCCGGAATAACACCGAGGGCATTATGGTTCTGCAGCACGGCGTCTGTCCCGATGGTCGCTTCTTCAGTGCCGATAACGACGGCGCCTGTGTGCCACGAACTGAGGTGCGTTGCGACTACAATCGCTGCGTCAACATGGGCAATTCGACGATCCAGCTGGCCAATCTGTCGGATGATGGATGCACGGGATTCGCCATTTGCCAAAACGGCACCACAATTGCCGAGTCGGAGTGCCCAAATGGCGAGTACTTCGACGAACTGACTCAACTCTGCACCACGCAGGTCATATCGTTCAAAGCCTGCGCCCTATCAACGGAATCAACGGAGTCTACGACAGAAACGATGATCGATGAGGAAATCAACAGCACCACCAGCATAACCAGCACAACCGCTTGAATAAAGGGGTCTTTGGAAGAGAAATGCGTAAAAAATGAATGAGTAGAGAGCAACTTTGGAAATAATAATTTCACATGCATAATTCTATGTCATTAAATTATTGCATTTTTAATAAATAATCAAGAGGTAATAGTTCAATTTATCTAAAGAATTCAAAAACTGTTCCCATTGGAACATTCAGTGTAAAGTGGCCGACCTGCTTTGCCAAGCAGTGCACTGCTTAAGCAGTTGACTTCAGTACTGCCAACTGTTAATAGATGGCGCCACATGTTGCCATAAAGTAAGATAAAAAATGTTTTAAAGGGGTAACACCACTGTAGAATTTTCAATCCTTCGATTTTTTTTTATTGCCTTAAAAAATAGTTCAACTCGTCTAGAATATGTAGCTTTAGTTTCAAAACGAAATCCAATTGGTTCCGCAGTGAAACTCGAACAATTTTCAATATTTTTGCTTGAATTTTTTTCTACATCTGAAGGTTGCCAGTACGCAGTGAACCACAGACGGAATTTTCGATAAATTAATTTGTAGGTTTTTTGGTCCGAAAATCGAACTATATTTCAAATCTTCGCCAACAAAACCAAAAATTAATATTTTTAAAATTCCGTACGTCATTTACTTGTATATTAACCCTCTAAGGCTATCTTTTAAAATAATGAAGAAACAGAAGTCAAATTATTTTTTGTAAGATGAACCTGGGCCTCTGAATTCAAAAATGAGCTCAGAAAAGGTGTAGATGGCTTCGTTCACCTGTGAGGTGACAAAATGTGAAAAGTGACTCAAGGCTCTTTTGGGGCTATCAGTGAAAAAAGACGGGGTAACAGTCCAGTAGCCAGTGCCAGCGGCAAAAAAAAAAAAAAAAAAAAAAAAAAGAGGACGATTTATGATGAATTTTGGCGAATAAATTTTTAGGGGGTCTCAACTAGTTTATTTTTTATTGAATTTTGAAATTTAGATATTTTCAATGCAAAATGAGCTTTTGCATCGTTGTTTTGTGCATGTTGTCACTAATAAAACGTTTACCAACACTACATTTTCTCACATGTAATTTGTTTAAGTGTTTTTCAACACTATAACACTATAACAGAAACAAGTTAAAAACGTGCATATAAAAAAAAAGGAGGAAATGAAAATATTCAATCTCTTTTAAAAATTTGGTGGTCCTGAAAAGGACCGATTTGGTCCCAAAACATCAACACTAATGTTTGGTCGGAGCGTGATCAGGTGCAAAAGCGTAGGGTTATCAACAAGGGTCATCATTTATGGGCGTCTAAATCTTAAAAATGGTCAAAGGCAAGGTCAGTTAATAGAGGAAATGGATTAAAAATAGTTAAAAAGAAAGGGCGAGGAGTGTGGAATACTCAGGGGAAAGCGCGTCGCAGGCGAAATTTTTTTTAAAATTTTTCGCCTGCGACATACTTTGCACATAGCACTAACCACGGTTGCATGAGCGTCTTCATTGATTTGGGCTTCTCTATAAGGATCATAGAGTCGCCCAATGGCCATGAACAACTCATGTCAGAAAAAAACAGTGTTGGTAAACGGTTGAATCATCGAAAAGCAACCATGAAAAACAAAATGCAACCATGCAAAACCCAAAGCAGCCTTGATAAAGCCTAGTACTGACGTCAGATAAATTTTTAGCGGCGTAAAGTGCTCAATCTTTCGCTTTCGCTGTCGACGAGCGTAAGCTCAGTGTTGCCAATGCAACACGGACAAATAACCAAAAGTTGAGTGGTAACTCTACGCGTCAGCGGCGGTTTATTTCAAATTTGAACATGCAGAACTGATTTGGATAAAAAAGGAGAGAATAGGCATTGAAAAATGCAAATTAAAGTTAATAGAGGAGAAATTTGCGATGGCACGCAAGCACAGCGGGTATTGGGTGCACCCATCGCTTTTGAACTTATTACGTGGATTCTCCCTCTATATTAATGAAAAAATGCAAAGTGTTTGGTTTATGTCTAAGAAAACAATTTTAGTTTTCGTTCTTGCTTATAATTCATTAATATTGTCGTCGTTATTGTCAACGTCGCTGTTTTTCGTCGAAGTTCCAGCCATTTTTTTTTAATTTATGTGAGTGAGCGAGATAGATATACCCAGCGAAACTCTAAACAGTTCGATGTTTCGCCAGGCCAGTCAGCTTTTTCAAACAGTGCTGGATAACGCCCGTTCCTTATCTGGCAACTCCGTTTTTAGTTTCAGTTTAGTTGACGTCCGGACACGTCCGGACCGACAAGCGGAGATAAATGTCGTCTTCTTCTTATTCACCTTACGCCAGCGTTTTTTTTATATGGAGTTTGACCTTACGCTAGGCCTTTTTTCTGACGTCAGTACTAGGCTTAAACAACAAAAACAATAGTGAAAAAAGTAAATTTGTTCTTAAATTTCGAAATTCAATTAAAAATAAACTAGTTGAGACCCCCAAAAAATTTATTCGCTAAAATTCATTATAAATCGACCTCTTTCTGTGTGTATATATCTCCTTTTGTTTTGTCGCTGGCACCGGCTAATAGACCTTCACCCACATTTTTTTTATTTTTATTTTTATTTTTTCTTTTTGTATAATTGAATATATACTTAATGTCGTACCCAACTTTCGTTCGCTTATTCACATCTCCAAAGAAATTCGCGAAAAAGCGGCCGAAAATATTGCTCTACAGTGGTGTTACCCCTTAATGTAAAAAGCAAACTCTATGTATCAGGGGTGCCACAGAAATCGCACATTTCCCACAGAAATTTCATACAAATTTAAGTGAAATTCAAGCGAAAGCGGTTTCGTTTCTGTGACACCACTGTATAATTTCTGTTATCGATTTGTCGATTTGATACAACAGCTTTAATAACGCATTAATGGAAACCTTTCTGCTCTGTGTTCTAGAGTTTGTTATGTGTAATTTGAAATTTGATGGCAGTTAAGCAACTCAAAGCGTGTCAGCCGTGTGGAAATGTGCGAATTTCAGTTATTCATCAGCTAATCCTCGTGGGCATTCAGATCTATTTGGTCAGTGTTATCAGCATCACTGTCATCAGCATCATCATCAGTGTCGATATCGTCTGCATCTAGATCCAAGTCGTCGACCTCAAGGTTATATTCGTCCTCATCAACATCTTCACTAGTTATGAGATCCATGTCCGGATCCAAATCGCCATCATTATCAACACGCTCATCATTTAAACGATTTAGTGTCGACTCTAGCTTATTGGCCCGGTCCAGGAGCAAACTCAAACGTTTGTCAATATCGCCGAATACATCGGGTCCCGACTTCGAGGTGGTTGCAATTCCCGCATCTCCAATTAGCTCTGGTTTCTGCGCTTCCTTCGTGGGCAAAGACATGTTTAGAATTATGAAAATATAACTTATTGAAAGTCTGAGGAACTTGTAATATATGTTTTGCGACAACGTCAAATTGTTCAAGTTGTGGCAGTTGGCTAAAACAGTTTTTAGCCTAGGCCTACTCAGTTGTTGCCATGGAGAGCAACTCCAAAAGCAACGACATCTGTTGAGCAGCACCCGAGAGAATTCTCTCAGTCGAGGCGAATCTCTGGGAAACGATCGACGCATTGGCGGCACTTTCAGTGAGCGCGCGAGCGGCAAACGGTAAACAACAACAGCTGCTGCCAACGAAAGACAAACAACAAAACTGAGTAACAAATAAAGTAAAATTAACAAAACTTTGGAAGTTGTCGACACAGTGCAACATCAACAGCAGCAGCCACAAAAACGTAAAAAACAGAGAGAGATACAAGCCGAATGTATCTGACGGATGCGCGATTCTTCAGCTGCGACAAATTAAATAATTACGCAAGTGAGTTGAGTGAAAAGTGCAGTCATTGAATTGTCGTCGTCGTCTAAGTAATTGCCGATAGAGAAAACAATTGATAATTGTTATCAGTGATATTATCTATCTGAAGTTTCTTCACTTTGGAAATTGTGAATCACACTCTATTCAAATATGAGAAGTAAACAGAGAAATAGTATAAGTGCTTGTTCTTGTGTCTGTAAAACAGGCCAAGCACTGGGCCAAGTTAACGCTTTGACTTTTCGAGTTGTCTTTGCTTCATCTTCATCTTTATTAACTTTAGTTCATCTTGTATCTGTCTCTCTCTGTTTCTCCCACGAGTGTGTGTGTGTATTTACAGCTGTTCGAAGAAGAAACCAGTTTCCCCACTGCTTGTTTAGATACTTATATTTCTAACGTTATTTGTGCTTTTTTTTTTGGGCGCATACAGCGTAGCTGAAAAGTCAAATGTTAATATGGCTATATTAGTATATATGTGTGTGTATGTGTGTATACAAAGTATATATGTATTTGGCAACTTGCAACATGTGCTTTTTTCGTGCTCAGCGAAACTGAAAGTGTGCGAAGTTTTGTTTTGAGCAGGAAGCTTAAGCTATAAATCATAAAAATAAAAATAAAAACTTGCGAAAAATTATTTCGCTTATATAGTGGTTGTTAATAAAATTCTCGAGTAAAATAATATATAATAAATACATAGCTAAAGCTATAAATTGTTTCTATATTAATAAAAATAAATATATTAGCTTGCCACAAATTATATAGAGCTTAAATATTGAATTTTTATTTAATAATTTTTTGCATCAATAGGGAAATATTCTCGTCTAAATGAATCTGAAATAAATTCAAGCCACAAGCAGTTCAAGTAAGCATAAATAAATAAAAATATATAAATAAAAATAAATATATTAGCTTGCCAAAAACTATATAGAGCTTAAATATTGAATTTTTATTTAATAATTTTTTGCATAAATTGGGAAATATTCTCGTCTAAATGAATCTGAAATAAATTCAAGCCACAAGCAGTTCAAGTAAGCAGTTTCAAAGCTACAAGCAGTGCACCATGCTCCACACAAGCAGTGCAATGCTTGGCGGTTATTTTAGTGTGAACAAATTAATGGTTTCGAAAGTTAAACAAGAATTCAATTCAATTCAATCAAATTTAATTAGGCTTAAAGTAAATGCTGAGTGAAATTAAGTAAGGAACTCGTTGGTTAAGCCTACTTTAGTGTTAACTTTATTCAGTTGTTTTGTGTTTTTGCTGTCTTCTCTCATAAGAGAGTACAAAAATGTGCATAGAGATAATACTACAACCTAGAGAACTACAAACTAAAAGCTGAATGCTGAATGCAGATTAGGGCATATTAGTAATCCTCATCGCAGAAGCAGCCATCCCGCGAATTCTCCGTAATCCAGTCGAGATATTTGGTCACTCTGGTGTAGACACCGGGATAATTTGGTCGCGCACATCCATTGCCCCAGGAGACGATGCCGATTTGCTCGAAGCGCTTGTCATCGGGACGCAGACGGACGAGGGGGCCACCGGAGTCACCCTGACAGCTGTCCCGGCCACCGACACCGGGATAGCCGGAGCACATCATGTTCTTGGTGATCATTTTCTGCGTGTAGTTCGTCTGGGCCACACACTCGTCGTTGTCGAGCACCGGCACCTCGACCTCCTGCAACAGGCACGAGGGTTTCCCATCCTCCTTGAGGGTGCCCCAGCCGGTGGCAATGGCGCGTGTGCCCACAAACAGATCAGTGCGCTGCTCCACGCGGGGCAGACAAATGGGTCGGATGAAGCTGGTGATCGGCACGCGATCATTGAGACGCAGCAGGGCAATGTCGTTGTCAAAGTTGGAGAAGCTGAACTTCTGGCTGAAGGCGCGCAGCACGAAGCGCGTCTCGGGACGCTCCTTGTCGTTGCAGCGATCGTGCTCGCCAAAGGTCACCTTGATCATGAACCACATGAAGCCCTTGACGCAGTGCGCCGCCGTCAGCACGTAGCGATCGTTGATCAGCGTCCCGCCGCAGTAGAACCGATTGAAGTAGCTCAGTCTGGCCATCCAGGGATACTCGCTGACGCCAGTCGTGGTGCCCCCCACGATTCTCGACTCATCGTTGCGCTCCCCACACCTGCAAAAACAATTGTGGGATGAGTAAGTGCATCTCGAGTAACATAAATAAATAAATGACTATCATCCACTTCACTGGGCATGCAAAGCATCTCTCAACCAGTTTAATATGAAAACTCATTTTCAAAACAATATCTTACAGTTCATTTAAGCTAACGATAACCAAATAAAAGCTATGCTTTCTGCTTATAATATCTTTGATCAAAATCATGTATTTAAAATATATATGATTTTAGAATTTAGCAAAAAAAGGAGCTTTGAAACTCTATTAAAGATTTTGTATTGCTAATATTTATTTTTATACCCGTTACTTAAAAAATAAGTAAAAGGGGATATTGTATTCGTTGCAATGTATGTAACAGGGAGAAGGAAGCATCTCCGACCCTATAAAGTATATATATTCTTGATCAGCATCAACAGCCGAGTCGATATAGCCATGTCCGACTGTCTGTCTGTCCGTCTGTGTGAGCGCCTAGATCTCAGAGACTATAAGAGCTAAAGCAACCAAATTTGGCACACAGATTTCTATAAGCCCCACGCAGATCAAGTTTGTTTCAAAATGTTGCCACGCCCCTTTCCGCCTTCGCAAATTGCGAAAAACCACCATTCGCACAGTTTTTAAGATATTACGTTTTTTTTTGTAGTTTTCGTTAACTACTGTTAACAACTGTCATTCTACTAAATTGCAACAAGATGCGACAAATAGAACAATGGTAATGTATGATTAAAGTCTTATGCAATGTAAGTGCCTTAAAGCATGCAATAAAAATATTTTCAGTTTAGTCAAATAAGTAACGGGTATCCTATAGTCGGGAGCTCGACTATAGCCTTTCTGACTTGTTATTGTTAAGATTATTTAAGTTCCAAAACTTTTTAAAGCTTTTATGTTTCTAAAAATGGATATCGATTTGATTGACTTAAACTTAAATAAAAAGTACATTAAAGCTTTGCATTGCTTTAAGCATCTAAAGTTTGAACATTTTTCAATTGTATGTACAAGCTACTAAATAACAAAAATAGCTGCAAACTGAGTTTAAAAGCACATTAAAGTTTGTTTTGAATTGCTTTGAGCACCTTAAACTAAAAGTTATAGAAATTTTCCAATCTACTACAAAGCAAACACCCGTTAAATTAGATTTAAAAGCACCTTAAAGCTGTTTTTCTTCATTATTTGATTTTCTGCAGTTTTTAAAAACAGTTTCTAAATAAACATGAAAACTGTTACTTTTCTGTTAGTTTCATTGTTCGTGCCATCTAAAGCTTTAAGCTTAATCAGATGTCAAAGATGTCAATACAATTTTATTAATGTCTAGTTTATCATCAGTCAATGAGAAACTGCGTGGATTGGTCAGAGTTCAATAACCTAAAAGAGATTAACAATCCTCATTAATATTGTCATAAAGAAAGTGTCAAAGTGCTTTATGAGCTTGACTAAACGCTTTGCAGATTTTCCATCAGCCTTATGGAGATGTCGTTACATTAAACTGGTTTTTAATTGCCAAAAAATATACAAAGCAAATGCATTCAAAATGTTTCAGAAAGAGAGAGAGAGAGAGATAGAGTGAGGGGAAGGGGGAGAGGGAAAGCCGGTTTGCCAAATGGAAACACTAAAAGTTCTTTTCTGTATCGATGTATAATATATTATATATTTCTTTCTGTTTGATTTTTGTTGTTGTTGTTGTTTAATCAAGTCATTGCCCCAAAAATGGTGGATCAGAGACAAAGACATGCAGAGAAATAAATAAATAAATAAAAAAATGTATGCGACCCAATTCAGAGAATGTCGCGTTCCCCTGGCAGACGCATGACGCATTGGGCCCAGCTCAGAACTACACCTTATAAGTGCGAGTATACCCCATACACAAGCCTCATGTGGGCAGAATTCAGATACAGATACAAATACAAATACATATATGTAGATAGATACAGATACACTAAACTTTATAAAGAGAGATGCAGATACACTGAATGTTATCAAATCATATGCAAATTTGTTTTAATTCATTTAAAACGCAAAAAAAAAGTAAAAATAAAAAGCATAAAATACAAAAAGCAATAAATAAAACAAGTTTTAGGCCTCTTAAAACTAAAAATATAAAAAATGGTTTTGCATACTGAGCTTTTAAGTGCTCTATAACTCAAATGTATCTACAAAATGCGTTTAATTTTAATTGAAAATAGTTAAACTACATTTTCCAAAATTCGGAAAAGAATTGAGTTGAGAAATGTTAAAAAATCATATATAGTAATTTAAATAATTCTTTTCCCAATTTTAGTAAGTTGGCCTAATTTAAACTGTTATTGTGAATAGAAATTATATGAAATTAAGTATAAATGAAAATGTAAATTTTGAGATATTTTTTTAACATGAAACTCACATCAACATTTTAAAGATAGCTGGTTAGTTTTGTCAGTTTACTTGGAATGCGCTCCAAAAAGAAAACAACAAAATAGAAAAAGTGAAAATGGGCTGTAAAAGAAAAGCCCTGACCTAACCCAAATTGTACAATGAAATCCCCTTGTGATCAACGCATCGATTCATCAAAATTCCAAAGCAACAAATGCCGACAAAGGCATTCTTGGCCAAAACTGAAGCTGAAGCTGAAGTGGATATGGATGTGGATGCTTAGGGAAACAGTTTTGCTGTCTCTCTTGTCCCACAGGGCCTAAACAATTCCCGATGGGCAGCTCAAACCAATGCCAATGGGCAATGCAATGCAATTTGTAGAAGGCATCTTAGGAATGCTTTTCAAATGCGCATCTTAAGATTGCACAACTGACTCTGACTCTGAGAACTGCGAGTGAGTAGCCAGAACTGAAGCTGATCAGTGTGTCGGATTCTTCTGTCAAGGGAAAAAGGAAAAATGAACTTAAGCCAAGTGTTTAAGTATGAAGCCTGAAATTGATAGTTTGAAAGCCTTGAAGGCGAAAACAAATGTTCTTAGAAAGCAGATAATTGAACATGAGAAGCAAATTAAAGAATGTATTTGGAAAGCATTTGGGAGCTTTTTAGTAAATGTTTAGAAATATAAGATTCACAGATATTAACTTGGTTACATTTTAAAAGGGAATAGAAATGGAATGGAAGTCGTTTTGATTTTTTTTCTTCTTCAATAATTGTAAAAAGTTCTGTCTTTAATTGCTATAACTGAAATACTTGATTGCCTCTTCCTGTTGACAATTGGGAATTCTGAGAATAGACAAAAACGTTTGTTGAGCAAATTGATCTCACACATCACGCACAAATCTATCTGTATCTGTATCTTTAACTGTAATGTGTTTGATTTGTTAGACATCACAAATAAACACCCAATGACTTGTTGTTGTTGTTGTGGATAACTTGGCTAACTGGAAATTGAGTGTCATGGCCATGACAGCTTTTTTGTATACATTCTCCCACTTGTCTCCTCTCTCCGCCCTCTTAAAACGTTGTCGTTGTCTCACCTGCAAGAACATGTCGTTGTTTGGTCTTGAGCCGGCGGCGAATTGTTGCGATTAAAGACGCCAAACCAATTCTTGATCGGATTTTGCCGGAATACAGGTTTATTGGCTGTGACATCCACAGCACTCGAGTTGCCACCCGAAGCTCCAGTTCCAGTTCCAAGTCCAAGTCCAGCTCCCAGGCCAAGACGCAGCTTCTTGGGCTGATGTTGTTGGTTGCCATAAGCCTGATATTTTCCAGGTATGGAGGATGTTGTTCTTGTTGTTGTTGTTGTTGCTCTTGTTGTTGATGTTGTTGAGGCGGCGACAATGCAGGAAATGATGGCCAACACTAATGGCCAATGATGTAAGTGGAGCAGCAACATCTTCTACTGGTTTGTCGCTACAAAACTTGATGTTGTTGTTGTTGTTGTCTTAACTTTAAGCAATTTTATGCAGTGATAAGTTAATGAACAGTGGGAAACACGTTAACTAAATGCGTTTAACGCGTACCGTTAAGAATTTTCTGTGATATTTTCTTTTCCGACTTTTCGTCAATTCCCCGTTCGTTCAGCATTAATTATGTTAATCACATGCATCGATTTCGTTTTGAATGAGCTGTTTTTTATGATTTTGTTTTTTTTTTTTACTCTTTTTTTTATTGTACTTTTTCTCACTCGCTTAGCACATAATTCAAACTGTCAACAAGTCGCGCCCAGGCATAGACCGATTTTCGTTTCTTTCTTTTGTCTCTTTTTTTTAGTTGTTGTTGTCTTTCCCCTCGTCAGCTCTTTCTTTTGTATGTTTTTGTCTCGCTTTTTTTGATTCGACCGCACACGCGAAAGTCTGCAAACCGACTGATACCAACAAGCAACAAACGGGCCGACGCGACGATCTTCTGGCCAACACAAAGTTGCGCATGCGCCTCCACTGCGCTGCCAACAGCGACAGCGACGGCGGCAGAGGCAGAACGTCAACGTCAGCGTCAGCGTCAACGTCATCGCCGCTTGACTGGCAAACAACAGAGACGAAGTCGCATTTTTGTTGTTGGCCCGTTGCGTTCTCAATATGCTAATGTGACAGTTTGCCATGCGGTGGTTCCTCTTCCAACTGAGAATACCCCTCTTTTTCTTTCTCCTTTACTATCCCACTCTCCCTCTCTCTCTCTCTCTCTGTCTATCTGTCGTTCTCTCTGTCGACAGCCCTCAGCGTTTGTTTATTATGCTTGAAACGTCAATACACCGTGAGAATTTAAATGATGGTTAAATATGTCTATAGATTTTGATGATAACCTGTTCAATGGGCATTTCCTGAGGCGACTTCTTCTTCTTCTTCTTCTTGTTCGCAGTATCTGCATATTAAGAATAATGTAAATTATTTAAGGAAGCCGCTTGTTATGTTCGTGTTGTTGTTCTTGCTGTTGTTGTTGGCAGTTGGTAAATGACAAAGGCGGGAACTTCAATAGATTAAATCGTTCTAAATTGATTTTTCCACTGAGGAAATCAATTACTATTTAGCAAATAATAATAAAATACCAAATAAATAAAAATTTAAAGAATCATAATAAAAGCTATAGAATAATTGTAATAAGTATATTTGTAAGTATTTAGATTATTATCTGATTAACATTAACGTTTTATAATGTACAAAATTTCATAAAGCCCCATTCAGAAGAGCACTTTTTCACCGACACTTTTTGTCATATTTTGTCAAAAAGCTGTCCGTGTCGCGTAACCATACAAAATTTCAAAGCGTCGGCAAAAAACCGACGCTCACCGATGGAAATAGAACACGTTCTACACGACACGACACGGACGGTTTTGTGACAAAAAGTGTCGGTGAAAAAGTGCTCGTCTGAATGGGGCTTAACGGGGAAAAATAGACAATTTAAGTATATCTAATTATTGGAATTTCATAAATATTTTTTATTTAATATTTATGGAAAGAATGATTAAATATATTTTTATTTATATTAATCAATGTATTAGCGTATTTTAATTTTTTTTTTTATGGTATCGCTTAAAATATAATTTTAATAATAAATATAATTATATGTATTTTATAAAAATTTCAAATAATTCCCAAAATTTTATTTTATAACTTTTAGATAAATTTCAAATTATTCCCAAACTTTGGAAACATAGATTTGCAGCAGAAATATAAAATTTTAACAGTGTAATATCAACTTAATTGTCAAATCTTATGCAGATCAAACAGGCCCAAAAAAAAATGGACTTAAAATAATAATTAAAGTAAGCATGTTATTATATAGATAAACTTATAATACAATACAGCAATACAATGCGAGTATAATAATAAATAGTAAACAATTAATAGGACCACATAGTTGGTCAGTTATGTGAATTTAACCGCTGTCATCACAACAATGACACGCCTTTATGAACTCGTTAACCTTTGTCACCATGTCGCAAATACTTGTACTCGTACTCGTACTCGATACTCTGTATAAGGGCCAAGTTGTGTGGTTGGTTGGTACTCGCGTTTTACTCCTCATTTGTGGCTTTTATGTTTTCCGACACTTTTCACTTGCACGCCAAAGGGCCAAAGGCACAAAAGAGACAAAAGACAACAGACTGAAAAACAAACAGAGAAAATTTTTCGCATTTTCATGTTCATTTGCCGTTGCATTTATCCATCTGTATTTTTTTCTTTTTTTTAAGACATGAATTAACAAAATTTTGAACGGGATAATTTAACTTTTCGCTGTCATTCGATGCAACCAAATTGCCCAGGGGGAAAAGAGGACTTAAAGGGCGACAGCTGTGATACCAAATAAAAATCAACATTTAATGTTGCAGATACAGTTTATAGGCCATTATAGCCAGGTCTTTCCAATGAGAATTAATACGCGTTGGGATTACAAAAGAAAGGCTGTCGCAATTACGTGTCAAATTAAGTAATTTTCCAATGAACAATGAAAGTGACAAAACAAACAAACAAACAAACAGTTGTGTGTGGCAAGAGTATTGTTGAAATGAACTCAACTGTTTAGCAATAATAAATACATAATTATACATAAATTATTATACATAATTACATAGAACTTCCACTTGAATTTTTAAATTTAATTAGTATGTAGATTTGAGAGTTCTTGATAGTTTTAACCTTGCAGTCCCTTTAAAGATCAATATACTTTAAGGTGCCATTATATTAGTAAATTTACATAACGCGATATATATCTACATAATGAATAGTTTTGATTTACTGAAAGAAATTATGAAATTAAAAATATAAAAAAGTTTAATTCAATTTTCATTTAAATAAAGTTGTATAACTTTTATTTTGTTATTAATATAATTATTAAAAATGAAAGGTGTTTACAATAAAGATTTAATAATTTAAATTAAAAATTGGAAATAAAAGTTATACTAAAATTATTTTTATAAAAATTTAAATAAATTTTGTTCTATATTTATAATTTGTATCTTGCAATATATATTTATCTCTATTGTTTTCATCACTTCTTCAAATCCATAACTGTATTTGGGGCCCAACCTTGGCGCCTCAAGTCTGTTGCATGCTTTCGTCTTTGTCTATTGACTGACGCACTTACCACTTGCCAATGCCCATATAGCACTTACCAAGATACATTTGTATCTGAAGATCCATCTGCAGCTGCAGCTTGGCCATAAAGTCAAGAATGCATGTTAGAAATTTAAGAAAAACCGTTTGGCGCACCCAACCAATTTCCCTTATTAATGCAGCACATGCAAATTTGCGCCCACTTCTTTGGCAGATTGAACAGCGAACGAGAAGAGGAGGCCAAACAGAGGAGAAGAGAAGCGAAGGGAGAAGAAGAAGAAGAAGTTGGTAATTGTTAACTGTGCCAATTGGGAGACGCAGGAGTGCATAAAGCGAATCTCAACATGCAGTCGATGGCAACGGCATCCATTGCATAACTGAGAAGAGCCAAGAACATTATTTACCATTACCATTACCACTACCATTACCATGAGCGGAGGCGGAGGCGCCTTGCTGGAGTCAACGAGCGTGGCGGCACGACAGAAGACTGATAAGCAGCGTCGCAGTGCAGCGAGCAGTGCAGCGGCGGCAGTTCATGGAAGGGGAAGGGGACGCAGCAGCATTGGAAGTGTCAGCGCTGTGCTCTATAAATCATTTCGTGAGCGCTTCATGAGCAGCGCCCGAGGCAGCGCCAGGGGCAGCGGCAGCGGCAGTGGCAGCGACGCCGGCGGCAACTATCGTGTGCTGCGACAGCGCGACGCAGAGACTGGAATTATAGATAATGAATTGAGCTCGAATGAAAGTTCATCCGATGACCAGTTGAGTCAGCTGAGCAGCAGCAGCGTCGAGGATCTGTTTGCCAATGAAACGGAGCGTAGAAATTGGCGCCAAAAGAGACCAAAAGAACGCAGACCAAAGAGCAGGAGAAGAGGCGGAGCAGGACGAAAGGTAAGCGAACAGACTTTCCATTTCACTCTCACATACAGTTCATATGTATGCAAATAGATCTCCATCTGTATTTAAGTATTCCAATCAGTTATCGGTTCATCAATTGCTACCGTTACGCGCGTGACATGTCGGAACTTGTCGGCGTCTATACGTTCGTATACGTTATTTATTTGTTACGCGAATTTGGCCCAAAGCGCACGAGCTTGGACTTAATTGCGGTCTACGTACTTGCCGCTGATTTAATTTACTTTCGTTCGTTCATTGCCTCGGGTAATTGGCATTAATATTTACCCATTGTTTTTATTAGATAATTGCTAAACAATTTATGCAAATGCATTTGGTCAATTTCCATTTAAAATCTGTCGTGTTTACGCTCTGTTTCAATTATATCTGCTTAACAGATTTCACTTTAATTTGCAACTAAGGGATTGGAGAGAGAGAGGGAGAGAAAAAGGGAGAGAGATATGTATATTATAATCGTTTGTGCTAAACTTTGTTGGCAAAAAAGTGGGTTATTGTATAAGGTCAGTTTTTATGATAAGCGCAAACATTTCAAGCTCATTTACGGATTTAATTTAGATTTAAAACAGTAAATTTATCAATTTACTTTTAAATTACTTACTAGTTTTATTATAAGTTTATTAAGAAGTTGCCGAAAATCAAACCCAATATAACTAGATACGTTTTAGATTATTTTATATTCAACTATAGCTAACTTCCATTTTTAAACAACACTAATGCATTTAACAACAATTTTCCTTTGTCAATTATATGAATTTTATTTTATCTTTCTCCCGCATTTACTTTCAAAACATTTTCGACTGCCCTCAGCCCACTGTGCTTTGCAAATTCGATCAGCTGTTGGCAAAGCTCTCAACTTGTTTACAAACAAATATCTAGCAAAGTAAAAAGCTTCAGCACGTGGAACTCTTCAACAGCTGACAGCTCTCTCAACTCAATTCACTCTCCCACTCTTACACTCTCCCACTCTCACACACTCTCTCGCTCCCTGGTTTACTGTGTCGCTCTTGAGCGCTTTTCGAAAGCTCCTACAGTGAATCTCTGTTTACGACTATGTTGGCAATGGCCATGGGCCATGGGCCATGTGGGCTGGCTGGCTGGCTGGTTGGCTGTGGTCGCCAAACGTTTGGCTTAAATCTCTACCAAGTCTATGTATTTTTTTTTTCAGGTCATTTCGTGCTCCAATGGGCTTTAAAATGTGGTGCGCTCCTTAAAGTTGCGAACGTGCGACCGCGAGTTTTGATTATATTTTCTGTGTGCTCTGTTTGTCCTTTGGAGTTGTCGTTTATGGCTGATACTGCTGCTTGGTTAGTTTTATTTTTACATTCATTTATTCTACTGCTACTGCTTCAGTGTTGTTGCCATGTTTGTTGTTCTCTTCGCTGCTTTGCAACGCTTCACTGCACACGCTCAACTGTGCGGCAACGGCATTCATCCTGTACAGCTTTTTTATTTTTTATCCTACTCTCTGCTTTTGGTTTTTTGGCTGTATTTTCGTTGTTGCTCTGCTGCGGTTGTTGTGGGAATTATTTAACTAGTCGCATTTATTCCATACACACACACACACACACATACATAGAAGCTGGCAATATCTGTGTGTTAGAGAGGGAGCGCAGTCGGCGCATTCTTTGTTATGTCGGAAGTAGTTCTCCTTTTGTCGCTGTGCGCTCAGTTTGCAAAATGTTAAAAATAAATGGCCAAATTGTGCGACATCGTGTCGCCGAAATTGCAATCAACAGACCCAGATCTGTATGACGGGAACTTGGCTACACTTCTGGATTCTCCTTCTATTTATTTTATTTCATTTTAGCCTGCGCCTATCGAATAACCCAGTTAAGAGCTCGATTTCTACCTCAGCATCCACATTATCCCCATCATCCACATTCTAAGTTCGCCTCCCACATGTGTTGCCTTCCCCCCTCTTGCTCTCTTTCCACTCTCTGCAAAATTTCAATGATTTATGCATGATACTTAATGCCTTCTTAATTACATTTTATGTAACCCTCCACCGAAAAAAGTCGAAAAAAGATACCAGTTGGAGCGTTTTCAGCACACAAATCATATTCAAAAGGAGCAGCCAAATAAAAAAAAAGAAAAGAAAATAACAAAATACGCAAAATTTGTAGCAGCTGCGTTGATGGGCGGCAGATGGGAGGGAGATAGGGAATCATGGGCGCCACTTTCACTTGTACTTTCACTGCATGCCTCCATGCGGCACGCTACGTGCTGGGGATGTAACAAAAATCCTGTTACTACCTCAGTATCTGCTTTTGGTACTCGCCTGGGGACATTCTAGGCGTGGGGCGAAGGAAGACGGCAACTGTCAACAAAACTTTACTCTCCCCGTCACCCTCTTTTTGCCTGAAGAAACATTGCAGTTCATTGAAATGTGCGACCAGCTCAACACAATTACATATGTATTCATGCATCCATCCCATTGTTTTATCCTTGTACGTGTGTGTGTGAGTGTCAGCTGCGATTTCAAGGGAATCCCAGAGAAAGGCATCTGATATGTCACTGATAGCCCTAGTTGGATGTCGCAAACAAGGTTAAAGCTCAGCTACGTGATAGTTATTGAAAACAAACTGATGTTAACATGCTGCTGAAAATTTGTCTACTCGATAATCTCTCGGGGGAAATGCATTAGAGTGGGAGAACCCGACTTATCATTAAGCAGAAAGACTCATGGCATATTCAGATTTCAATGCACAAATATAACATAAAATTAAACAAAATTGAATAACTCTGGATATACATTTTGGAAATATAATATATTACTTTTTTCTTATTTAAAATATTTGTTTATATATTTTTAAATCTAGCAAATTAAACCGATTTCTATGCGATGGTTAATATGATCAATATCGAAATTAATTTTGCACTTATGTTTAGTAAATTTTGGTCATTAGAAATTTTAAATTATTTCAAACAACTCAGATTATTTCCGTAACTTATTTTTATTTAATTTGAATATCTAACGAAAGAAGAACTATTTTTTCAATCTAACATACCTATTGATATTGATAAAAGGTTTCCAGTTTTTATTAATTTCGAGTCTTGTAGAAAGTTTCAACTGTCTAAACTTTAAACTGGATCATATTTACATGTCGCCAACAGAACTTTAACATGTACATTGTACATACATATTTTTATTTCATGTCCATATAAAACTTTCTCTAAAATACTCAACTCTGTTGACAGCGACAAAGGTAGAATATTCTCATTCTGATGAGGGGACGTTATAAAGTGATTTGGGTTTTAGCCGAAAGTTTTTACAATTAGTTGTAGACTGGTTGACTAGCCAACTAGGACAGTGCACAGTGGAGACCCAATGACCCAGTGCATACTGTCAAGTGGTTGCCATTGAACCAAAACAGCGACCAAATGTTTTCGGTCGCATTTATTATGTTTATACCCTGGTCTGAAATGGGCAAGGGTTGGTGCATATTTGTTACATATGTAGACTAGTAGTTAAAATAATAATCAAAAATGTATAAATAAGCAATTACTTGAGCATACGCTAAATGTTTTCATCGTATTATCAATATAAAACAATTTTGTGGACTGTAAGTCACGAGCTTCAATTGTGGATCGTGTCGCTTTTCGAGAGCAACAGAGACACATCTACTGTCAGTGCATATCAGCAAAGCGCAAAGAGAAGGAGCAAGCATCATGAATGTATTGTGTATACAGCTTACACTGTGAGAGCTAGATTTACTGTCTCTGTTTAACGCACGCTGCCTGAAGTCAGCAGTCACCTGTTGCTCTCCTTGCATGCTCTCTCACGACCTCGCTCACTCTCCGACTTGTGACGCACAAAGAGAAGCGATCTAAAGTATGCATGTATTAGTTTGTGTTGAATGAGGAATTGGTTGCTGTGAAGAGAGCATTAAGCTTCCACTCTGCATTCGCTCTCCTATGCACACCCATGAAGTAATATAATGCTTAGCAGGCTTCAAATCCGACTACAGGGTATTTCTTAGCCGAGCTTGCTCTATTAAAGCCTCCCTTATTTTTTTTGCACTGTGCCCGGCTCGTGTTAAACAAATTAAACACGTAACAGCCACGAGGAAGAAAAACATCAGCTACGAGTACAACAAAAACTATAACGAAATCCTTTACGTTTTTCAGTGAAACTGAAACTCAGTCCCTCTCCCTCTCCGTCTTCCTCCTCACTTCATGATTCCCATGTATTGTATTCTATGCTGGCAGATGGCAGTCAGCGGCATGTTGTTTACATTTAACACGCGGCCCATGTTTTCATGTCTCCGCACTTGGCCCAGTCAGTGCTTTTGGCCACAATTCAGAATTCAGTTGGACCCTCAAATTAGCGCCCTTTTCAAATGGAGCGCGTGAATAATGCAAATTTCTGCTTGGCCATGACCAAAGGAGGCCAAATCCCAATGAAGGTCAACAATAATTATACAATTTGCAAAAATTTACAAAACAATTGTTTTTGACATATTCTGAAATAATTCCTTTCTCACTCTCTTTTTCTTTTTGTTCTGAGTTCATTTTTCGACTAGTTGTCGTTTGGATGGTGGAGTGGGAAAGGGAACGGGAGAGGAAGGGGGTGGGGGAGGGAATGGGGAAGTGGCCTGGCCTGTTTGTTGTGCAAAAGTTTTTCCGAATGGTACCAAGTTTTTAATTGAAATGCCCCAAAGGAGGGGACATCCTCGTACTCGTACTCGTAGTCGGCCAGTCCTTGACAGTGAATTATGCATTTGCATAAGGTCGAAGCGGTAGCAATAATTATGAAATTGTTTTGTCAGTACCAACAATCAGTTTTTTCTTTTAAAGTATTAGTAAATTGCTGAACTATGAAATATGAACTTAAAAGAACTTAATTAATTTAGCAAATTGTTATTACATTTTCTTAAATTAATTCTACTTAAATACATCACAATTGACTCAAATATCCCTATGTATCTAATATCTTAGGCCATATTTATTGCTTTACTTTAAAGAAAATAAAATTATATATAAAACTAAGATATATTTGAAAAGATTTCACACTTAAATCTATCCTTTTTTTAATCTTCAAATATCCAATTTATTCGTTTTTATACTGACAAGGTATTAAAAAAAATTAATGTATGAATAAAATATATATTTATCGGAGTCGAAGACATTTTAAGGTATTGTTAAGGTTTTATAAACAAGCAAGAGCGCAGTGAGTCTCTGCGTGTGTAGTCTCGCCCTAGACTAATTGCCAAGTCACCTCCTGTGACACACACTCACACCAGAGCCACACTCGATGACAGCCTCTGCTGTCATCCCACTCCAGCAATGTCAATACTGCCCAACACTATTAGGATTCACAATACTAGTTATCAGTATCAAAGTAAGCCGCGCAATATGAACTATCCCATCTCCGACATATTTAATGACCATTCAAATGAAAAACATCATCAAAGACCAGTTTTTTTTTTATTAATTTTTGCCTACGCTTGTTCTTAAATATTTGTTGCTTAAAATATTTTTGAATTAAGAGGTTTGTTTGCTTTATCAGTGTAAGCGTCTCTGGAAGATTCGATATCTGCCAGTCCGTAACCTGTTTTCTCCATCCCAAAAAACAATATCCGTTGCCTGGTCAACATAATAAACAAGCTTCAGCTGCTCCCGCTGTTTCCTTACCCTACTCAAAAGGAAAACACAGTAGCTCAGTTGGCTGGCAAATCGATTTCCAGTTAACACAGCAAATCGGAAAAGATTCTTTGTGATAGAATCGTATTCTTGAAACAATCGTCGAGCTGAAAGCAATACGAGAACGGGTTGAAGTAAAATATATTTCTAGAAAGTGAATAAAGTTGAGTGAATAAGGAATGTCGATTTTTGACAATCCCGACCAGCTGCGACAGCTGCAGAATTTGCTGTGCCCCAGTCAGAGGAGACGGGGCGGCGTCGAGTGCAGCAGCAGCAGCGAGGATGAGGATGAATCCCTGGTGGTTACTAAGCACTGTAAGTAAATCCCTGGCAACTCGGTGATTGCCTCGTCTGTCAGCTCATATCCACTTCACAATTCAGCACCTGGGAGCATAGGACCACAGGCAGCTGGTGACGCGACCACGTCGAGGGGCAAGAAGAAAAAGGTTAACACGGTGGCAACGCCATTGGTGGAACCGGAAAAACCGCAGCCCACCACGCTCGAGGAATGGCAGGAGGCGCAGGAGCGCGAAGATGCGGATATTTTGGAATCAAGAAAGTGCCCCGAATACACAATGACCTATCGCCAGGCCGTTGGCACCGAGGATGTTTTCCTGCAGGTTAGACTTGCCTTCCCTCACCAAAATACCCCTTACAGGACACCTTAAGCTGTTCCCATTTTACATTTAGATGGGACAACGCACGGGCGCTTCGTCCAGCTGTGAAGATCTCATCCTTGAGATAGCCCTGCCCGACGAGCCAATGGCGGCCGATAAAATGACCCTAACTCTGCACGAAAAGGACCTGGATCTGGGCACAACACTCTACAGACTCAAGCTCCCCCTTCCGCATCCCGTCGACGTGGATCGATGTCACGCCAAGTACGATAGCGAACTGGGCAAACTGCGACTAACGCTCAGACTGCGCAGAGAGCTGGACTATGTCAATTTTTAAAAAGCTTCTCTTTAAATCGTACATCAACACATTTTAATATCGTATTTTAATTATGTATTTTAATCATTTACATTTGGACGAACAAAAATTAAATTCTCAGTGGAATTGCGCGTTTTTCTTTTTGTGTTTCATTCCCACTCATTCCTAACCTCAAAATCAGAGTAAATAAATTGATTACTGGTTCAAGTCTCTGATTAGTTTGTGGAATGTATTGTGTGCTAGTTGAGCTCAGCTTATACAACAACTATACCCAAACGGAGATCACTGACATTTCGTAATAAAGATAAATGAATAATATAAAGTTGAATACCATTCACTTAACTCACACTATTCATATCCCTGCAGAGTATTACAAAGTTGCCCTTTGCTTTTGTAAATTTACTGACCCACTTGAATTTAGAAACATCCTATAAATTCTTTCCAAAGGGAGCCCTTCATTCTTATAGCTCGACTAAGTTGTTGCCAAATTGCGCATACGCCGCATTGGCCTTCAGGTCAAGCACAAATTACGCTCAAACGAAGCATAAAGTATGCCTTACGTACACATGGGGTGCATTAAATACAACTACAGGCCAAAGGACTTGCTGTCAAAAATCACTTAAGCTAAATATTTGTCAAAAGCAGACATAGAAGGAAAGTCAAATACAAAAATTTGCCATCATTTGAAATTACAGAAAAGTAAAAGAAAAAAAAGTGAAAAGAAAATCAAAAGCGGTCATTCTTTTCAGCAGAATTTTTTGTTAAAGATTTGCTTGACTCAATGTCTAAGCCACGAGGGTTAGTAGGCGCAAAAGGACGAAGGAGAAGGGACTTCGGACGACCTACTGTGACTGCGGTGACGACGTTTTGCCTCATTTACTTTCCACTGACGCGGGCACATTTCAATTTGTGAACGCCGGTCAGCGACAGCCAGCGACTGAGACATGATAAAGTGTCGTCCCAAAATAATATAAAGAAAAAAAGTTCACACAATTTGACAGGAAAATGTCACCCCCCCTGCGGGCCAAGAATGATAAAGGCATAAGTTTCGGCCAAGAGTGAAGAAGTAAAAGGAGACGAGGACAGAGCGCGTGCCTCGCGTGGCGAGTAGTTTTGTGGATTTTTGGCTCATTTTAATCATTCGGTGGACGAAAACTTTTACTGCCGTTGATAATAATAAATCATCAGATGGCACGACATTTTCTGGACTTGGCCGAAAAACTTTAAATTCAATTTAATGGCCACAAAATGAGCTGGCAGCAGTTGGTCACTTGGCTAAATTGCTGATTATGCTGAGTGTGCAATTTGCTGAGTGGAAACTTAATCAAATATATTATGAATTTCATACACGAATTGCCACAGGCAAAAACTATGCAGTAATTATTTAAATAGCAACTTTTACATTATCAATTTCGGTTGCCAACTAACTTTTGCTTTAAGCAATCAACACATGCTCAAGGAGACAAAAATCAAAACCAAACTTGCCGAAATATCATCTGCATTAAAAAAGAAGAAAAAAACAACAATGATATTTCGCCTGCCACATTTTTACATCTGTCCACAAACATGCGTTCAATGACATTTACCAGCAACAAACTTCACAAACTTGGCCAAAAAAAAAAAGAGAGAGACATACAGAAAAGGCACAAAAAACGTATCCTTAGCAAAAGGCTGAACAACAAACAAAAATAGCTGCGTTGACACTAGACTGCGAAAAGCAAACAAAAACCAAAGCATAAAATGCTCGACAAAACTAAAACAACTAAAGAATAGTGAAGCGTGACAGTGCTGGACCTAAAGATACCCTAACATACAAAAATCTATTATTCTAATTTGAATTTAAATTCATCATTCATATTTAACTGTCAAATTTTTTAAATTAAAACTTTCCTAAACTTTTGCTGGGAAAATGCACTTAAAAAAATCATTTAAAGATGTTAAAAAAAAATATATATTAATATTCAATTCAATATAAATTTAATTCTTCTGAAAATTATTTTAAAAAAATCTATCTGTCAACTTTCTATATTCTCTTACATTTTCAACCCATTAAAAATGTTAATTATTTAAATGAATAAAACAAAAAAATATTAATATTCAAATCTATATTTTTTTAATATACACCTTTCTGTATTTTTTTTAAAGGGTACTTATCTAGCAAGTTTTGAATATTTTTTCAATTTTCAACTCATTTCCACAAACGCATGCTAAATGATCATCATCATCATCATCGTCGTCGTTGTCAACATCATCATGATGCTTCCATATAAACATGGCAAAAACTAAATACACAGTTGGGGGCGAAATCTGGCTTATTTGTCGAGCCACACCCTTTTTATCAACTCTTAGGAAACTTTCATCAACACCAATAGAAAATTCGCATGCAAATTCGCCATGTTTCCCATGTGCAATGGCAACTTTTCTGGTTTGTATAAATTTGCTTACTCCCAAAAAGTAAAAAAAAAATAGAAGAGATGATAAAAAGTTGCAATGCAAAACTTTGGATAATGTGTGAAAATTGTTTGTTGTGCGTGTTTCCGTTTTGGGTGTGTGTGCAATGCTTTAAATTGCAAAATATTTATGACTGATTAAAGGGTCAGGTTGGCCTTGGTTACCTTTTTGAGCTCACAACTTTTTGTTATTCAACCGCATTTAATAAATAATAAGTCAGCCACACTTAAAAAATGTAATAAGCTGCACCACAACAACAACAAGGCTCAGCCCATGGCCAACAAAAGGTCCTGCGAATGTTGCCGTTAAGCCAGCGAGTTGTATTCGTATTTGTGTTGCTCGACTTTTATTCATTTCATTTCAACGCTCCGACTCATAAGTGCCATCGTCCACTTAACCTGCAAACTGCCAAAATGGCGAACTGCTATAAACGAGTTCCAGTTGCTGAAGAGCAGGTGTGAACCGCAAAGCGGAATGAGACTGAGATGAAAAGGAGCGTGGGTCAAAATGAAATCAGTTGGAAGTTCGTCAGTTCAATTCGGGAATTTTGAAGAGCTGTTGTAACTGAGCTCAGATGCATAATAACTAAACTGGATGCTTTAAAGTAGCAAATCTGTTACCAACAATTATTAAAACGTTTCGATAAATATGTATTTATTTTTAACTTTATAAAAGCTTTAGTGCGGAATTCTAAACAAACTCCACATCACATTTTGCGCATCACACTGCCCCAAAAAGTATGCTATAGAAAGTTAGTGAAATCATTGGATTGTGAAATGATTGTGGTATGAATTCCACAGCATTCTTGCGATCCAAACTTAGCAATTCTATGCTGCCCCAAAAAGTATGCAATACAAGTGTATTGTGAAACTCAATTAAAAGTGAAGCTGCTTGCAATCAATTTGATGCCAACAAAAATATGACTTTAATTTTTCCCTTACATTTTTTGGAATTATTAGTACAATTTTATTTATTTTATGTCAGCTTATATTCCCATTTTCTCTTTTCCCATTTGCCTGAATCGTGTTGTTTTTTAATCTGCCTCTGATTCCAGCTAATTGTCACAGCCTTAATCTGCCAACAACTTAAATATTTCATTGTGTGTACCGAATGTTGTTCATAAAGTTTTTTTCACCTTTTTTTTTTTATGTATTTTCGACGGTTTTCCGTTCCACATAAATCTGAAGGTTTTTAATTACCACAAAAAGTCATCTCCCTGTCAGCAGAATTAAAGTTAAGGCATAAATAAATAAAAAGTAGAGACTCTGCACAAGGATAAATTTAAAGAAGGAATAATAAATGTTTATTAAAGAACAGTTGCAAGTTCTTTCTGTTATTAAAAGCTAAGTAAACAAATTAAATGGCTAGATACAAAGCACATTACACATACGCCATGTGGCGCGCAATGTACAATGTACAATAATAAAATCATTGTGGAATTTAATTAAGGCCCACATAGTCTATAAGCCAAGCTGGCAACATGGCCATTAGCACATTTTTCAAGTTTAATTCAATGTAAGATAAGGAAATTTGTGAGCTGTGGATAAGAATAAGAACATGAGAGCTCTGTAGATAAACTCAGCGAACAAACTCTGGCTCTGTGGCACTTAGACATTCATATAAATTACAAAAGGACACGAACGGCATACAGCAGCTGGCTGAAACCAGAACGAATATCAAAGTGCAGGCAACTTGGCCACAGTGTTACACAGCAAGTGTTATCCTTACGATGTGTTGTGTTGTCAGAGAACACACGACATGGACCTGGGGGCCTTGGTTGGTACCTCAAGTACGTGGCAGCAGCTGGGGGAGATGTGTTCCCCTCTGTCCACCCCGCCCCATAATTAAGACAAATGTAAAAACTACTAAAAGACATGCCAAAAGTCACTTTCACTGGGCAAACAAAAGACGTACGAGCAACCAGGTGCCAGTTGCCAAGTTGCCAGGTTGCCAGTTGCCAGTTGCCGGGTTTACCTTCATCTCGTATGTTGCTTTAAGGCAACGGCAACATAATTTCACTTTATTCGTTCTCACGGCATTTTTGTGTGTCATTGTGATGATAATGTCACGTGTCAAAAGAGTCGCCCCAAAAACAATAGGAATAGTAATACAAAACATGAAAATAAACTTGCTAAGCTAAGAAGAGCTAAGAAATACCCTGTAATCGGTTAATAACATAAATCTGCAAACATTTTCATATATTTAGTTATTTATTTCAATTTAAAAAAGTAAAAGTAATAATCTAACATTTTTAATATTTCCATTTATTAATTGTTAAATATTAACAAGTTATTTATTTTATATCATTTTAATTTTTAATGTAAAATTATATATAAGTGTTAACTTTTTTTATTTATTAAATTTAAGTTACATGTTTCTTAGTCAACGTTTAATAAATAAATGTGCGAATACAGGGTATCACTTAAAGCAAATGTCAATGTTTCATCTTAAGTGGCCCTCGTCTGATTCTTGCATGACCTTTTCGCATTAATCTCAAGAAGATGGCGTTTTAATGCAGCCATGTGGGCGTGTTATGCTCGTTATAAGCCAAGTAGTTATTATGGTTATTTATTGTGTGTGTTGGAACAACACAGCTGTTAAGGCCACATATCACATTGGCCAGCATTCATTTAGATCATCAATTAGGACATCAGCCAAACGAATATGATGGACTTTTAATTGTGATTGACTGAAGAAAAGCATTAACTGCAAAAGTACTGCTGAATATTTAAACATAAAGTCTTTGAGCAGCTTATTAAATAGGCTAAATGTCTTTCAAGGCTTAAATCAGAGCAGTTTTTGTCTGTAAATTAAATAATTAAATAAATCAAAATAAAGCTCATTTTACGATGAACATTTCAATGTGTTTGACTGAGTATCAAATATAGATTAAGACTTAAATCAAATAAATTGTCAAAGTTTTAATGTGACACATTTTCTTAATATTCATAAAACTCTTTTATTAATTTTCTTTATTTTCAAACAACATTTTTGCAATGTTACATTAATTTTAAGTTAAAAAACTCGTTTTATGCCAAGCAAAGCAAATAAAATGGAGAGAGTATATAAATTGCATAACAAAGAGTTTGCAATGATTGTAAATGTCAAATACAATTTCAAACCCATTTGCTGCTATTAAATTTATGTTTGAATCATATACGAGTAATACCATAAAAACACATCAAATGCAATTTATTTGACCAGACAAAAAGCCATATTTATTCTATGCCTTTTTTTATGCATTCGAAATTTTTCATATGTGTCTGTCTGTCTGTCTACAGATATGTTTGCTGTTAAAGGAGCATTTCTTTTCAAAAGATTTATTGCTTTATTACGCTGAGAGGCACCACAAAAGTACATATACACATACATACATACATATATAAACCAATACTCGATTCGTATAGTATTTGTATTAAACATATGGCAAACAAGAATATTGAAACTGTTTCTTCATGAAGAGACGAATGGCAGTTGAATGTTGCATTTCCGCCTTTTGCTTTTGGCCTTTGTCTTCTGCTGCGTTGGCGCCTTTTGCCTTTTGCCTTTTTCTTTTTGCCATTTGCCATTGCGTTGCCAGCCACATGGCACCCACATAGCATCCACAGATCCCATTTCCACTCCCACTTCTGCTCCTCACCGACATCGTTAACTTATAGAATTTGATTTCGTTTGCTTTATTCAACTGTGAAACCGTGGCGAGACTTGTGCTCTTCCATCCATCTTTCAACTCCCCCCGGATAGACCATTAAAGTGGAAACTTTTCAGAGATTTATTTACCAAGCGAACTCCAACGTTGACTTCGAGTCGTTGACTCCGTTGGCGTTTAATTGATTTCACATTTACGTTTTAATATATTTTATACAAACTCATATCCAAAGTGAACTCAAGTCAAGGATGGCTCTGCATTTTATTTCCAGTGGAGCAGTAAACATTTTTGAGAAACCAAAATTCATTCTTATCTCGATTTTTTTAGTCTCAACAACTGAAAAATTTACGATTATTTATTTCTTATCATCACTAGAAAATTTCTATATAATTTTAAGAAAATGTCTGAAGAAGTAATTGAGGCAATTGCAACTGAAATCGAGACTGTGCTGGATGAGGAAGAGGAGGAGGATTCCTTCTGGGATGCATCGGACAATGAATCATTGCTGACTAGCGAAAAAGCCGACGAGCTGCAGACGACCAATGAGAATTCTGAGGTTGGTGAACTGGTCACCGATTCCACAGATATGCCACAATGTCTGGACAAGCTGAAGATCATCCATGAGCGCGTGGCACGCATTATGAAACGTGTTGGATTTCTATCCGACAGTCTGAAGAAGGTGCATCAAGAGCTGAAGACTTATTCGATCGAGAAGGACGATGATGCTTTGAAATACACAAAATCCTGTGGCGACATTGGATCCACTCAAACGGATCCACTTGACAAGCCAGAACTCAACATGCTGGTGGAACGCATCGGGGACTCTGTCGCCTGTCAGACCATCGAGGACAATCCATTTGCAGATTAGGAAACCACAATCAACATTGTGGTTCAGTGGTTTACACTGGTAGATTTAATTTAACTTCGTTTTTAATTCCCTTTTTTGTGTGTTTTCAATTTTGTTTTTTAATTTAGGACAAGTTTAAATATTTATAATATTTGTACGCTAATGTAAGCAAAAATTTCCATTTAACTTTAGCGAAATTTTACCAAATTGACCGTGATCCGATTCAAAAAAGAACTAATAAAATGTAACTTAGAAACTTAAAGTCTTCTTCATAAATCGGAGCATTTCAAATGTGTCTCCCAATGGCTTAAACAGTCTTAAAAGTAAATCTGATTTTTCTCTCTTGCACAAAATGCTAATTCTTCTCAAACTATTAAGTTTCTTCAAACATTATTAATAACTTTGCGCTTCCACTGGATTAATCTAAAATGTGATTTGGCCAACAATCGATTGATTCAACAAGTGTCAGAGCTGGCAAAAATAAATTTAAATTTCAAATAAGAGTAATCGAGATTGTATAACCAAATTGATACGACTTGAAATTGTTTCGTTCTTATTGCCTTTTGCTTTGCTGCTCGTTGAGAATAACTTTTCGAAGAGAATTGCTTTAGGCGATTATCAACAGCTGCAGTTTGTTATGGGCATTTTGTTTTGGAAACTTTTTGCCAAGGAACATGCCAACTAACCAACCGGCAAATAAGTCAAAATTGCTGCAAATTTGCTTTTGACTTTGCCACACAAATATTGCCTTGGGCCAAACAGATATATTGATGTTGAAAGCCATATTGACGGCAGTTGAACAAATTCTATTGCATTCTGTTTGCGGCATTATCGAAATATCTATGACAACGAATGGCATAACATAATTTCATAAACTGTTCATGCAATACAAACTATGAAATATGATATTTTATTTCATCTTTTTTAATATACACATTTATTTTTCACTTTATGCAAAAATGTCAAAAGCATTTTGTCAGCCAGCAAATCAAAACAGCAACGACTGTGAAAATATGTTTATCAAAATTGTATGCAGTTGTTGTGGTTGTTGTTGTTGTTGCTGTTGTTGTTGCTATCATTTCTGTTGCTGCTGTGCCGGCAACAGTTGCAGCTGCTGCTGTGTCAGTTTGTCAAGTTCTGTCAGCTCGGTGGTGGCACGCAACGCGCTCTTCAGCTTCACATTATCCTTATTGTCCTTCAGCTTTTGATTACAAATTTTATATCCCTTGGGCAGAAGGGAAAAATGTTAAAGTTGGTAACGTTGGGAAGGGAAGGGAATGATTTTAAAGTAGGAAAATAATATAAATTTGAATTGATTATAATATTTTTACTTAATATATGTTATTTTTGTATAATTTTACGAATCATATATTTTTTAAAACTGAATAAATTGCCAGGCACAATATTGTTTATAATAATTATATTTTCTAAATAATTAATATTTTATTATTTTAGTTAAATGTTCATTAATATCCCTTACTTTATTTAAATAAAAGCCAATTTTAAGTCTAGAGTGCTTAAAAAGATTTAATCAACTCCTGATATAAGCAGATATATAGGATTCACCAGATCCTTTTTAAAGGTATCATCAGATATTAATACTTTTCTCATCCCTACCTAATTTTTCATCATCTTATGGTATAGCAAAACAGTGACTTTTTCGAAGCAAATATTTAAATATTTATTTAAAACAAACTTAAGAAAATTGAAAATTTTGCATTTCCCTTTAAAAGAAACCCAAGAGGACCCATAAAACGCAAACGCAAATCTTTAAAATTATTACGTAATCTTTTTTAAAAGTGAGTTTTATTTTGAGCGAAAAATATAAAAATCATAAATAATGATTATTTGTGAGTTTTATTTTTTCGCTCAAATTTAATCAATATCATTATTTTTTATATATGTATTCTAGTCATTGATTTTTTGATGTGAAGAAATTTCAATAATCATTATTTTCGGTCCCTGGCTTAAAGTTTATTTCAGCTATTTTTTGTCAAATAATATTTAATTTGTATTTTTATATTGTGGAATATAAATATCTTATTTGCATATTTCTTTACTGTCACTTAAACTCCCGCTTTACAAATTATGTTAAAGGGTATTTCGAGAAAAGTTTAACTAAAAGCTGAGACAAAATAAACACTTGCGATATTCAATTAACAAATCGAATGCATTACAATAACGGTTGCCAGTTCGTTTTCGTTTTCGTTGTCGTTGTGTTGACTGTGGAAATCAATTGGAATTGAAATTTCATTGCAACAGATGAAATTCAATTACAAAATGTCAGAGGATACCAAGCATGCATGTGTATGTGTGTATCAGAGGGTAAAATTTATGGAATGTCAGCATCATGGAATGTTGACATCAACATCATGTGGAAGCCAAACAGTTTTAAAATACTTCTGGATATCATCGGTACGAGTATATCAAACACAATTCCGCGCTCAAAGTAGCTGTCAAAAGCAGTAGCAAAGGCAACAGCTAAACTAATAACATTTCTGATAATCACACGCACAGGACATGGACAGGAATCCAGATCCAAATCCAAATCAGAACGAGAGAGAAATGCGCATTCATAGAAAATCAATTGAAACGAAATCGAAATCGAAATTGAAACAGAAACAGAAACTGAAGCCAAACGATGATAAGCGGAAGTTTACTGATGAGTTTCACAAAGTGATGTGAGCGAGGGAAGCACAGTTGAATCACCTTTTGGGAAATCTGCTCTGTCATTACAGACATTGAGAATGACTAAGTCGGACTAAATGGACAGCCAGACAGGCAGACAGACAGGCAGACAGACAGGCTTTCAATGAGCTTGTCCAGCTTCCTTATGGTAATCAGCCGCAAAAGTTCCTTTGTTGTCCTTTCCTGTCTCCTGCCAATGTTGCCAATGGAATTAGCATTTCAATCAAATCAATTTTATGTGTCTGACTTGTTTTACGCCTCAACAGCATCACCATCATCATCATTATCTACTTCATTATCAATATTATTATCGTCATCATCATTATTATTATTGTCAGCCTCGTTGGGCAGCTGAGAATGTATCATTCAGAGTATATAAAGTATACGCACATTTTGACGAGCCAAAAAGAAATTGTCGAAATTGATTGATTAAATATTTATTCATACGGAAGTGCTTAGTGTATCCTTAGTCCTGCGGGGCCCACACAAATTTATGACTGAATTGTCTCTGAAATACGAGATATTCCCCATGGCCCACTTGATGCGTCATTCATGTGGGCATTAAAATAAAAGCGTGTCTTTTAGGATAACTACAGACACATTAAGGACCCTTTTAATATATTTAATTAGCTTTAAACAATTAGTGTGAACTAAAAGAACTAAAGCGATGCTCTTAGACGACAGAAACTATCTTTCAAAAAACTTTTAGAAGCGGTTCGATTTAACTACTTATGAAATTTGCTTGGAAATTTATATCAAATAATAGAAATTGAGTAAAATTTAACTAAAATACCCGAATACATGTAATTTATGTATATTAAACTCAACATCATCATAAATTTCTAAGAAACAAATCGCCCAAAAATCCACATTAAGCTCAGTGATTGCAAATTTATTTATTTGTGCCCGCATATCCTGAGGATATCCTTAATTCAATTTGTATTAATTTGACTGACAAGTAGAGACAGCGTCCAGACCAAAAACACTTAAAGCGGCCAAGAGACCCGCAGGAAATCTTAATTAAACAACTTGCATGGCAAATCCTTTATAAATGGCCAACAAAGGAGCACCGTATGGTCCTGGACAAACACACACAGATTTCGCTCTTCTGTTGGTATTGAACAAATGCCAATGTTGAGCTTCTGCCAGGGCTGCAGCATACAATACACACACACGCACACAAAGGCAAGGCAATTTTGGCGGTTTTCGACTTTGATTTCAGCCAAGAGTTCGGAGAGTGTCTCTGCCTATCAGCCTCCTGCTTTCTCTTCAACTCATTGTTGTTTGGCCAACTACTCGTAAACGGGTTTGACGCTGCCGCTCAATGGCCCTTAACAAATTAGAAGCTGCTTTAAGCGACTGTCGACTTGGGACATTGCTACATTTTGTGGCACGAACGGAGCCATTACGAGTACGAGTAAAGCAATCATAAATTTTCATGTGCATATTTCAATCGATGCCTTGGAAAACTCAAAAGAAAATGACCCCATAAAATGTCATTTTAATGGCGCACATCAAAGCTTTCTATGTGTATATAATAAATAAAGACTTGACACTTGCATGGCCAGTAAAACGAAGCATCAGCCGAATTTGATGTATCTGAAAGATACAAAATTGGAATTAAAGAATTGCATTTGCTTCTTTTTTTGGGTCACTTAAATCGATTTTAAAGTTTCAACTTGACAGATTTTAAAAATATGTTTTTCTCCTAATTAATCAAATTAATTACGCAATTATTGATTATATTTTAATAAAGATTAAATTTTAGAAGCTTATCCTAACTCGAATTTATTTTTTATCACTTAAGTTCTTTATCTAGCTTAGATTCTAGTATCTTTCGATATTGTTATAAATCAAATATAAATTTTAGATACTACTAGATTACTCATAAGAAAATGTAATTAGTTACTGACATTTTTCTGCCTTCAACCATATTTGTTCAGAACTGTAGACAGCTTTAACTTGAGCACTCCTCAAATTGGTATTCAATGTCGACTTTTCCCCGCGAGGGTTAGAATATATGTACATATAAGAAAAGGCATAACTAAAAGTTAACTTTGCTGTTTCTGTGCATTCACTGAACGCACTCACTGCTTACTTGAGATATGCAAACTTCTGTTTCATGTCCTTGCAGATGGGCAGCAGTTGGGCATTCTGTTGTCCTGTAAGAAAAAGAATCCTGTGTCCCCCTTTTAACTTGTTTAGCTCCATTTTTTCTAGTTTTGTTAAGGAAAAATGTTTCAAGTCGAGCGTACATAAAAAACACACACACATATACACAATTTGTTTTTAATGGTGAGGGATGTTTTAAAAAAGGAGGAATTGTAGTAAGCAAAATGAACTAAGTTGGGAATGTTATACAAAAGTTACGTCCTGGGCCTTGGCCACTTTTGCATTACATTATCTCAACTTTGTGCTGGCAATTTCTCATGTTTTTCTTCATATTTCATCTTGCATCTTGCCTCAGTCTTAGTCACAGTTACATCTTCCATTGTCGAGCCCATAAACATGCAGCATAGTTGTTTTTGTTGTTGTTGTTCTTCTTCTTCTACTTCTTGTTGATCATCATTATCATTATTGTTAGGAGAACACGGGAAAGGAAGGAAAACTTGTGCTTGGTACATGTCGCGAGTTGTTTTTCCCGTTCGCTTTTCCTTCGGCCGTCCTTCGACGCCTTCGGCCATCATGTCAGGCAGACAGGCGATGTGAGAAAAGTTTGCCTCATTTTCATGTCAAGTCAAATGAGTTTTTGGTAAGTTGGCCAAAGTTGACGCTCACTTAATGGTGACAGTAATTTTTAATAAAAGCTAAAAAGTGCCAGGATACGTTTCACTGGTCTTCAGACAAAATTGTACTTTGGTTTCTTGGGTGGGGGGAGTTTTCGGGGTTGAGAGGGGAAAACGTGTGAGGTGAGGTGAGGTGAAATGAAGGCAGGTTACAAACGTTACGTTAACACCAAAAACGTTAATAACACTCAAATTTTCAAAACGGTTCCTTTGAACTGCTTCACTTTTGTGGTACATATGTTGTATCTTCTTTTTTGGTTTTGCTTTTTTCTTATGTTCTTATGTTCTTTGTTCTTTGTTTCTGTTTCTGTTTCTGTTTTGATCTTGCATGTTGTGCAGCTGCGAGCTAGTCTTTCAATCGAAACGTTCGCTTGGAGCTTGGTCTTGGATTCAGATTGTTGCCCCAGTGCTTGCAGATTAACGTCTTCGATGTCTGTGCATCGCGGAGCATGCGATGTTGAACGCGTTCCTGCCGCAAACTGCAATCCGTAATGCGCTGCGCATGCGCCGCCGTTGCCTCCAATTCGCGCCTCAATTTGATGCACTTACTCTTGAGATCAACAAAGATGGCATTCAGCTCGTGGGAGCTGCGTCCCTCGACCTTAACGCTGTCACTCTCCAAACTCTCCAAACTGAGCATCGACATCGAGACGTTCGAGCAACGGGCCAGAGGACAGAGGTTCGACAATGTGGGGGCGTTTTGCCGGTTGTGATTGTTGTTTTTGTTGTTGTTGTTGTTGTGGAGTTGTGGATCCATATGATGAAATGGTTTCATATCAATTCTATAGCGATCCGGCTCATTATATTTACGATCCAAACGTTGCACAATCCCAACGCAATTGAGCAGATCACTCTGTATTAGCTTACAGAGTTCCAGTGCACGATCGATTTCCCGATCTTCGCTTTGGATCATTATAAGTTGAATGTTTTGTGTGTGTTCTGTTTTAAACAAGTGTATCACACGAAACAATTTCGAATGCCATTTAGAGTGAATTTCAAAGCGAACTACGTAACTATTTTCGAGAAACTCCAAAAAATTTGATTGAAAACGGAATTCCCCTTTCAGCAAAGTCACTTTCTAAACTATTTCTACTGTGGATACATTTATACATATATTTTAAATCATATGAGAATATCAAAGTACGAGTCGAGCAAATCATGAGCTGACTTTAAGTTATTAACTTTTGTCACGTTTCCTTCACTTTATCAAGCAACTGTCGCTGCCACATTTTGCAGCAACTCCATTTGCATGCAGCACGCGAGGGTTGTCATTAAAGAAGCTAAAGACGCGCTCAACCGTCTAAATCTCCATTTTAGATACAAAAATTAATATTTTGACAAATTACTATTACCATAATGTTGGTAATCAATTCGATTTGCAGAAATATGACATCAAAGTAAAAAAAAAATGTAAATAAATAAATGTAAGCAATTAAGGCCGGGTCAGACGAGCACTTTTTCACCGACACTTTCTGTCAAAAAGCTGTCCGTGTCGTGTGACCACACAAAATTCAAAGCGTCGGTGAAAAACCGAAGCTCACCGATGGAAATAGAACACGTTCTATTCCATCGGTGAGCGATGGTGTGCGAAACGGACACGGAAAAATCGCTTTTTGACAAAAAGTGTCGGTGAAAAAGTGCTCGTCTGAAGCGCCCTTTACTAATTTTTAGACAGAAAAAATAAATAGTATATCTTATCGTACTGAGGTAAAAAAAATACTGGCAGATAGGATATTTAGTCTTAAAAAATGTAACAAAAAAAATGAAAACAATAAATTAAGAAATCGAAAAAATTAAGAAAAATGTGGAATAAAAACGTCCTTTGGGTGGTGTAGACATGATGAACGGTTTATTTCACTTATTGGATATGGTTATGGGCTCTGCGAAATAAGGCCCCAATGAAATAAGGCCCCAAATAAAAAATGAAATAAGGCCCCAAAAAAATGTATAGGAAACAACAACAACGATTTCTAATAAAATTTGGGGTGTTATTTCATTTTTTGGGGCCTTATTTCATTAGGGCCTTATTTCATATGAAATAAGACCCCAAAAGAAGAAATGAAATAAGACCCTAAAACCTATTTTTGGGGCCTTATTTCATTTTTATTCTGAAATAGGGCCCTAATATTTTATATGAAGAGGTTGACAATATATCGTCAGCAAAACATTTGTAAATTCGCCTGACCATCCTCTTCAAGTAATAGAGGCTTCAATTTGGAATCTGAGAGGACTTCGTTTATGCTTACAAAGGAGTAAGCAAATCCACTGCCATTTGACACGGCTTGTATTTTTGAAGACCAAAAACAGGCTTTTTGTATATTTTCGCCTTTAAAAATAATAATCGAAATAAATAAAAATATACCACAGCCGAGACGAAAATACTTCATGGACGGAACTTTTAAAATAGTCCCCAAGGGTTGCTTTAACCAGCTCCAAGTGATCTATATTCAATATTTTGACCAGGTAATTACATTATATAATATTTGTGGAAATCTTAGCGCCGCTGGCGAAAATTTTATACAAAAAATCGCGCGATTTTTTATATAAAATTTTCATTATTTCTTAATCTTAGCGCCGCCGGCGAAAAATGTATATACCAAAATTTTGCGAATTTTTATAAACAATTTTAATAATGTCTTAATCTTAGCGCCGCAGGCGAAAATTTTATAAAAAAAAATCGCGCGATTTTTTGTATAAAATTTTCATTTTCTCTTAAAATTTTATTTTTGCCATGCAAACATTTTAAAACTTGTGTAGAATGTAATTAAAAGCTATGTACAATGCAGATGCAATTGCAAAGAACTTTGCAATTATTACAGAAAACCTGTGGATAGTTTCATGCAAGTCTTTTCTTAATAAAACAATAAATTTAATATAAAAGCAATAAAATAAAAAAAAATAATGAATAAAAATTGGGATGTCATTTCATTTTTTAAATTGGGGTCTTATTTCATATGAAATAACACCCCAAATTTGGGACATTATTTCATTTTATTTTGGGGCCCTATTTCATCTTACTGGGGCCTTATTTCATATTTGAAATTGGGGTGTTATTTCATATGAAATAACACCCCAAATTTTGGGGCCTTATTTCATTTTCCCTTTTAGGGCCTTATTTCATTGGGGCCTTGTTTCCTGCAGCCATGGTTATGGTCGGCTGCAGTTTGGAGTCCCACCTTGCCAACTGCCTGTGTTCCGAAGTGAAGTTGCTGAATCAATGTGTATGTATGGGTCCGTTCCATGGTCCATGGTCGAGGTCGTCCTTTATCACATTCTGCATCGCTGCATCAACGAATCATAAAAAAAAACGTAGGTTTTCTAAGCCACGGATGTTTGCTACGACAAAATTGGTCACTGTTGTAAAACTTTAGAACGATCAGGAGATAATAAATGGAAAATGAGTAGACTCAAATCCGAAATCCAGGCTTTTTGCACAAAATGTAACATTCACCCATACCTGTTAAATTTCGATAAGAATTACTAATCAATTAGATTTTTTTTTGGGAATAATCGTTGTGAATAACATATATAATTCACTTTTGAAAAATCTGTTATTCCTTAATGATTACGATTCCAATAAATCAGAAATTATCTAAAATTATTACAATTATTCAAAAATAATCAGATATAATCAAAAATAATCAAAAACTATCTTATTGAAAATTCGGATTATTTTTGATTTTTTCCTGATTATTTCTGATTATTTTTGATTATTAACGACTTTTTAGTAAAAATCAAATTATTTATAAAAATAATCGTAATTTTATCATTAGTTCTAATTACTAATGATTATGATTACTAATTATTATTCAACAGGTACGCATTCACCTATGCAATTCTAGGCTTGAAAATTGTTTTTTGAGTTTCACAATCATCAGTAATGGATTTATATAAATATATAAACGATGAACAGAAACTAGTTTATTCTAAAAAAATTAGGAAGGAATGCTTTACCCTGCCTAAAGGCGTTTTATTAAAGAACTAACTTCAGATTCATTCGTTTTGACCAAAAATTAGCCAAAAATTAGAGAAAAAAAAGGCAAGCTAAATTCTCAAGAGATTTATTCTAATTTTCATTTTTATATAGTCACTACATTGCATACTCTAAGCAAATTTCGAAATAATATATATACAAATGCATTTTAAGCAATTTATTGATTTAAGTCGCCAACAAAATCTCGACAAAAATTCTGCTTTGGGATTACTTTTATGATGATAGTCTAATTTATTAGCCCGACAACTTGCTTGGCAAACTCTCGCCTCTCAACTCTTCGCTTTCCTATTCCTCTTCTAGTAAAAGTAAATCTCAAGAAAAAAAAAAGAAGAAATATGAAAAAAAACAAACTGCCAACTTGCAATTTTCAAGGCCCAAAGCAACGCTTACTTGTTAGTATCTGCCGGTTGCCATTGCCCTGGGGCACTTGAAATAGATACCCAACTGGGGAACTGACTCTGCGACTGTCTCTCTCTCAGTCTGTCTTCGGTCTGTCTGTCTGTCTGCGCCGAGGGCGGGCAACCTCAAATAGAAAACAATTTCAGCTACGCAAACAGCGCGCCCAAAAGGGAAACACAAAAATTAAATTGCTAGCAAAATGTGAGAAAGAGAAAAGCGGCAAAAATGCTAAATGGAAAACGAGAAAATGGAAAACATTTTATTTTTTGTTATTTTCGTTTGTCGTTGCGTTTGTCAAACATCAGGTGAACTAACAAGCTAGAATAATTTGGCAACATTCAAGCTGTTTGCACAGTCATCGACAGCGCACGAGGCGATTGCTTTAATTAGGCAACGTGACGTATGCGTGATATACTCGACGTGTTGGGATAATCAATGTCACACACACACACACACACACACACACACTGAAACTGAAACTGAACTGAACTCAAAGTCTTTGACTTGCGGCACGTATCGCAAGCCAAGGCGACGTTGACATCGACACCTGTGCAGCATGTGGCATGTGGCAGTTGCAGGTTGAAGTTTTTAAGTAGTTGCATAGTTAAGCCAAATGACTTTTTCTTTAAGCTCGGCCATGCATAGCCTCCCAGCGTAATGAGCAAAGTTCTGGCCCAAAGTAAAGCCCGAAAAAGTAAATAAATTAGATTGAAATAACTCGAAATTGTTGATGCGTTAACAATTTCTCAATCAGGTAAGCTGTTAAACTCTTGTTTTGAAATGCTTTTGCGACTGGGTAAGGTAAGTTTTGTCAACTGTCAAACAATTTATTGGGCAAAGCGACACTTGTAGAATTAACAGATAAGCGACTAAAGTTTGATTAATCAAATACAAAGAAATTAAAACCAAATTTTATTTGATTCGATTTTAATTTAAAACTTATGTTACAAATCTAAAGATTGTTTATGAAACTTTATTTGGATGTAACTTTTTTTTTAATATAAGCTATTGGCATTGCCATTTTTCTGTATTTATTAAAAAGTAATTTCTTTTGAAACCATTTAATATTAAAAGCTATCATTCGCTATCATCCTACTTAATCGCAACAAGATCAGCCAATCAGAATAGTAGTAATGTCTAATTTAAGTTTTAAGCAATGTATGGGCCTAAAAAAATGCAACACAAAATATTTTTTATTTATTTAGGGAACTCGATTATAGCCTTTTCCGCTTGCTTTTAACTAGATACTATTGCTATTGTTTTTGAAGTGTTCATCGAAGAAGTTTTACTTTAATCTGAGGTCTTCATTGCTTCAACACTATTCAACAATGATTTTATTTTAATAATATGAATTTCACTTTATTTTTGTTGTAATCCGCTTTCTCGTCAACATTGCCATTGTTTTCACAAGTCAAGTCTAAGTAAGCACTAAGTAAGCGGGTGTCATTATAAACAGACACCACTTTGGGTTCAATTGAATAATTGATTTCCCCCACTGGCTGCACACACGAAGGGCAGCCAGGATGCCAATTGCAGTTGCGGAACTGAGCTCGACTGAAAGCAAAGCTTAAAACTATCGATTTAATGGTCTATCAACTGACAGCATCAACTCTTAAGCCGACTACGACAAAGCGAGTAAACGAGAATACTCCAACTCATACGGGGCGAATTGAAGTCAAGAGACATTAAGCCGATTTCGGGAGACTCGTAAAAGCTCTGTTCAATCGCGCCATTGTCGGCGCATTATCGGCTTACTATATGCTTGACTGGAAGCGAGACACACACACACACACACATTTATATATATATATACACTTAGTCGCTTAAAAGCACACTATCGAGCATTTAAGTTGAGAGCATTTGAGTTTTGTCACATTTTAAGTCTCTTTTATTATGCAATCTCTCTATATCTATTTAAGCAATTATATTTTATACTCACACAGAAAAAGCTAACTCTGTAAAGCAGAGCATTTTAATTAAAAAATTAAATGAAAAGTGTAAGCTGCTTTGTGTTTGACATTACACATACGCCACATGCGCCCATCTGACTCGACCCGAAGCTCAGGCAGGTCAACTCCTGAGTTCAGCACATATTTGCGCTTAATTTTCGTCACACAACAAAATTGTGGCAACCATAATTGAAAGCAGTTGATTGATTGGATCACATAATCTAGTTAACTAAGGTATTCAACGCTCCCTTTTACCACTTTAGCTGGAGAAACGGAATTTAAAATTGATGTGCGGCTGAAAATGTGATTTATTGCAAAGTAGTCAAAGCAAGCTTCCAAAGTGGAAACTTTCCCTCTTTCTCTCTCTTTTTTATCTCTTTCTCTCTCGCTCTTTGCTTTTCATTATGCGACAAAAATGTTGCTCTGTTCAATCAACGAGCATTGCTTCGGCATAATTGATGATATTCGGGTCAAGCAAAGGTTGAGATTCAACAACAATGTTGACGAAATGTAACAACAAAAAGGTAAATCGAAGATGTAGCTGCATAAAAAAAATATATATATCGTTCATCACAACACACACGCATTTATTTCAAAATATTCTTTAAACAACATTTTTAGTTCTGAAAAAAAATGTGATACTATTTTTATATTTTGGTACAATTGACAAAATAAAATAATTTTGACAAAATTGAACAAGAATTAATAATTTAATAATTACTTTAATATTTAATATTAATATTGCTATAGGCTTATAAAGTCAAAGAAATATGCAAAACAATTAAAGAAAATAAAGTTAATTCGTGTTTCGACTTTATGTATTTGCATTTAATTAAAACTTAAAGTGACATAATTTAACAGATATATAAAAATATAATTTGCCCAACTGCAGATCCCTTTTAAAAAGTTTTTCACACCGAAGTTGACTCTACCTAAGACAGCATCTCTTCCTCTACTGTTTCCAGTGTTTCTTCAACTGAGTATTCTTCAAAGAAATCGCATGAGTTTTCGGGGCTCTTCTCTTCCAGACTCTCTTCCAATGATTCCACAACGGAGTTTTCCTCTCTCATCTCGATGCTGTTTTCTTCAAGAATCTTTTCTTCTTCTATGGCTTCCATTGGTTCTTCAACTGAGTCGCCTTCAATCATCCCCCACTTGTTTTCATTGCTTGACATTTCCATATTGGCAGCCAGCGCGTTTTCCACAGTCACCTTCATTTCACGCACCTGCGTATTCAGAACCCGGATGCTGGCCAAAGTGTTCCGGGCCCGTCCCAATACCATGGAGATGCGGTCACGTAAATGTACCTGCTCCACGAGCATATTATGTGCATTTTCCTTGAGGCATTCCAATATCATCAGACGATTCTCGATGCAGCTTAAGTCCATGGTCCACAGTAAAGCCAATTGTTATCTTAATTTGAGTCTGAGTTTGAGTTATGCTTTTATTTGTCTCGTGTGTGCTGTTTGATTTTAATAAAGGCTTTGTTTGCAGTGCCTACTTAAACTCGAATTACTTAGTTGATTAATGGCATTTAGTTAATATAATTATTCGAGTAAGCTGATTAGTTGTCTAATTAACTTAATGCAGTTGGCAGTGCCACAATAAACAATTATCACCATAAATGATTAAATTTCGGGGCAGCTAGAGTAAAACATTAAAATCAAGTCCTTCTCCATCTCTCTTTGCTGTGCACTGCATTTATAATTGATTATCCTGTCTTGTTTCCCCTTCGTTCCTTGCATAAGCATTTAAGCTTTAATAATGACAAAAGGTTTAATGTTCATTTTAATTGCATTGAAGTGCAGGGATTTCATTTTATCTACTTAACTTTTCGCTCTATCCTAAACCTCATTTGCATTACCAGCATTTCTCATTTGTTGCTTGACAAATTTTACTCGTAAATGTGCAAAAATGTTAATTGCGCAAAGCACTTGATTTTGGTTTGTCGCTTTATTTTGAGTCTCTTCTATCTCCTGGCCAATGTCCTTTTAACTGAGGGTCTGTTTTCCCTAATTGGATTAATTGGCATGCTGCGGGTTCGGCCTGAGGTTGGGTCAGTGTCAAAGTGATGAGGGCACTCGGAATATTCATTAATTTTCTACATTTTTTCTACTTCTACTTCTTCTGCGAGTTAAGGGCACTTCACAGCTCATTTTGATGGGGGTTCTAGCTCAGATTTTGTTTGGAATAGCGCTTGACTAAGCAGTAGATTTAAAATTTGAAATCAACTTAAACTTATTCAAACTCTAAATCAAATAAATATTTGATTTCGTTATGCATAACCGACTTAATTTAATGCTAATCACTTAATCTGCTGGCATTTTAGTTTCGCTCAAGTTATGCACACAAATTGTCAATGCATAAATATTACGTATACGCACTGCACGCTAACCAAATGAAACTAAGCCAAAAACAAGAACTAAAACAAAAGTGTAATCCGAGTCATGAAACTCGAACAAAACTGAAATCCGCTTCTAAACAATTTGTCGACAATTTAGCCACACACTCGCACACACACATACACACACTTACTCACGCACTCATGCACACAACCTCACACACTTTCAAACACTCTCGTATGAAGGCCACAAGCGACACCTGTTGCCTACGATACGCAACTCACACTCAATGTGCTCTCTCTCTCTCTCTCTCTCACTTTGCGCTCAGCGCTCTTTGCATTCTTTGTTTTGCTCTGCTCTTTCGCCGGCAATAACATGCACACGTTTTGCGCCATCACGTAATCTGGTTTGTTTCTCACTCTTTGTTTTGCGCTCTGCTTCGCGCTCAATTGCTCCAACTGACGTGAGTTTCCAGCTGTGCTGTGACTTTGGGCTGCCTCGGCTCAGTTTACAGTTTAGTTGCCGCTTGTTAGTCGCCACGTGCGGTTCGGTTTCGCTCGTTCGCTGGAGCTCCCACTCTCACTGTCTCTCGCTCTCTCAATCTCGCACTCTCACTTGTGCGGTCAAATAATACGCGATATTACGTGTCTGTGTGTGTGTGTGAACGTTGGAATATTGCGTAGCTGTGTGAGTGTCATTCGCGTGCTTTAATAAACAGATGCATGGGCAAAACGGATTGGGACATGTAGACAAACCGGCGGACAAGCAGACAGACAGACAGACAGTCGGATGTATATTCATTTCCATTGCGTTGGCGTTTGGATTTTTAGCTGCATTGTTTGTCGCCGTCGCTGATTTTTCATTAGTTTATGCAGCTCGCAAGTTCATATGAATTTTAATAGTTTTCTTTTTTTTTTTTGCTTTCGCGATTATCTGTGCATATTCCTCAATCTATGCGTTATCGCTGTCTCTCTCTCTGATTGTTTGACTTGTGAATTTGCAACTGTAATCAAATTTCACGTTTCATTTACAACTTGTTATAATATTTGATTTGGCTTTTTTTTTAATTTTTATTTTTGCTGCCGTCGCCGATTTGTCTATGCCACAAAAAATTATACAAAAACAAAAAGGGAATCAGAAACCCACAAAACCCTTGCCAGCAATTCTGTCTCGCTTCTTTTAACTTGGCTCCTGCCCTGGTGAAATTTTATGTTTTATCCAAACTGAAAAGGAAAGGAGAACAACGAAATAACATGGCAATGAATGTGGACATACTTTATAAGCAGGGCGACCTGTCAAGTGTTATGAAGTGGTTACCAAACTTGGCTTTGCTTTTGGCCATCTGCCGAACTGACAACATGATGCATTAAACTAATTGCAAGTGCTGCACTGAGCAAGTCGGTAAATAAAAGAGTAAATAAATTCGGTTAACACAATAAAATTTCGAATTTATCAAAATACAATTTATCAAAAACACAACATAAATAAAATGTGGTAAATATAGAAAACTATGTAATCACTCAGTTTAACAAAATATACAAATTGTAATAAACAAATATTAATTTGATGTTATAAACAAGTAAATTAAAAATGTCTTCAACAATAAAATTGAATAAGCAAATAAATACTTACAAATCTGATGATTTGAAGTCTTTTTTTGGCTTTAATGAATTATTTAAATTAAATTTAATCAAAATGTAGATATGTTTTTTTTCGAACCAATTTGCATGGTAATTTCTCGACAACATTTATTTGCATATTTACACGTACTTGTCAAGTTGATGTTGCAACTTAAAAGTGCGAAATGCCCAGTAAAGAGAAACAAATAGAAAGTTGGTTAAATGCAATCGACATTAAGTAAACATAATCAACGGCTTATTGTAAATAAAGTAAAGTGCATAAATTCAATTGGAGTTGATGTGAAAAGCGAATTGGAGTTGATTTCTTCATAGTTATATGCTAAGCTGCTTTAAGATCATTCAAAATAATATACGTGTACATATACACAATATATGTTCTACACATATTTTGGCCAAAAACATTTATGAGCTCACAACGCTGCCAGCTGTCCAAAAATTAGGCCATTCAAACTGTTCCCCGCTGTTGTACGTACAAATATATGTAGATGTATTTATACAAATCTAAGAAAATATATGTTCGACAGATATTCGTTTCTATATTTAGATGTATTCAAAAGATGTTGTGACTTGCAACACTGCGTATGAGTAATATTCAATTGACTGATTGATGAAAGTTGTTAAAACAAATTAATATAGTTTTCATCAATTACAAGAAAATGTTTGCCAAATCGCAAAATGTACAAACAAAGCAAATACGTTAAGCATTTAATGGTAAACACTTAGAAGATACCCTGTAAAAATGATTTATACTAATGATTTCAATGAGAGCGCTCGAATAACTAAAGAAAATCCTCGCTAAAATTGCCTAGTTCTATTTTATACAGCTACAGGTCATAGGTCATTTCATAAATGAAATGGTAGCTAGTAAAAACATTTTATTTGTTTGAATTGCTCGCAACAATAATCTAATCAAAGCAATCGCTGCAAAAATCAAAAATTTCAATTAAAAGTGCAATAACATGCATTGAGCAATTAAAAAATATAGTATTCAATATATTGAAATAAACAAATCATGCATTTATTAATTGCAAGTTAAACAATTTGATTGTTATGTTTTATTTGTTTTTGAAAATAACAAACAAAAATTACTAGGTCAGTGCACAACAGGAAAAGTTCATAGAAAAATAAACTAAACATTTGATTTCTATTGGGCTTTGGACTTGGAATTGTAGATATTCGATGCGGAATAAGCTGAGGTTAAATAAACAATTCTATTAATTTAAACATATGCAATTAATAAAAAACTTTTCAAAGAATTGTCTATAAAGAATTTATTGGTTTCTGGTTTTCTTTTCACTTTGCTTGATCGCATTGTTTTTGTTTTAAATTTAATTCATTTATCCTCTAACAGAATTTACATTGAACATTTTAAAAATCCTATCAATCAGTACAATTGCTTATAAAAAGATCATTCTAATTAAAAATCATGCACCAATTAATAATTTCAGACGTAAACATTTTCATTATGTGTACAAGTGCCATATTGTGTGGCACGTAAATCAGGGACGAGGAAGTTGAGTAAACAAAAAGCAAAATTAATTGATTAAATTTAACGAGCGGTCGCCGCAGCAGCAGCCACTTAACGGGATAGCCATTCCCACCGAGCTGAAAGAGGAAAACTGAAAATTATAAAAATAATTAAGCCGCCAACAGCAGCAGCAGCAACAATAACAACAATACCCAACGACAACAACGACAACAACAAGACACTTGACAATTTAATGCTATTTAAAATGCCGACATCCAACTTTTTGCGACGCTTAATTAACACTTTTGATGTCGTGTGGTTGCCTGTGGGCGTGGCTGGAGGCTGAAGGCTGGAGGGAGATATGTCAACAATAAGCTGGAGGATATTTGAGCGCTGTTGCACTTTTTTGGTTTTATGAATATTAAGCTTAGATTTGTGCCAACAAATCGGTTGCGATTGCAGGCCGGAAATTTGTTGGAATTCTCTTGTTGTTTTTTTTCTGCAGTGCTCGTTGAATTTATGCAAAATACAAGATACGAGATGCTTTTGCTTTTTTAGTCTGTTTTATTTTTTGACTCTTTGTTGGACTTCATTGCGCATTCAAGTGGCCCCGTTTGCCAAATGAAAATGGAAATAAAACCAGAACTTGTCTACATGCCCAATTGGGCATTTGAGCCTCGTCTGGTCCTGGACCTGCTTCAGCCACGCTGACTACGCTGAATTGACAAAAAAAAATAACAGACAGGCACAGTTTTCATTAGCAATGGCAAATTTTCATAGCCTAATTCGAGGCGTTTTCATATTACGTATGCGTAACGTGTTACGCGCGCGCAGTAAAACGCCAAAAGAGCAACGCGTTAAAAGGCAAATAAACAAGGGCAAATAACCAACATAAACAACAACAACAACATCATAACATTGGCTCATCAAAAAGGTAAACAATATGCGCTGAAAAAGGCAAACATTTGCTTGGGAAATGAGCTAATTATAGGCCCATTAAAATAGCATATAAATTTGTTGTATATATATTTCTGGCCCAGCCTCCGTTTTAAGTCTCTTCTCGTGTTTCTGCTGAGTGATTAATTTTCATATTAATACGCAGAAATAACCAAAAAAAAAAAACAGAAAAAAAAGGTTGAAGAGCAAAAAAAAAATGAATAAACGGACAAAAGGGTCGAGCGGCCCTCTAGAAACACGCTCACCTCTATACATATTTATGCATAATGAGAGTGTCGACGGGTATAATTAACATTGAAAGCAACGCACGCGTCAAATGAGAAATGAGAAATGTGAAAAAAAAGCATCTCATCACCTGCTCAATGGCCTTTCAAGCGTTCTTATACAACCTTCCTCACCCACACACACACACACACCTTTTGATATTTTAAATTAAATGCCACATTTATATAAAAACAAAATAAAAACATATGTGGTAAATGTGGCATGCAACATGAGTTGCATGTAGTAAACACATTAGTTAATAAGTAGCTGCCACTTTTTATTTGCCATTCCTCATTATCACAAGAATCCTTGCTAGTTCCCAGAAAAACCTTCATTTTGTTGCCAGTAGAACGCTTCACTGAATTTCTCATAAATGTTGACACAACAAATCTGTAATTTTTCACTTCACTTGGCAAATTAAACTTGAAAGTGCACATACAAAAAATAAAGTCGGAATGTATTAAAACTTGGCAGATGCGAACAAGCTAGATTTTAAAGGTATAACATGATATATTTCAGATAAGCAGCCTTATCTTAACTGATAAGTTAATTACGACCAATAAGGTTTCTAGATTCTATTTTAACTTTTAATTTTAATGCAGCTCCACTTTTTACAATATGATTTTTACTCACTCTATCGCTAGTTATAGTAATTTTCACAATGCAACTACCGCAATCACCGCAAAATGACATCAGTTGTTTTTTTAAATCTCACAATGTTATTATTTACAAAAACAATTACATAGATTAAACTTAATTAGCAAAATGCATGCTCAGTTTAACTCACAATAATGCAGTGAGAGCAACAAAAAAAATAGAGAATTTGCTCTCGATTATCGCCTTTGCACTTAATTATTATCAGTGTTGCGAAACTAGCTTTTTAACCGCCAAACCTGAATATTGTTTTTGAAAAATGTTATATTAAAGGCGGAAACTCTGGCTTTTCTTATGTGTTTTGCTATTTCTCCACTGTTTAACCCTACGAAATTACTATTTAATTTTCAGTTAGTTTATTATATATTTGCACACTTCGCCAAATAGAATAAGTATAATTCTTTTATCAATTTATAGTAGAAAACTGTTAAAAAAAAATAGGAAAAATCCACAGCTCTTATCCAAATATTTCTGTTTGAAGTTTAACCCGTATTTAATGATAAGAAATGAAAATAAAGAAAGTAAAAATAATAAAAAATAGAAAAGAAATAAATTAAAAAAAAAAGTAAATAAATAAAAAAAAACCACCTTAAACACTTAGTGGGAAAAACCTCTAAATAAAGAATAACCCCAGCTTTGTAATTTGTTGTTGAATTGCTAAGCAGGGAAGGTTATCAGTAAAAATACGATTATTCGATCATTATTCGATATGTTTGCCTTTTTTTCACTTAAATAAATATTATATTTCACACGAGAATTAGAATGCTTTGGTTAAATACAATTTAACGATCACAACTGCTGTTTTTATACTTAAAATGTATTATGAATTTAAGGTTTAAAATCAAATAGTCATCTACAGTAGTAATTGTTTTTAAACGTCCAACAAAACTCGGCACTGATTGTCTATGCTGCACTCAGCCACAATCACAATCACATGCGTATACTTACTTTTGAAAACCCTTAAGTAAATAACTAAAGAACTAAAACAGCAGCAAAAACAAAACTTTATTTTCAGCACTTGGCATGGCATCCGTCTCTATCTCTCCGCATCCATCTCTTCGGCCCCGCCTTCCACTTCATCTCCTCCTCCGCCTCCGTCGCCCGCCGACAAGCTTCAAAGTCCATTCATTGACGAGACGTGTCCGTTGCTCTCGTTTTATTTTTCGGCACAGGCAGCGTATTGTTGCGACTACAAGTGGCACTTCAATTAAAATGATTGTCTTAATGTTGGCAAACTCAGCGCGGAGAGCGACGAGTTGATGCGGCGGTAAATGCTATGAGTACGAATACGAGTACGAATACGAGTACGAATACGAGTACGAATACGAGTACGAGTATTACAACGCGTCAAGTTGATTCAGTCATTCAGTCAGCTCAGTTGCGACTGTTGGCACTGTCCGCCCTCTCATTCGTCCACTCATTCATTCATTCATTCGTTATTGTGGCAGCCAGCAACAATAACAGCACTTAATGTGCTGAAAATAACGCACTTGCACGTACTTGTCTAATTTATTTGATTACACTCACAATTACCGTAATTTTTATTTTTCTCTTTTTTAAAACAGTTTTCTATTCTATTTCATTCTTCTTTTTTTTGGGGCAAGTGAGAGTAGATTCTTAATTCATTTTTCTATGTTGCTCTGTCCAATCTTATTAGATTGTTTGACCTCCCAATTGTAGGAAGAACCAACGAATTTTCTGTGCTATCTTATCGTAATTTCTTAAGTAAAATCGAAGCGGACAAGCTTTATTTTTTTTCTGGTTAATAACTTTCGTTTTTGTTTGAATTTAAATTTTTAAATATTACCCTTTAAATTGTAAACTTATAATCCCTTTTCTTTTATTATTGTATTTTAATTTTAATATCTTTATTTTTACTTACTCTTATAATAAGTAACATTCATTTTTTATTTACATTATTTGGCATTTGGTATTTATTTCACACTAAGATTATATGGAAGTGTGCAGCCCTGGACCAGTTTAATCGCCTTTTCAGTGGTAATGAGCTGCATAATGACAGACATAGCATAATAATCCGCTGCAACTTTGAACTAGTTTCAACCTTGCACAAGATTAAAAAGTTGCTCACATTTTGCAACACTTAATTTGCAAGTTAGAAACGGAAGATGCCAACTTGGAAAAAAGTTCGTAGTTCGTACTATTTGAATATTTAACAAGTTGACAACACGAATTAACAGGCCAAATAAAACGTGTAAGTTGAAAATGTCGTACAATCTTTCATTTATATACAGAAAATAAGAGTTTCATTCTATATAAATACGAACAATGTAGGCCAATCCAATCACATGTCTGCGGGCTAATCGATGTTCGATAATGGCCACTTAGGACAATTAAAAATGTCATGTGGATGTTAACGATAAGATTGCGATGCGTGTGCGGTTAAGGGATTATCTTATCGTGGACGTACCATAAATTAGCCAAATATACGTTAAAACAAGTTTAAATTTAGCTGAAAGCCAAATGTTCTCTTATAATATGGCAAACAAAGAAGAAACACAAGCAGAATACAGACAAATGTGTTGTATCTATTTGCATTTGAAACATCTATGAAATTTTCATTAGGCACGCAAATTATGCACAATAGAATAGACCGACTGGCTGTAAACTGAATCTGAAACTGAAACTGACGTTGCCTCTTGTGGTTCTTCTGTCTTTGGGTCTTCTTTGTCCTGCCTTTCGGAGTCTCGTTCCCGACATGCGCTCAAGCAGACAAAGGTATCTTCGCAAACTGTATCCAAAATGGACAGGGACTTAAAACTGAGGCCCTAGTATTTGCACCTTTGCTCAAAGCGTAAATATTTGTGCTACTCCTCAACGGGAAATGCGCACAAAAATCAATATTTAAATTTAAATTCAAGCAACAATTTGAAAATGGCATTCACAAATAAAAAAAAGCTCGCATTTTGACCACAAAGTACATAAGAAAAGCAGCATATACTATTCTCGTAGTAATCAAGATATAGATATAATACATATATGTCTGTCCTGGCAAACAATAGAACTTAAGGACCTTGTAACAGTTATTTCTCTACATGCTTGTATGTGTTAGTATTGGTGTTTGTGTGTGTGGCGACTGTTGCTAATTTGTTGCTTTTGTGCTGCTTGTTTTTTATCCTGAGTCCTTTATGTGGGCTCAGCCATTGTTGTTGCTGTTATTTCTATTAATTAATAGCTTTGCCGGCGCTTGGCCACTTCCATTGTCATTTGGCAATGAGCTGTTACCAATGGCTTTTGCTTTGATTAGTCTCAAATCAGAAATGTGCCTTAAATGAGGAGAGAATAAAAGAAGGTTTAAGAATTATGTGCAAGGACAGAATTGTCTTAGACTTCAGAATACCAAAATATTCTATCTGCTATAACAAATTATCAACGATTAGTCTTAAATCAAAAATTAGACAAATTTATCATAATTATAAGTATAATATATTATACAGCCTACTCTAATAATATTTCATTTAATAATAATATCTTCTTTCCAAAAGCATAAAATTTGTCTGTTAAGAAAGATTTATCACATTGCTTTGAAATTATACATTAAATTGCTTAATTTGAGCCTGTTTATAATCAATGTCATTTTATAGAGTGTACTTCATTCTTCAAATACATTTTTATTGACTTTTATCTCTTCTCGTTTATCTTTCAGTTTGTTCTAACCTTTCCAATGTCTGTATTTTTTTGGCTAGACTCCAAATGATTTCGTTGTTCAATGTTATAATCCCCCTTTAATCTCAATTCCACTTGATTATTACAATCGCTTTTCCAGTGCCATAAAAATCATCGACCTTTGGATGTTGACCCTTTTTGAAAGCTGAGTATTATTTATCAATCGTCCTTCATCTTTATGGCTTAAGTTCTTACGAATATTATAGTTCGACAGCCGTCAAACGGGCAATAATTAAACGCTGGATGCTCTTTATGACCCAAACAGCTGTCGAACAGAATAATGCAGCAAAAAAGAATAATACTTTAATGCCAAATTAACTACCTCCAAAACAATCAAGCAAAGTTCCATTTTTATGTGATTCACAGAAGTTGCAAACTCAACATGTATGTGTTGCAAGTTATCTGTCATTGTTGCAAGTACATAAATACGTTTAATTATCATCTAACAAACGAGGTCCAGCTACGACATCAATTGTCACTTTGCTAGCAACGCCTAGAAGTAGGCAACATAAAATTGACACTGTTCATGTGTGCAGGTGTGAGGGAGTCTGTCTGTGAGTGTGTGTGCGTGTGCTCGTGTGAAACAATGCTTATTAATGTCAGCCATAAAACAGATTGCAAGTACGTCCATTTAATAACCAAGCAACCGCACAAGGTAATAAAAACTTTGGATCAAGTTCTTCCTAAAGCTAAATTAAAAGCTTCTCAACTCGCAGTTTGTAGCCTTAACCCTCAGTGTG